>LS990922.1:30790807-30914175 GCA_900464855.2 Musa schizocarpa | reverse complement strand
CTAGAATTCTCTTTTGAGAGGAGATCCATCCTATGTGACTTTAAGATATGCTATTTCACAAGACTCCATGATCTGATGTTATTCCTGAATTCTGAAGAGTTCCCAGAAGACCCATCAGAAACCCTGCTATCATTATTATTGATAGTGAAAGTTTGAGGTGGACCACGGTCCCCGTGGCTCTTTTTCCCACATTGAGTTTTCCACGTTAAAAGATTTGGCCTCACTATGTGATTTGATTTATCAGTTTTATTGTTTATGCTATGGTCGACGATTTAGCATTTAATATCAAGTTGATATTTTGACGTGGAACCTATTTTGATACACAAAAGAGGGAAAGAATTATTCCAAGATAATGTGCTTCTTTCCCAACAAGTTTTCACCCCAAGGCGTATCATCCATTTTTTTGGAGATATTAATTGTTGTAATCATTATTTTTATAAAAATCAAAATCTAAAGATGATATGCAAAAAACATTAGGTGATAAGATTTCGAAGAGGAAATCTTGTTGAACAGTTGAGAAAAATCTTCTTCTTCCAATGCCTATAAATAAGACATTATATTCTTATCATTCATTTTAATGTGTGCTTTTATTACACAATTCAACGTATTAGACCTGCCTTCAGCACACGACAACAATCACTTTCGCCGATTCTGCCACACCTCCTGAGGTAGGAACCTATGCGACATCTCCTCACTGCTGCTCTTGTTATTCCTCAACAAAGCTTCAGCCATTATCTTGGCTGGTCACGTCCGTCGGGCAATAGTCGTCGCTGAAAGCAGCAACATCACCACCTCCTCACATTGCTAGTGGATGTTTTGATGACTGATTTGTTCTTATCTGATTCTCTGTGTGTCAGAATGAAAACGAAGATCGTCTTTTTCTGTTTCCTGATGAACAAACACTCTTGGCAACGATTCTCTTAGATCAGATCCAATGGTGCTCAAGGATCGTTTCTCCTCTGCCTCTCTGGAACTTTGAGTGGCCCAGACGGTATCCTTCTGCCTCCTCTGTTCCTCTCTTCCCTGACCGACTCCCACATCTTTCCCTGTCGCTTGTTCCAAGGATTGCCTCCTCCTCCCAGGATCGTTCCTGAACTACCAGGTGGAGCCTCCGGGCAAAGCGAGACTTCACAAGCACCAAGCTCACAGCAGAAGCCACTCTTTCCAGGATGTAATTCCTCTTCATCCCTCAAGAGGCTTCACTGCAACTGGCAATCTGATACAGTAGAAGGCTTTCACCTCTTCCCTTCCATTTCTTCTATCTGTCAACTCAACATACCTACCTCTAGGCCGCACATCAGTAGAATAGATGTCGCCCAAAAGCCCTCTAGAGATTCTGGCTCTATGGCTTTTCAACTATAGCATCAAAACCTACAGCAACAAAATTTTCTTCAAGACTTTCCTTCGATAAAGATTCGGTTCTATGGATCTAGAGACATTCTAAATGGTCAAAGATGATCTTTATTCATGCACGATGGCACCACCGTCAAAGCATGCAAAGACCATCCACACCAAAGCACATCAAGGTAGGTTAGGACATGGACATGTTAGTCATAGGTTCACTGCAAGCTCCAATCATGCTAGTAATGGATATGTGACTTGATATATAGTTTTTTTCTTATTATATTTTTTTTATTATTTTATATTTTAGCATATATATTATTTTATATATATATATATTTGTATATATATATATATATATATATATATATATATATATATATATTTTATGATATCCTTGATTCATACACAATGAGAATTGGATCGTGATGAGATCACTGTGAGCTAGTTCATAATTACTCAGTGGGGACATAGGGATATAATACAAGCGCTTATTACTGGGAATAAGTCTACTAATTGATCCGCTATACTGAATGGTCGGCTGAACCAAGGATGTCCTAGACGAGTGCTCCACTCTTTTGATACCAAATTATATGCTTTGGATGTCCTAGATCTTAGCACAACTGGGTTATTTGAGGAGGTCAACCCTGAAGGTTATTGATGTCGATGAGGAGGATCATCAACCTAGACAAATTCCCAGCCAGGTAATTCTGGATCAGAGAAAAGAAAGAGTTCAGAATCCATTAAAGCTAAACTCTAGTAGGAAACCCCAGATGATTAAAGCGAACCCTTGCAGAAACACTATACCCAATATATAGTCTTTGGATCCTTAGAGAGATGAGGGATTGGATTATATACATGGTAATCATGGTGACAAATGTGATCCAATGAATTGAATCTCCATCCGGGGATTTATGGCCTAATGGTACGCCGCAAATGATGAACAAAGTTAATTGAGATGGAGATACCTCCATCGGTAGAAGAAATTTTGGATGAAAGTATGACTCATGACCAAATGGGAGATTGAGCATAGAGGGTCACACACATATAGGTAGGGGTATGAATAGTAGTGTCTCGATATGAGATATCCACCGAGCCCCTATCCTTATTGGATATCCAGAAGTTTGAATTCTATTATGAATGAGATCCAATAAGAGTCTATAAGAGATTATTTGGATAGAGATCCAACAATCTAAGAGGCTATGTGAAGGATTGAGATACCACCAATAGATAAGATCTATTAAATTGATAGGACATCTAAAACAGGGGGAGACTAGTGTCTCATAGGAGGGCTTTGACCCTATTCACCTCCCAGAGATAGATAGAATTTAGAGATATATCATATCCCTAGATAACACAAATCTATCCAACACGGGTTTTTTGTTTCATGGATTTTGCACACCAATTCTGCACACAGGACGTATTATATCTTTGGGAATTCTGAGGATTTTATTTTCTCGCTTCTTCATCAAGGCATGTGATGTTGCCTCCCAAGATTTCTTTTAACATCAACCTAAAGATGCTAATCTACGCCAAGGCTCTTCCTCCCTCAATGAAAGAAAATCCATGCCCAAGAAGAAGCATTATCTACACTGAGACCTCGTCGCAGAACCATCTTCTCTTTACTCTCTTTCACAATTAACTAATTCTCATGTCTTCACAATACATATATCCTCAAAATATCTTCTCATTGGTCACCCTCCTGATAATTTGTAGTTATTGTTCCTGTAGATATCATAACATTTCAAGCCATTCACCATCAATGTCAGAACACCATCTCCTTCAAATTATCCAGTGGCAATTATGCACTGGCATATAATTTTTCTAACTTTCTATTTGGCAGTGATTTACTAGGGCTACACTAATGGCTATCTGAATATCCATAGCAATGATCAATATCTTAGGAGACTTTGAATGGGTACCAAATCAGTCCATAAACTGTAATACGCCAAGACTGCCTCATCCTCCCAAGTTACAAGCCCACACTAGATCTGCCATCTCATTGATATCTTTAATGTACAACTGCAAAGAGAAGCCAATGTGCTTATAAACCACCTTGGCAAATCACACCATACCGTGACATTTGGGCCCTATCCAAATTTAATAAAAAACGAAAATAAGAGGAAAGTAATTATTTGGGATTATTTATAATTTATGCAACATATGAAAGCATTACTTGGTTTTCACATGTTATTTCAAGAGAAGTATAAGTCCTAGTTCATACCATGAATGGTCTAGGAGACTATACAAGAACCGACAAGAGAATCTGGCATGCTACCTACTAAATCATTCAAGAACTTTATGATAAGTCAATCCATCATGAGATTTATTTAAAGAAGGATAAGTTGCCCCAACCAAACCATCACAACCTAATTCAATGTTAAAATCTAAGAGGAAGAACAACCACTATAAGAATAAGTCAAACAGTTGTCCAAGCATATCCCCAACCCATGTAATTCCCAAACAAACCCTTGCCTCATCCATCATCAACATTCTAACCATCGCGTGGCAACTTAACTAGCATCAAGTTCTTTATATTAGTCTCACAAGCAAACAAAAGAGTCGCTTGCTAGCTATGATAAAGTTGACAATTCTGCAAAGCTATTAGTCTCACCCTCACCCCCTGCTTCCATCCCGTGGCTTATTTTTTGCTAATCCTTCAAGACTATCCGACTTATTAGCCAACCAAATGGATTGTGGACTCCATGCTTCTCATCACATCAAATCTTTCCATCTTCGGACCTTGTCCATTCATACTAATAATTATGGAAAAAATGAAGTGATATCATTGAGATGGTAAATGAATTCTCATTACTTTATACTAGTTCCACAACACTTAATTTGCATTTACCTACAACCTTTATCTTTAGTGATATTTTTTGTGTACATCATATTAAACTAAATCTTTTATTTTTCTCTCAATTCCCAAGAAACAAAATAATACCTTTATTGATCTATTTAATTTTTTTCTTGTTACAGATTTAACATCAAACATCCCCTTAGTCCAAGCATGAAACAAAGATAATATTTATAAAACTGCCTTCCACAAATAAACTTAGCCCTGCGCCCACTTTTTTTTTGGTAGCCCAATTGATGCGTGACATCATAATGTCTTTATCATCCTCGTCTTTATCCAAAGAAAAAAATTACTCTGTTATTCTCTTCCCATCTTTTAATACAGTAGTATTTATAACTCATTAGATGTTTGTCGAGTAATAAAAAGTCATTGACTACTTTTTGAATATTCTTTAGTATCTGACTCTAAACCCGTTTAAATTATTTTATACCAATGTTTGGGGCCACATCTCAACCCTTTCTTTTTTGACAAGTTTAGATTTTATGTGTCATTTTGTAGACTATTTCATTAAGTACACATGGATTTATATCATCTTTAATATAAAACGAGAGTTTCAACAATCTTCACCATAAAATCAAGCTTCCATTAAAATACTTATTCTAATGGAGGGTGAATATCAAGCTTTCACATCTTTATTCATACTCAGGGTATACAACACCCTAAGTCACCCCCATACTCCCCAATTAGTTTGGTTCTACTGAATGTAAGCATAGGCACATAGTTGAAATTGGTCTCACACTTCTACATCGGGCATCCATGCCACCAACTTTTGATTATAGCATTTCAAATTACAAATTATCCCATTAATCATATACCACCTAGTCCTCCAATATTAGTCACTATTTGAAAATTATTCCATAAGCTTCAAAACCTTCAAAAACTCAAAATCTTTGGTTATCAATGTTATCCATAGCTACGTGCTTATGCCTCACATAAGTTAATATCAATCATCTAAGCCTTTGTATTTTTATAGGATACTTTCTTGAACATAACGCTTTCCGATGTTCAACCCCAAACTCAAAAGTCTTTATATCAATCACGTTATTTTTTGTTGTAGTTTTTTTCTTTTTCAAAATCATAAGTATCCTACCATGCAAGCTTACTCCAACAAACATGCATCACCGGGTATCTCTCTGATCCCATCCCATGAATCTCCCACGTACCATCTAGTTCCTTACCTTCATGATGAACACTCCTCTTATTGCTCAATAGCTCCTCCTCCTCCATTGTTCCTCCTCTCCTTTGCTTCATAGGTTTCCCCATTGATGAAGCAACACCCTTGGCAACATCACCATTGGTTTCATCTTCTCCTAGACTCAGGATATTGAAGTGCCACAACCAGCCAGCCAGCTCAGTAGCTCACTACCGGCTAAATCACAACACAACCCGCCACTTTCGTAAACCCCTAGACATCCAATGGCAATACACTCTAAAAGTAGTATTTTTAAACCACATTAAGTCCTTAACTTACATATGCTATAATGAATTCATCTCTTGAGGCTAGTGAACCCACTAAAATTACTTAAGCTCAAATATCTCATAAAGTCATGTATGAAGAATATGATGCTCTCTTTTCATAATTGTATAGGACTCTAGTTCTTTCATCACACACAAAATATCATTGAGTATAAATTGTTGAATCAGATTTTGATGATGAAACCACTTGATATATGTTTATGATTTAATTCAATTTTTTGAGTAACGCAGGATGCTTCATCGAGGATGAGACAATTAAAGCAGGAAAATCATGTCAGGCTTCGGAGGAACATGTCAAGATTGGATCGTCTTCTGCCATGGATCGGGTCGACGTGATCGAATGAAAGGCTTCGGGCCGGACTCGAACATCGCCAAGAAGAAGAGCGGTATTGTGCCAAGGATATCGGGTTCTGGAGTCAATCCCGGCGATTGGGCAATAGGCCGCAGAGAGGAGGACGATGTGTCAAGAAATCGACAGGCCGAGGACAATGATATTCCAAACAACTTGATTAATTGCTTAAGATTAATTGTCTCAATCGAAGTTTTGTTTGCAAGTGTGCAGGATTAACTCACGATGGAAGTAAGACATGCAACATGAGGTTGTGCCGGAGTTAAGACTATGATCACGCTGGAGTTCGAGAGCTCGACGGAAGTCCGACAGTGTCGAGGTTCTAATGGAACAAACCGGAAGTCCAGAACTGCCAAAAGAAGCTCGTCGAACTTTGCCAAGTGGATCGCCACAAGTCCAGAGTTTTGTTAGAAGTCCACAGAAGCATCACCGAGGGTTCATCGAGATGATCGACGGAAGTTCACGAAGAAGCTGCATTGACTTACCGAGCAAGTGTAGTCAAAGTCTTAAGAAATTTCAGCAGTTAACATGATGATTAAGTTAGAAATGGGAGGTGATCCCATTAACTTAATCTTGGGGCAATGGGCCCTGAAAAGGCCCAAATTGGGTCAATGGATCAGCCCATTGGGACCCAGGTGACTGGCTACCAAAGGTGGCACCGCCAGGGTCGCTGGTGGCACCGCCCGAGAGGGATCTCCTTAGAGACTAGGCGGTGCAACCACCAAAGCGGTGGTGGCATGTGAGTGGGGGCTCGATCTGAAAGGAGGCTGGTGGTGCAACCGCCCGGCTGGTGGGTGGCACCGCCCAGAGCTCAGTCTCCGAAGCTCTAACAGCGGTGCAAATGCCTCCACCAAAGCGGCAAACCGCTAGACCGAATTCGGGGAATTGACAGTTTTGAGCTCCAAATTCAAACTGATTTGGAGCCTATAAATACTCCTCCAATCCCTGAGTAAAAGACACAAGCACGAGAGATTAAAAGAGATAAAGCACTGCTACAATCTCTAGAATTCCCTCCTCTAGCTTAAGTGTTAGAATTCTTTTTAAGAGAGGAGAGTGAGTGCTTGTAAGGGTTGTCTCCTAAAAAACACAGTAAAAGGAGAAGAGGGTGTAAGAAGGAGGTTGATCTTCGATAGTAAAGGAAGATTGTTGTAGATGCCTAGCCTCGACGAAGAGGAAAGAGGAGTGTGGGGTAGGTCAGTGACCGAACCACTATAAACTCGTAAATGGTCTCTTGGTTTGCATTTACTTTGAGCTTATTTTTCTTACTGCAAACCTCCTTCATAAAGCTTAATAACTTCTGCTTTTACGCCTCAACGCTTCCAAGCTCAATACTTTCCCAATGTTTTAGACGTGAATCGATTTTCTCTGCATTTAACATCGATTTCGTTTATGCTTACATTCTAATTTCTATCACCAACAGCAAACTGCCTTTTAACAGATTGTTTTAACTGCCTCTTGCCTAATCACAAGTTAAAGTGATTTACTAATTAAGTTTCTAATTAAATCGCTTTGTCGCATCTAACTCAGTTTTAAAACGAAAGTTTTCATTTCCATAATTAAACCACCTCTTAGTGCCTTGATCCTCGAATTGGTATCGTGAGCCTCGGTATTTTATTTCTAATTTAATTCCCAGAGAAATGGCTCTTCATAGCTTCAAGAGGGTTTTTCGTTTTTCGTCCACCCGATTGTTTAACTTGATTGGACTACACTTATTGGAATACTGAATGAGAGCTTTCTTGATTTCTATGAATTTGATTTATGGAATATTGTTGAAAATGGTTTTCAACTTCCCTCTAAACCGATGAAACCAATGGTCGGTTTGGAGAAGAAGTATTTTTCTTTAAACCAAAGCAATGAATGCCTTGTTTTGTGCACTCGACAAAAATGAATTTAATCAAGCCATGTGTGATTCGCTTTTGATATTTGGAGAACCTTAAGGTCACCATGAAGGCACTAAAAGCCGAGTGAAAGAGTCCAAAATCAACATTCTCTAGTATTTCTACAAACTTTTTCAAATGAATGAAACTAAACCATTGTTAATATGTACACTGTTTCCGCGGATACACAATGGTAAAAGCTCTGGCAAATGTTTCTGAATTTTGAACTTGTTAGTAAAGTTTTTATTTGATCACTTTTCTAACGCTTGGGGAATTAAAAGTAATGGCAATACAAGAAACAAAAGATTTAAATATTTTTCCACTTGAAGAACTTATCTGGGTTCATTAATGACATATGAAATGAAAACAATGCACATGATGAACATGATGAACAAAACAACCTTCCAAAAGAATAGGAAAGGATTTAGAACTCCGGATTTAATGAATACCACTTGAGCGATGACTAAAGTGATGAGGACAATGATGAACTTGAACTTCAACACTAAACTTTAATAAGTTTATTAAACAAAAATTTTAAAATAAACAATGAACTTTGCGGAGGAAGAGGCCAAAGAAGAAGAACAAAAAATGGATGAATCGAGCTCCTCCCAAGACGAGGAGACAATCAACAAAAGTGAGGCGCAACCATTTTAACAACCTTCCATGTTGAGGTAATTAAAATGCCTTTGATTTATTTTGAAATTACTTGATGCTTTTCATGATGTATTTTTTTTTTTAGTTTAGAATTAATTTTCTTGAAAATTACATGTTTAAAAAAAAAAATACAAAAAATTATGATCATGATAACAAATTTCGAAAATGATAATATTGCATATTTTATGATAAACAAACAAAAATGATTTTGATTGAAAATATGATATCATGTTTGATTAACATTATTGAATGAAATCATGTTTGATTTGAAGTAATGCATAATGATGTAATATTAAATGTTTTTGATAACGATGATTGATAATTTTTATGCATGAGATTTTAAGTTATCCATGATCATGAGCATGTTTTATCTTCATAATTGAATTTGAAAATCTATAATAAAATCATGTCTGAATATATGAAATTGTTAATGTCTGAATATATAAACAATTCATTTTGAGAATCTATTGATCTTGTGGTTTTAGGATCGAAACTCATTTTTCGATCCTAAACATTGATGCATGTTTTTATTTAACATAAATGAAAAAGCATGCTAACATGAAATCAATTATATAAAATGGAAATAATTTTCTATCCTATTGAGATTACCCAATTTATTTTTCCAATCTTGTGAATCTCATGAAAATAAACATGATGAAAAAGAATCACTTAAAAAATGTTTTTCCGTCTGATTGAGATGAATGATTTCATGATATTTTATGAATCTCGAAATTAATTTTGATGACTTATGAGTTTCAAGTTAACAATTTGATTTGAATGAGTTCTTGGAGTTATTACTTGATTTTCTTTTAAAACAAGATCTCTTCTTTGTACCCTATGATTTTTCTTGATATTTTATTTAAAGAAGATATTAACCATATGAATCATGTCTTTTGGTATTCAAATGATTTTATCCTTCATGACATGATTTCTTTGTATTTATGGTTTTGCATGGCTTGAAATTTTTTTTATGATACATGCAATGATGAAATATTTATTCAGTTAAAATGATGTATGCAATACTTATTATAATGATGTATATCATGTATTTATTGCATATGATGTGTATCATGAAGCTTTAAATGATAAATGTTTTGTATCATGATCAACATGTTGATAAATACTTAAAAAATTTTAATGTTTGAGTATCATGTATGATATGCCTATTAATGATGATTGGTTTAGTTTTCGATATCGTGCATGAAAATAAGGTTTTGAAATTGTATGTTTTAATTTGAATATATAATGATGCACAAATAAGATTGATACTCACCTTTGTCATAATATGAAAATTGATATATGGGTCTTCCTTCTTTTTGACAATAACTAAGGGGAGATAACTAAGCGTGCACAATTCAAGAAGAAAGCAAAAATTTCCCTTCTCAAAAGAGAAGAAATTGCTATCTTGAACATCACCAGAATTGCTAGCTTGAAACATCAAGAAAATGCAAAAAATGTGCTATTGTGCCTATCTCAAGAAAAGAAAATATGCCAACTTGCATATTTCAAGGAGTAAGAGTTGCCTTCTTGAACATCTCTAAATTGCTAGCTTGCATGTTCTAAAATGTTGTAACATTGCTAGCTTGCAAGATGTAAGCTTGCTATCTTGAACATCTTAAGAAACAAAAAAAGAACAAAAGTACTATCTTGCCTATCTCAAGAAGCAAAACATGCTAAAATATAGCAAAGTTGACAAAATTTTTCATATTTCATGAAGCAAGAGTTGCCTTTTGAACATCTCTAATTTTAGCTTGCATGATGTAGAACCTACATATCTTGAACATTACCAAAAGTACTATCTTGTATGCTATAAAACTTGCATATCTAAAACTTGATAACTTGAGTGTTCTAAGCATGATGTAACACTTGCTAAATTTTCTAGCTCCAAAATTGCATGATGATAAAGCTTGATACTATGTTTTTCACGCAATAAGTTGAACTTATATAACAAACACTTGATTGTGGTACTTCTCCTCTTTTGTTGATGACAAAGGAGAGAAGTATGTTGATGATATGACATGTGATGCATAAGTTTATGCATATGTTCATGATGACATGTTGCAAGTATTCATGATGAATATTGCAATGACTTGAATTCAGTTTGAATTAAGGTTCTATCAATATGGCATATTGATAGGGGAGTTTGTTTAAACTCGGGAGTTAAGGTTAACTCGTTAACGACATGACATGTTATGCATAAGTTTATGCATAAGTTCATGATGATGTGTTTGCAAGTATTCATGATGAATATTGCAATGACTTGGATTCAGTTTGAATTAAGGATCTATCAATATGACATATTGATAGGGGAGTTTGTTTAAACTCTAGGAGTTAAGGTTAACTCCGTCATCAAGGTTGTCATCATCAAAAGGGGAGATTGTTGAATCTTATTTTTTGATGATGAAACCATTTGATATATGTTTATGATTTAATTTATGTTTTGAGTAACGCCAGGATGCTTCGACGAGGATGAGACAATTAAAGCAGGAAAAATCATGTTGTACCGAGGAGGAACATGTCGAAGATTGGACGTTGGGCTAGTGGATCGATCGACGTATCCATCGTAAGCTTGCTTCGTCGACTCGAGACATGCCAAGAAGAGCGGGCATTGTGCCAAGGATATCGAGTTGTGGAGTCAAAATCGCCGATTGGGCAATAGGTCGGAGAGGACGATCGCGCCGAAGAATCTGACGAAGCATCGAGGGACCAACGACATGCCGCATAACTTGGTTAATTGCTTTAGGATTAATTATCTCGATCGAAGTTTTGTTTAAGTGTGCAGGATTAACTACGATGGGAAGTAAGACATGCACCAAGAGTTACCGAGTCAAGACTATGATCACGTTGGAGTTCGAGAGCTCACGAAGTCCGACGGCCGTCGGAGGTTCTCAAGGGAACAAACCGAGAAGTCCGTGAGCTTGTTAAAGAAGTTGCCGAACTCGCCAAGTGGGATCGCCGCAAGTCCAGGAGTTTTGCCGGAAGTCCCAGAAGCCGCTAATGGGATGGCCCATATTCACCCATGTGGGCTTTTCGACACAACTCACACCCTCTTAACCTAACCCTAATTAAGATTGGGGTGTGGTGGCTGCGTTTTAGAGGCAGATTAAAGCTATAAAGGCAACAACGAGGCAGATCTTAGGTGCCACGAGATTCCAAAGAGAAGAAGGAGAACAAGGCAGAAAAGGAAGAAAAAAAGGGAAGAAGACAAGGACAACGCAGAGAGACTTGTTCACAATCATCTAAAGTGTTCTATCTCAAAGTTAGATCAAATCTACAGTAGTCTTTTTGCGTGATTACTTGGGAGGTTTTAGATATTGTGGGGTAACGTGATCCTTGTATCCCAGTTATTCTCTTGTGGTTGTTGTTTGGGTTTTGGGCAAGAGATTGAGATTTGTATATTCATTATTCTCATAGTGAATTATCTCTAGTTTGCCCCATGGTTTTTACCCTTCAATTGGGTTTTTTCCAATGATATCTTGGTGTTCTGTTTGATTGTGTTTCCATTTTATTCCGCATTATTTTGGTCTTCTAGTATTTGTTCCTATACAAAGGTTATTCCTTGTTGTACCTATATCCCCATCAACCGGTATCAAAGCGGGGTTTTGGTGATTTAATTTTGTATTTGAATATGGAGGCCGATAATATTTCTCACATGATTAGTTTGAATGGAAATAATTGGATGATATGGAAACCAAGAATGGAAGATCTCTTTGTATTGCAAAGATTTGTATGGACCTTTGCAAGGGGATAGTGCAAAACCCACAACTATGATAGATGATGAGTGGAAGAGGTTAGATCGAAAAAAACAATTGGATTTATTAGACAGTGGCTTGATGATAGTGTATTTCACCATGTTTCTACTGAAATTTCTACATATTCTCTTTGGAAAAAATTGGAAAGTCTCTATGAAAAGAAAAACAATGGGCAACAAAGCTTTTTTGATTGAAAACTTGTGAACCTAAAAATATAGAGAGGGTGTTTCTATTGCTGAGCATTTGAATGAAATGCAGAGTATTACTAACCAGTTATCCTCTATGAGAATGTCTCTTGATGATGAGTTGCGTGCATTGTTACTTCTCGTTCATTACCGAGAAAGTTGGAGACATCGGTGGTTTCCCCTTAGTAATTACGATGATGGTGTATTGTCACTATGAGTCAAGTAACAAACAGTTTGTTGAATGAGGAGTTGAGAAGAAAGAGTTCGGCAACATCTCGAATGATTCACGACACTTATCTGGAGAATAGAGGAAGGTCAAAGTCTAGAAGCGGTTCACGTGGGTAGGAGCAAGTCAAGATCAAGAAAAGATATTGTTTGCTATAATCGTGGTGAGAAAGGACATTACAAGAACTAATGTAAGCCACCTAAGAAGAACAAGAAAAGGAAAAGAAGTGGAGTCTACAGAGTCAAAGGATAATACGGCGGTATAGTGCAGGGGTGGTGATTATTTGATTTTGTCCCCTTCGATGATATTTTTTTCTTGTGTGTGTCGGGATCTTGAGTGGGTGATTGACACACAGTGCTTCTTATCATGCTACACCAGGAGGGAGTTTTTTGCTACATCTGTGTCCGGAAACTTTGGTGTTGTCAAGATGGGCAACTATGGCACAGCAGACATCATTGGCATGGGTGATATCCATTTAAAGACCAACCTTGGCTGTAAGTTGGTACTTAAGGATGTGAGGCATGTGGTTGACTTGAGGCTAAATTTAATTTCAGTTGGAAGACTAGATGATGAAGAGTATAAAAGCAGATTTCACAGAGGGCAGTGGAAGCTCAATAAGGGTTCTCTTGTTATAGCTAATGGAAAGAAATGTCATACTTTGTACAGGTTGCAGGCTAAAGCTTATGGTGAGCAGTTAAATGCTACAGAGAAAGACTTCAGTATGGAGTTGTGGCATAGGCGATTGGGACACATGAGCGAGAAGGGGCTGCAAGCTCTTTCCAAGAGAGAGGTATTACCAGATCTCAGAGGTATACATCTGAACCCTTGTATTGATTGTTTGGCTGGTAAACAACATAGAGTTTCATTTGCTAGTGCTGCTTTGTCTAGAAAAATGCATGCCTTAGACCGTGTTTATACAGATGTATGTGGTCCTTTGAGGACAAAAACTCCTGGTGGATCTGTTGATGTTCTTGGTATAAGTGGTGCACTTTATTTTGTCACTTTTATAGATGATTTTTCCAGGAAAGTTTGGGCTTATGCTTTGAAGACCAAAGATCAGGTTATTAATGTCTTCAAAGAGTTTCATGCCAGGGTTGAAAGGGAGACAGAAAGGAAATTGAAATGCATAAGATCAGATAATGGTGGTGAGTATATGGGATTGTTTAATGACTATTGCAGGTCGCATGGGATCCAACATGAGATGACAGTTCCTGGTACACCTCAGCATAATGCAATTGCAGAGAGGATGAACCGCACCATCATGGAAAAGATCAGATGTATGCTTTCACAGGCCAAGCTACCCAAAAGGTTTTGGGATGAGGCTTTGAGGACTGCAGTTGATGTGATCAACTTATCACCATGTACAGCCCTAGATGGTGATGTTGCAGAGCATGTATGGTCAGGGAAAGATGTTTCCTACAGGCATTTGAGAGTGTTTGGTTGTCGTGCATTTGCACATGTTCCAGATAATGAGAGGTCCAAGCTAGATGGTAAGTCTAAAGAATGTATTTTTCTTGGTTACTCACATGATCAGTTTGGTTACAGGCTTTGGGATCCAGAAAAGCAGAAGGTGTTCAGGAGTAGAGATGTGGTCTTCTTTGAGGATCAAACCTTTGAGGATTTGAAGAAGAAGGCACCAGCCAAGACTTCTGTAGAAGGATTAGCAGATTGTGACCCAGTTATTCCTCCAGTATATCAGGGTGATGGGGGAGATGTGCAGGAAAATAGTGTAGAGCCTGATATTGATTTACCTGCAGGACATGTTGAGCAAGAAGAAGTAGGAGAGCAAGTTCCCGCAGAACCTCAATTGAGAAGATCTTCTAGACAACGTCAACCTTCCAGAAGATACTCTACAGATGAGTATGTGATGCTTACTGATGCAGGTGAACCAGAGAGTTACCAGGAAGCAGTTGAGAGTGAGCAGAAAGAGAAGTGGTTAGTTGCTATGCAGGAAGAGATGGATGCTCTTCAGAAGAACCACACTTATGATTTGGTGCTGCTACCAAATGGAATGAAGGCCTTGAAGAACAAGTGGGTTTTTAGGTTGAAGACTCAAGAATATTGTTCTCAACCAAAGTACAAAGCTAGATTGGTTGTGAAAGGCTTTGATCAAAAGAAAGGTATTGACTTTGAAGAGATATTTTCTCCTGTTGTTAAAATGTCTTCTATTCGTGTTGCTCTTGGTATTGCTGCTAGCCAGGACTTGGAGGTTGAGCAGTTAGATGTGAAGACAGCTTTCCTTCATGGTGATTTGGAGGAGGAAATTTATATGGAGCAACCAGAAGGCTTCAAAGTCAAAGGTAAAGATAATTTTGTCTGCAAGTTGAAGAAGAGCTTGTATGGGCTAAAGCAAGCTCCAAGACAGTGGTACAGAAAGTTTGATTCATTTATGACAGAAAATGGATACAAAAGAACGGCTTCAGATCATTGTGTGTACATCAAATGGTTTGGTGAGAATTTTATTATTCTCTTACTTTATGTTGATGACATGCTTATTCTTGGAAAAGATATGTCTAAAATTGACAGGTTGAAGAAGGAACTGAGTGAGTCTTTTGCAATGAAGGACATGGGGCCAAAGAAAGCAAAATACTAGGCATGTGATTTTCGTGACAGAAAACAAGAAGATTTGGTTGTCACAGAGAAATACATCGAGAAGGTATTGGGAAAGATTTAGTATGAGCAATGCTAAGCCAGTTGGTTCTCTCTTGCAGGTCACTTCAAGTTGTGCTTTCAGAGTCCGTCAAGTGATGAGGAGAAGGAGAAAATGCAAAAGGTTCCTTATGCTTCGCCAGTTGGAAGTTTAATGTATGCAATGGTATGTACGAGGGTAGGACATCGCATATGCAAATGGGTGTTACTAGCAGATTTCTTGCAAATCCAGCAAAGAGCAATCGGGCAGCAGAAGGAAGTGGATTTTTAGATATCTGGAGGGAGCTCTAAAGGTTTGTTTAAGCTTTGAGGTGGACCACTGGCGTTAATGTGTTACACATGATGCAGATATGGCAAGAGATATAGATACGAGGAAGTCTACTTCAGGTTATGTACTTACTTTTGCGGGGGGCCTATGTCATGGCAATCCAGGTTACAAAGGTGTATTGCTCTCTCCACCACGAAGCAGAATATATTGTTGCTATAGAGGTATGCAAAGAAATGTTATGGATGAAAAGAATTCTTACAAGAATTAGGGGTCAAACAGAAAAAATTATGTGGTGCATTGATGCCCAGAGTGCCATCCATTTGTGTAAGAACCCAATGTTTTATTCCAAGTCAAAGCATATAGATGTCGATACCACTGGATTCGAAATGTATTTGAAAAGAAGCGATTTGCAGCTGAGAAAATTCATAGATGACAACAACGAGAGAACATGTTGACGAAGACCTTAACAAAAGAAAAGACAGAGAGATAAGCCGGTTGGTGGGGTATGGCTTCACATTGAGGAGTCATGGGACAGCCTCCCCTTATGGGGTGAAGGGGAGGTTGTTGTTGATGGCCCATATTCAGCCATTGGGCTTTTATCACTCCACACACACACCCTCTTAACCTAACCCTAATTAAGATTAGGGGGTGGTGGCTGCGTTTTAGAGGCGATTAAAGCTATAAAAGGCAACAACGGGCCAGATCTTGGGTGCCACGAGATTCCAAAGAGAAGAAGGAGAACAAGGCAGAAAAGGAAGAAAAAAAGGGAAGAAGACAAGGACAACGCAGAGAGACATTCACAATCATCTAGAAGTTGTTTCTCATCTCTGTGTTAGATCAAATCTAAATTAGTCTCTTTGCTGTGATTACTTGGGAGGTTTTAGATATTGTGGGCGATGCGTGATCCTTGTATCCCAGTTATTCTCTTGTGGTTGTTGCTTGGGTTTTGGGCAAGAGATTGAGATTTGTATATTCATTATTTCATAGTGAATTATCTCTAGTTTGCCTGGTTTTACCCTTCACATCAAGGGGTTTTCCACGATATCTTGGTGTTATTTTGATTGTGTTTCCATTTTATTCCTGCGTATTTTGGTCTTCTAGTATTTGTTCCTATACAAAGGTTATTCCTGTCTATATCCCCATCGGAAGCATCACCAGGGTTCATCGGATGATCGATGGAAGTTCGCCGGCTTCATTCGGAAGAAGCGATTGATGCAACCGGAGCAAGCTGTAGTAAAATTCTTAAGAAATTCATAGTTAGCATGATGATTAAGTTAGAAATTGGAGGTGATCCCATTAACTTAATCTTGGGGCAATTGGGCCTTTGAAAGACCCAAATTGGGCCGAATGGATCAGCCCATTCGGGCCTAGGTGACTTAGCCAGAGGTAGCACCGCCCAAGAGTGGATCTCCCAGTGAGACTGGGCGATGCAACCGCCCCAGGCAGGCGGTGGCACCGCCAGGGCTCAATCTCCGAGTGAGACTGGGCGGTGCAACCGCCCCTGACAAGCGGTGGCACCGCCCAGGAGCTCAGTCTCCGAGCTCTGACAACGGTGCAACCACCCTAGTCAGGCGGTGCAACCGCCAGACCCCGGAATTCCGGGAATTGACAGTTTTGAGCTCCAAATTCAAACTAATTTGGAGCCTATAAATACTCCTCCAATCGCTGGGTAAAAGACACAAGCACAGAGAGATTAAAAGAGAGAAAACACTACTGCAATCTCTAGAATTTCCCTCCTCTAGCTTAAGTGTTAGAATTCTGTTTAAGAGAGGAGAGTGAGTGCTTGTAAGGGTTGTCTCCTAAACCCAGTAAAAGGAGAAGAGGGGTGTAAGAAGGAGGTTGATCTTCGCCTAGTAAAGGAAGATCGTTAGTGGATGCCGGTGGCCTCGACGGAAGAGGAATCAGAGGAGTGGATGTAGGTCACGAGTGACCGAACCACTATAAACTCTCATCATCTTTGGTTTGCATTTACTTTGAGCTTATTTTCCTTACTGCAAACCTCCTTCATAAGCTTACTGCCTTTTGCGCTTTTACGTCTGCGTTTCCAAGCTTAATACTTTCCGAATTGTGTTTAGACGTAAATCGATTTTCTCGTACGAACATCGTATTTCAGTTTGCGCTTACATTCTGATTTCTATCACAATAGTAAACTGCCTTAACAGATTCGTTTTAACTGCCTCTTGCCTAATCACAAGTTAAAGTGATTTACGAATCAAAGTTTCTGCTGAAATCGGCTTTGTCGCACGAACTCAGTTTTAAGACGTAGAAAGTTTTCCGCTGCACTAATTCACCCCCCCCCTCTTAGTACTCTTGATCCTAACATAAATGAGTCTTTTAAATTAAGTGAAACTCAAACGGATATGGTGCTAGATATAAAGCACGTATAGTAGCCAAAGAGTTTCATCAACGACCTAGTGTTCACTTCATAGAGACATTCAGTCTCGTTGTTAAACCCACAATAATCCGACTTATCTTGAGTTTGGCCATCTCAAAAGGCTAGCACCTACGACAATTGGATATTAACAATGCCCTTTTATAGGGACTATAATCAAGATGTCTTTATGCAAAGCAACCTCTTAGCTTCATTCACCAACATTACTCGAGGCATGTATGTAAACTACTTAAAAGCTATTTATGGATTTTGTTAAGCTCCAAGAGCTTGGTATACTAAACTTATTTGTTTTAACATCAATGAGCTTCATCAACTCAAGTCCGAACCTCGTTATTCCTATGATAATAAAAAAAAGAAATACAATAATCTTCTAGTATATGTGGATGATATTATTGTCATAGGCAATGATCAATAGGAGATTTGAGTATTCCTAGAATAATTAGTCGACGATTCTCTCCTCCAAGATTTAAGAACCTTGAGTTATTTTCTAGGAGTAGAAGCAATATTCACATCTTCATGTCTCTTCCTATCACAAAAAAAGTATATTTAAGACTTATTAACAAAGACAAATATGCATGATGCAAAAGAGGTTACAACTCTCCTCTCTACCAGTGGATCACTTAAATTATATGATAGAAATCCTACTCCTTATAGTATTTGGCTCTCACCTATCTAAATATCTCATTTATAATCAATAAATTATCACAATTCATGCATTAGTCATCTACTATGTATTAGTGCAAAGGGTCAAATGAATTTTGTAATATCTTAAGGGGGGCCAACCATGGTCTCTTTCTCCACAAACACACCTTGCTTTATCTCTATGCCTTTATTGAAGTTGATTGGTTATGAAACTTTAATTATAGAATATCTATATCGGGGTATATTATTTTTCTTGGATATAATCCAATCGGTTAGAGTTCTAAGAAGCAAAAGATAGTCGTATGATCTACAATTGAAGCTGAATATCGTGCCATCGCCATTGCTGCTACGGAACTCAATTGGGTCATAAATCGGCTCAAGAAATTCAATGTCAACTCTACCTTTCCTCATACAATATATTGTGATAATATTGGAGCTACCTACCCATGTGTCAATCCAATGTTCCACTCATACATGAAATAAATTGTCATCGACTTCCACTTCGTGTAAGATCGAGTTGTCAAACATCGACTATATGTTTCTTATGTACATACGACTGATCAACTAACAAACTCACTCACGAAGTCTTTGGCCCGTAAACTATTTTTGTTGCATTGGTCCAAGATTGACATCCTTGCTTGATAAGAGCTCAATCTTGTGGGGGCATGATAGCAGAGAAGATTTCCTCAACTGTAGGAGGAAATATCACTGAATAGTTAAGGAAAATCTTCTCTTTCCATATGTATAAATAAGACATTATATTCCACCATTTTAATGTGTGCTTTCATCGTTACAATTCAACTTATCACTTGTGGGGAAACCCGAAGGAAGACACAAATCAGGAGAAAAAAAAAAGTACAAAAAGGGAAAAAAATGGTGGGTTTTTGTTGGTGCGTTATATGGAGAAATAAAAAATAATGAGAGAAAAGAGTGGAAGATAAAAACAAAATCTAAATCTAAAGAGGATATGCGACCCATTGTGTGGTAAAAAACCGAAGGAAGATACCAGCGAGGAGAAAAAAAAGTGTAAAGAAAAGAGAAGAAAAAGGTGGGTTGTTGTTGGTGTGTTATAAGGAGAAATAAAAAAGAGTAAGGGAAAGGAATGGAAGCAGAAAAAAAGTGGGTTGTTGTTGATATGCAACCAATTATGCGGTGGAAAACTAAAGAAAGACAACAATCAGGAGATAAAAAAAAGTGCAAAAATATAAGAAAAGGTGGGTTGTTGTTGGTACGTTATAAGAAGCAATAAAAAGAAAGAAAAAGAGAATGAAAGTGAAAACCAATTAAAATCTAAAATGGATATGCAAACCAATATGTGGGGGAAAAACGAAAAAAAGACACCAACCAGAAGAAAAAAAAGAGTGCAAAGAAAGAAAAAAAAAAAGGTGGGTTGTTGTTGCTGCATTATATGGATAAATAAAAACGGTGAGAGAAAAGTATGGGAAAAAAAAAAGAATCTAAAGAGGATATGTGACCCATTGTATGAGGAAAATCAAAGGAAGACATCAACTAGGAGAAAAACATACAAAAATAAGAAAACAGTGGGATGTTGTTGTTGCGTTATAAGGGGAAATAAAAAATGGTGAGCGAAAAAAAAAATCAGAATCTAAAGCAGATATACAACCCATTGAGTTGGGGAAATAGGGGAAAATCAAAGGAAGACACCAACCAGGAAAAAAAAAGTATAAAAACGAAAAAGATGGGTTTATGTTGGTCCATCATAAAGAGAAATAAAAAATGATGAGAGAAAAAATGGAAGTGAAAAAATCATAATCTAAAGAGGATACGCAACACATTATATGGGGCAAAAACCAAAGAAAGTCATGGAGAAAAAAGTGTAAAAAAGAAAAAGAAAAAGATGGGTTGTTGTTGGTGCTAAATGACGATAGAAAAGAATCCAAGTGAAAAAAAAAAACTCAAAAATCTAAAAAACCAATTGTGCGAGAAAAAAACTGCAAAAAAAACGAAAATGGTGGGTTGTTGTTGGTGCATTATAGGGAGAAATAAAAAATTATGATTGAAAAAAATAGAAGTGAAAGAAAATTAAAATCTAAAAAGGAAATGCAACCCACTGTGTTGGAAAAAAAAATCAAAAGAAGGCACCAACTAGGAGAAAAAAAAAGGGGTTGGATTGCTGTTGGTGCATTATTAGGAGAAATAGAAAACAACAAGAAAAAAGAAAAGAAGGAAAAAATAAAAAAATTACCATGTGATGTGCCTTATATTTACATAAAGAGAGTCGATTTAAATTAAAAACTTATATTTATGTATGTTTTCGAGATTCTATGATTTTTTACTCATCAGAAAAGTAGGTAGGATTATAGATTAATTAATCTTAATCAGAAAGAAAGAAGGAAGAAAAACAATTAAATGATTACGATTGGAAATGAACAAATTACATTCTTTTGATAATATAAATAGTGATGATGTAAAATATGAAGCTATATTCTGGCATCCATTCCAATAAACCACTTAAAAGCTGTACCGTCCACCGAACGAGAACAAGGGAGTATGCATTAATTATATGCTACGTTCAGGCGCTTGAGTCAAGATTGGCAGCCATACACCAAAAGACACGATTATTGCTTTCGTACGCTCACAAGTCTTTTTAGGTTCTGCATGCAGAATGTGCAGCTTAGCATTTCCGCCATGGAAGGACATATGCGATGTAGATGCTTTGCCAAGTTATCCAACGTGAGATGGCTAAGATGGCCATGAGATTCACGTTTACGTACCTCAGCTTCCATCCTTGGCCGACACCCAAGTGTTCCGAAGGATGAGATGGAGAGGGATCATCATCTCCAATTCAGCCCTCGTAAGTGTTTCTTTTGACTTCATCGCTTGCAGAACCTCTTCAACTATACCTCTTCAACATGGGTGGCCTTGCTCCTATTATCACCAACATTAAGAATCGTGTCGGAGACATCATAGATATCAGACAAATAATATACTTTCTTGAGGCAGAACACTATAGAGGCTATGGTGGCTACTCCTATGATGTTGTTAATCAATCATCATAATATTTTTCATGATTAGAGCTCTAATTTTATCATAATTATAACTTTGTTAAGAGAAAAATAATACCCAAGCTTGGTTGCTTTTGCATATTAATCTTGACATCAACCATTACAATGAACACCTAGGTGGCACGGCAAAACTTATAATGGACTACCAACACAGGGCAACATACTCTTTCAGATTAATAAAGATACTTATGGAGGGTAAAATTAGATTCACAAGTTCACATATAAAGTCTACATGATTTATCAATGCACCCGACACAAGTTATTTATGGACTTACAACTATTCTTTTGTAATTCTTTTTTTTTCCTCCCTTACGCATCAAGTATATGCCAAATCTTTTAGATAAGATTACTAATATCAATGTATCAGCGAAGTCTACTTCTAATTAAATTTCTCTTTGGTTGAAAAGTAGTATGCTAGTGGAAGTCAGAATCATACTGCCTTGCTTCATACATATAGAAATGGGTTGAAGTTAGACCCTTTTGTAGCAATAAAAAGATATATAAAATCATGTTACATGCAAAAAGTCTCTGTCAATGAGTTCTTTGTATGGTGGTTGATCACGTAGGTATCCATTAGCTTTGGCAAACTAGATGTCATTCATGTTGGAAGCATTCATTTCATAGCTCGAGTCAAGCTACTGCTACCATCAACAGCATAGTTTTGATTATATAGACAAATGTTAGATTTTATAACCCTTTTTAATTGGATAATATATATATAATATAATTAATTAGATTTTGATGATATATATTGGTCAATAAAAAAGAAATCAACTTAAAGTAGGATTCTTTAGGAGATAACATTTGATGGGAGGAACTCTCCTAACAACTTATCTTAACCCTCTACTCTTACCTATAAATAGACAGGACCTTTCGAGGCTGAATAAGAAAAAAAGAGGTTATGTATCTCAGTTGAGGGATTACAATACTTTCTCCCAAATCATCAATCTCTAACCATCAATCTAGGTGGTCCTATGAAAGGATAGGAAAAGAGACGAAGGATCTAGTTCTTTTACAGATTGAGATACATATCGTAAAACTAGATCTAATTATATTTGATTTCACATAAAAGATAGTTTCCACATTTAATATAACATATTACAGATTTTATGCTTAAGATACAAGGTTTTCTTTTAAGTCAAACTTCCCCATAGCTGTCCCAAGTTGACTATGACCTATTAATCAGAAATAGCAGCCCTTCATAGTTTCTAGATCAGCATAGTTTTGATCTTGTAGACATCTTCTTTTCATTTTATTCATTTTCTTCGACTTGTGTTTCAACTTTCTTCTGCATTCTTTCAGAGAATACACAGATTTCTATCTGTACGAGAGGTTAGATGAAAAAATCGAAGTGAACCAAAAAAAACAGTGCTCTTTTGAATAGTTGAATCCTGCAGAGTTGCGTTTTCTTATAATTCAAAAATGAAAGAAGTTTTGGATCAAACACAATCTAATGAATGTAAGGATAAGACTAAGTTTCTGAAATCCAATACTTTACTGAGGACGAGTGAAAAGCCTCCATAATTGAAAGAATTCTGCAGTTTGTTTTTCAGCTTTCTGAAGGACAAATCAAACTGTCCCTTCTCTTTCAGTGTTCACTATTTCATGAGCTGGAGTGGCCAACCACAAACAATCCTTAGTTTGGCCTGTTATGGATGAACTGATGGGAAAGCAATTCTTGGCTTCGGAATTCAATTGGCCATCTCTCTTAAGCAACCATCAATTTCAGCTCTTATCCAGTCAAGTTGGCTTAAAAACGCATGCCCAAATCACAAGTCATCTTCCTCACCACACATTATTATGTGCACACATATTTATCCTCTCCTTAGGCCAAATTATTTTTGGGTGGAACATATCCACTTTCTTATTCCATGGATCACTCAATTATGTGATTTGACAACAATGATGACCTTCTCAAGGTTCTTGGAATCTTCATACAGCATTACCATCAAAGCTTACGCACATCTCTTCAAGAAATTTCTATTCAAAACATGGTGTCAAGTATCAACAGGAGAAGAAATAATCAGAGCAACATTATGAATGACATCCACTCCATAACTTTCCACAATATTTAGGACTTCAAAAATAGCTGATTTTAGGATAATTTTCTTCTGAATGTATTGGGTTTTGAGTTTATAATACAACTTGTGGCATGCACAAAACAACAGCCTTTTACTCAAACAAATAAGAAAGGTCATGTTTCTGCATCATGAGATTTTCTTTGTTTTTTATATATGACAGTCATAGATAAAGTGAAACACATCTCACCCAATCATTTAGATTAATATTCTCTTGCCGACAGTTCTTTTGGTTGTCTTTTGAATTCTATAGATGAATGAGATGGTGTACAAAATATTCTGGAGTTGGGTTTCCATCTGCCATTGCATCATTTCGTGTAAAATAATTCTCCTCCCAAAACTGATCATGTAAAAGCCAGTGGAACCTTTTTTTTTTTTTCCTTTCTCATAACCTCGTATCCAAATTCTTGCCACAAGCATTCAGAGATGCAGTCAAAAGTTCTAAACGGCATACAGTGAAAATGAAATAATCAGGTGATACTAGATGTCGAAGGTATTTTATTTTTTTTAATTAAAAAATTCAGAAGATATGAATATTACTTTCACTCTGAAAAATAACTAAAGATTCCTAAGTGCTTGATGAAAAATTGATCAATCAATTACTTAAGGAATTACTTGATATCAATGGAATTATTATCTGTGATGATAATATCATCTACATGAACTAGTGGATATATAGTATATCCTCTTTTATTATTGTATGAATAAAAAGCTATTGGATTTGGATTTAACAAAGTTGATTGAGAGCAAAAGTGAGCCAAGTATGGTATAACAAGCTTTTGGAACTAGGCAAAGTCCATAAATAGTTTTCCATAGTTTACATATATGGTTTAAATATTGAGAGTGGATTAAGTCAGGAAGTGATCCTTAAATACATTTGTAAGAAAGTAATGTTAACATTTAATTAGCATGTATGCAATCCTTAAGTGATAATTATGAGTCAAATTATCATCGGTTTAATAATTGGATTGAAGGTTTTCGTAAAATCAACACATGCTCATTGGTGAAACCCTTTAGTCATTAGACATTCTTTGTATCTAGCAATGGATCTATCTGAGTTTTGCTGAATTCGAAAGATCTACTTACACGTGATGAAGATGCATGACCTAAATCTTAGTGTTAACTTGTGTGGAGTATAGGGGCACAATTAGGAATAACATAAAAAATTAAATATTTTAAGTTTTTGAAGGTTTGGGGTTGTTATGAAATAGTTTTAAAATTATGATTGGTATTTTAGGATTGGGGTGAGTATATAGTTAATGTGGTAGATTGTAATTTGAAATGCTATTGACCAAAATGTTGATGACATGAAGGCTCAGTGTCGGAGAATGAGTTTTGATTATCTATCAGTGGTTTCATTTGACAAAGCCAACTAATTGAGGTATGTGCGACAATGACTTGAGATATTATATAACACATGATGTGCGATAAATTGTTATAGCTTAATATTTACCAACTCTATCAAATTAAACTATTTTAATAATAGACTTAAAAATATTCTCAATCATCTTTTTAAAATGAATAAAAACTATAATTATTTCAGATATATATTTGAGAGGATAAAGCCATGTATATTTTGTAAGTAATATATGAAGATAATATAAAATCTAAAATTATCAGATGGAATATATATTTATTGTTGGTACATTAAGGAGAAGCGAAAAAAAATGAAAGAATGATAGAGAAAAACAATTAAAATCTAAAATGGATATGCAACCCAATATGTGAGGGAAAACCTAAGAAAGACACCAACCAGAAGAAGAAAAAAAAGTGCAAAGAAAGAAGGAAAAAAAAAAAGGTGGGTTGTTGTTGCTGCGTTATATGGATAAATAAAAAACGGTGAGACAAAAGAATGGAAGTAAAAAAAAAAAATTCTAAAGAGGATATGTGACCCATTTTATGGGAAAAATCAAAGGAAGACATCAACTAGGGGAAAAAACATACAGAATAAGAAAACAGTGGGTTGTTGTTGTTGCGTTATAAGGGGAAATAAAAAACAACAAGAAAAAAGAAAAGAAGGAAAAAATAAAAAAATACCATGTGATGTGCCTTATATTTACATCAAGAGAGTCGATTTAAATTAAAAAATTATATTTATGCATGTTTTCGAGATCCTATGATTTTTTACTCATCAGAAAAGTAGGTAGGATTATAGATTAATTAATCTTAATCAGAAAGAAAAAAGGAAGAAAAACAATTAAATGATTACGATTGGAAATGAAAAAATTACATTCTTTTGATAATATAAATATGAAGCTATATTCTGACATCCAATCCAATAAACCACTTAAAAGCTGTACCGTCCACCGAACGAGCACAAGGGAGTACGCATTATATGCTACGTTCAGGCCCTTTGAGTCAAGATTGGGAGCCATGCACCAAAAGACACAATTATTGCTTTCGGACGCTCACAAGTCTTTAAGGTTCTGCATGCAGAATGTGCAGCTTAGCATTTCCGCCATGGAAGGACATATGCGATGTAGATGCTTGCCAAGCCATCCAATCTTAGCCATGAGATTCACGTTTACGTACCTCAGTTTCCATCCTTGGCCGACACCCAAGTGTTACGAAGGATGAGATGGAGAGGGATCATCATCTCCAATTCAACCCTTGTAATTGTTTCTTTTGACTTCATCGCTTGCAGAACCTGATGTGGGTCGATCACGAGATTCACGTTTATGTAGGCACATGTTAACCTTGGAGAGCTATAAATACCCCCATCCTCTTCCCAGAGGGAGGACGTGCAGCATCCACCGTCTTCTCTAAGTTTCTTCCTGTGCAAAAGAAAGGAGTCTACAAATGGTGAGAGATGAGGCTTTGCCTCCGTGACGTCGTTCGTTCTCTTTATACATTCTTGCTGTGCAAGTTGTGTCTGTGTTGTTGCACTGTGTAAGGTTCGATGCATGGTTTATAACGTAATGGCGTTTATTTGCATGCACTGTGTTGTTGCACTTGTGTATGCAACGATCACGAGTTTCACGTTTACGTAGGTACTACACGTTTAACGTTTTATTTGAGGAAGATGGTTATGGGCCCACCCATGTAATATAGGTCCCAGAGGAAGGGCGTGCATCATCATCATCATCTTCTTCTTCTTCTTGTCCACACACACATCCATATCTGCATGCAAATGGTTCTTTCTCTTTATCCATTTCCTGCTGTCCAAGGTTTTGATGCATGGTGGTATATAACGTGATGGTGTCGTCCATGCGTGCAGGCGGGAGAGATCAAGGTGGGGCCGTGGGGTGGCAACGGAGGGTCTGAATGGGACATGGGGGCTGCCGACCGCATCATCAAGATAGATATTTTCGCCAGAGAGGTCATCGACGGCATTCTGATCACCTTCACCCGTAATGGTCAGAAGGAGACCAAACTCTTCGGTAGCATCCTTGGCGATCCCCACCCGGTTCGTCCACCTCGTCATCTTCCTCCTAATTACCATCATCGATTGGTTGTACCTCAATAACAGAAAGTCTCGTTGTTCAGATTTCTCTGCAAGAGGACGAGTATCTTGTGGGCGTCGAAGGGTCTGTGGATACGATGTCGGAAATCACTCTGGTGAGGAACCTGACGCTGAGGACCAACAAGGAAAGCTATGGACCTTTCGGCTCCAGTGGCGGAAAACCTTTTCTCCATTCCTGTAGCCTCGGGTAAGATCGTTGGCTTCTTTGGACGTGCGGGCGCCATGATTGATGCCATCGGACTTTATCTAGCACCGAACTAGACCTCTTGGACTGATACTGCTGCTTCGATAAATGAGTCTTGCTGCTACTTGGACTCCATAATAAATGAACTGAAATGAACTGTTACTGTCGTCGTCCTCCCTCCGTCTCGTCCTTGTAGTCAAAGATGGAGGTTATCATCAATAAAATAAATAAAGGTCCAGTTTGATATGTTTCGAATGATCATATATATATATAGTTTTTTTAATACTCCTATCTAAGGACTTGAATTTGACGAATGGATGGGCCCATAAATACCCCAACCCTTCCCTAGAGGATGACGTGCCACAATTCGTAAGGACACATACTATTCCACATCTCTAATGGTGATAGGCTTTCCTCCCGTCTTTTCTTTCTCTCTTTTTGGAACTAAGAAGAGTTGGTTAAGATCGGAGGAGTCGGCATGGTTCGCTTGTGTCCGAGCAAAGGTATCTTGAAGGGTGGGGAGGAATACTAAAAAGACAAGAGGATGCAAAGGGATTAATAGAGATGACACCGGCGAGGTATCGATAGGCGCGAGGCCCACTCCAACTTGGCAAAAGGAACCTTACACGAGATAAAGTGTGCCCGAAACTTTTGCATGACCATGGGCACGTGTGTTCGCACGAAAATTGATGGACGTGTTGCATCATTGCAACATTATTTTTATTTTTAAATTAAATGAGAATTAATTACTTCCTTTCTTGAACAGTATTGGAGATAAAACTCACGAGGCTTTTGTGAATGATAGAAGCTCGTAAAGAGTTGTCTCTTGATTTATAATATAAAAACCTAATGATGAGTCAAATTAATCAGGTAATATATATAAGATTGAACATTAATTCAATCCAAAGATGTAAGTTTATTAAATTATGAATTAAAGATAATATATTATCTATTCAGCTGCATATATTTTTTTTAAAATTTTCACTCATTTAGAATAACTATCTGATACTAAGTTAGAAAATTGAAAAATGATACATTTAAGTCAAATTGATTAATATTTATGATTAGATTTGACAATAATTCAATCCAACTTAAATATATTAAGACATATAGTTCCTCTGTTGATAATTTTTATGTAACATATCACATAAGATAAAATATAAATGTGTAAATAATGATACAACAAAAAAAGTATCATCGTAAGTATTGGTGCAAAATTATGGATGCTGAGAAGGTACAAACTCGAAATTCAAAATGGTTCCCGCTTAGTCAAGTCAAGGCAAGGACCCATGTTTATAAAAAAATATAAAATATAATCATAATAATAAAATGTTTAAAAATAAATAAATAGTATTTCATATATAAGACATTTGAGAGGAGTTAGCGATAATAGAAATCAAGAAAATGGGAGAGAAAATGAGGGTTGTGATATCTATTATATAATGATAATCTTATGTTTTTAGATAATATCATTCGATATTTTAAAAATTTTGAAAATTTTCATTATTATTAGCATTTGGATATTTGCGATGCAACATCCAAACTAAATAAGATTTGAAAAAAAATTATCAACCATCAAAGCACATTTAAGATATGTTTTATACTCTCAATGCATATTTGAAATGTTACCAATATGGGTGGTCTTGCTCGCATTATCACCAACATTAAGATTCATGTTGGAGACATCATAGATATCATAGAAATAATGCACTCTTATGAGGTTTGTAACCAATCATCATTACCATAATATTTTTCATGATTTGAGCTCTAATTTTATCATAATTATAACTTTATTAAGGGAAAAATAATACTCCAAGCTTGGTTGCATTTGCATATTAGCCTTCACATCAACCATTATAATGAACACCTTGTTGGCATCGAAAAACTTGTGGTAGACTAACAACGCATGCCAACTTACTCTTTGTACTAATAAAGATACCTATAGAAGATAAAATTAGATTCATAAGTTCACGTATAAAATCTACAGGACTTAACAACGCACCTGACACTAGTCATTTATGGATTTATAACTATTCTTTAGTCGTTCTTAGTTTTCCTTCCTTTTTTTCTCTCTTACACATCTAGTATATGCTTTAATTACTTATAATTTTGAGATGTTAGAACTTGTTCATAACTCATTTTTTGAACTAATTAATTTACTCTTTTATAAACTTTTTCGCATGTAAATAAGATTGCATCTAGGTTATTTCTTTGCGGGCGGATGAATAATGCAAGAGTACCCAAATCTTTAAGGTAAGATTACTTGTATCAATGTATCAGCGAAGTCTACTTCCAATTAAATTCCTCTTTAGTTGAAAGAATAGTCTACTAGTGGAAGTCAGAATCATTCTGCCCTGCTTCATACATCGAGAAATGGGTCGAAGTCTTGACTTGAATATCAAACTTATTTTTCTCATAAAATTCTCAACTAAAAGTAGACCCTTTTGTAGTAATAAAAAGGATATATAAAATCATGTTAAATACAAAAAAGCCTCTGTCAATGAGTTCTTCATATGGTTGTTGTTCATGTAGGTATTGTGACACCTCAATTAGTCCCATATCGGAAGTGGGTAAAGATTATGATTGGCTCATATAGGTCTAATAAGTATACAATATTAACTTCATTTTAAAAATTTTGGTTAGTACTATGTATCAAAGAGAGTTATGATTCAGTTAACCCATAATACTCAGATCAAACAAACTATGGTTATATGGATCTAATGAGTGTATTACATTAACACATTAACTTTAGCTTAAGTATTTTGATCAACCAAATCGAGTTAGAGCGTTCATTTCATAGCTCGAGTCAAGCTATTGCCAACATCAACAGCTAGCAAAGATTGACATCTCAACATTGTTGATATATATGATACAAGGTTTAGATTAGCATAGTTTTAATCATGTAGTTAGATTTAATGGCTTTTTATAATTGAATATGATATATATAATATAGCTAATTAGATTCTGATGATATATATTAGCTAATAGAAAAGAGATACTAGAATTCCTTATGAGATAACATTGATGGGAGGAACACTCCTAGTAACTTATCCTAGACCTCTAAGATTGTGCATCTTAGTTGAGAGATTAGTCTCTCTCTCAACTCTTATCTTGGATATAAAGATAGTGCCCTTTCATATCAAAACAGAGATATTGATTTCAATCATCACATAAAAAACTATTTTCGTATTTAATATAACATATTACAACGATTTCTTTGAGTCAATCTTCCCCTTAGTTATCCCCAAGTTGACTATGACTTATTAATCAGAAATAGTAGCCCATCATAGTTTCTAGATCGACATAGTTTTGATCACGTAGACATCTTCTTTTCTTTATATTCATCTTCGTCAACTTGTGTCTCAACTTTCTTCGGCATTCTTTCAGAGAATACACAGATTTCTATCTGTACCAGTGGTTAGATGAAAAAAAATCAAAGTGAACCAAAAAACACAATGCTCTTTTGAATAGTTGAATCCTGCAGAGTTGCGTTTTCTTATAATTCAAAAATGAAAGAAGTTTTGGATCAAACACAATCTAATGAATGTAAGGATAAGACTAAGTTTCTGAACTCCAATCCTTTACTGAGGACGAGTGAAAAGCCTCCATAATTGAAAGAATCCTGCAGTTTGTTTTTCAGCTTTCTGAAGGACAAATCAAACAGTCCCTTCTCTTTCAGTGTTCACTATTTCATGAGCTGGAGTGGCCTACCACAAACAATCCTTATTTTGGCCTGTTTTGGATGAACTGATGGGAAAGCAATTCTTGGCTTCGGAATTCAATTGGCCATCTCTCATAAGCAACCATCAATTTCTGCTCTTACCCAGTCAAGTTGGCTTAAAAATGCATGCACAAATCGCAAGTCATCTTCCTCACCACACATTATGTGCACATATTTATCCTCTCCTTAGACCAAATTATTTTTGGGTGGAACAGATCCACTTTCTTGTTCCATGGATTGCTCAATTATGTGATTTGACAACAATGATGACCTTCTGAAGTCAAAACATGGTGTCAAGTACCAACAGGAGAAGAAATAATCAGAGCAACATTATGAATGACATCTACTCCATAACTTTCCACAATATTTAGGACTTCAAAAATAGGTGCTTTTAGGATAATTTTCTTCTGAATGTATTGGTTTTTGAGTTTATAATACAACTTGTTGCTTGCACAAAACAACAGCCTTTTACCCAAACAAATAAGAAAGGTCATGTTTCTGCATCATGAGATTTTCTTTGTTTTTTATATATGACAGTCATAGATAAAGTGGAACACATCTCACCCAATCATTTAGATTAATATTGTAATGACAGATAATTTCTCCCTTAAAATAAATTAATTAATAATTTATTAATTAATAGAATTTCTAACTTATCTAGCTGATTAAGGAAATTAAATTTAATTATTTCCTTAACTATAGTACACAAATATAGAAGTTAGTAATAAGTTAATACATTATTATTTTATATTTGTATTAATTTTTCTAAAAAAATGTAATCATCGATAATTTATCTCTTAACATAAATTAATTACTATAAATAATGTATTACCTTATTATTAACTTCTATATTTATGTACTATAGTTAAGGAAATATAGTTATGGAAATAATTAAATTTGGTTTCCTTAATCATGTGGATAAGTTAGGAATTCTACTAATTAATAAATTATTAATTAATTTATTTCCTAATGAGTGATTTGATATTTAGGAAGTAACTAGTTTACATTCAATTTTTTTGTGTGAACTATAAGAAATGAATATTATATTACTTTTCTTATGTGTGAAAATAAATTAAAAATAAATTAAAAATAAAAATTAAATTTTACTTAACTTTGGGGGGAGATATCATCTTCTTCTATAAAAGGGGCTACTCTCTCTCATTCCTCACCAAGCCTAATAATGGGAGGGTTGAAGAAAGGACTTCAGAGAAAATAATATTGAGGAAAGGATAGTTGATGAGAGGTAGGATCCTTTCTTTTTTAATTAGCTTTGATTTATGTTTTGAAATATTGATATTGAGATTGTTATAATTTTATGATACATAATGATGTTTTTGTTAGGATCAAGAATGATGATGAGGGGGGGGGGAGGGTGAATTAGTGCAGTAGAAAAATCACGTTGATTCAAAAAATTTTCGTAACTTTGATTGAATGAGTAGAGAAGAGGGGATTAGACAGTTTACAATTAAGTAGACTTGAATGCAGTAAGGAAAGAACACACCGAAATTTATAGTGGTTCGGTCGTTGTGACCTACATCCACTTCCAATTCCTCCTGTGTTGAGGGTCACCGGCATCCACTAATGGTCCTCCTTTAATAAGTTTAAGACCAACCATATCTTTACAGTACTTTTTTCCTTTTTCGGGTTTAGGAGATAATCCTTACAAGCCTCACACATCTTCTTAGATGATTACAAAGCTAAAGAGAGGGAGGAGGAGGACTCTTTTCATTTTTATAACACTTTTAACACCCCAACACTTAGAGTTTTTTTTCATACTTTGATTGTAATTTGTTGCCCCTTCATGCAAAAAAGGGTGGGGTATTTATAGGCCCTAATGGCTTCAAAATTGGAGCCAAAAACTATCTCATCCCGGATTTTCAGGGTACTGGCGGTGGGCGATACCACCTCCTGACACTCTGACATTGTGTCACGGACTTAACTGAATTTGCCTAAGTCGTGTGGTACCCTTGCATGTCAGTTCGCAAAGATCAACCTCCCCGAAGCCTCTTATGGTCCCTTAAGACTCACAAAAGAGAAAACGGGTTAGAGAGAACACCTCACTCGGGATCCACAAGCAAACATTCCAAAAAACACTTTATAGATAATGCAAATTACAAACAAACTTTACAAGCTCTGAACAGTTGCACAACAAAGGGTCAAAATGGTCCATTACAGATCGAAAATCTCTCACACGTGTCCACATGACACAACATTTTATTTACAAGCCTAAAGTGGCCACCAACCTAACTAAAATGAGACTATTAGTTTCTCTACTGTTCCTCTACATTCAATGCAGAGCATGAACATACCAAAAGACACAGATATACATAAGCATTACATCAAACATCTTGTTTCAAAGTTTGTCCATGACAATTGGGCGGTACCACCGCTTGACAAAGTTCTCAGAGACTGAGCTTTGACGGTACCACTGCTTGATAGTTAATAACTACCGACAGTACCACCGCCCAAACTACCTAGAAGACTACTCCCTGGGCAGTTCCATCGCCCTAGTCTAGCGGTGCCACTGCCAGACAAGGTCCAACAACCTAGTTGGGCCTTGAATCTGACCCAAACCAGTCTAATTACGGGCCCAATTGGCCCTTAACTGAGTTAATGGGATCACCTCCTAATCTTGACCTTAATTATATACTAACTACGAATTTTAAGGCATACACTAAGCTAAATAAGTCTGGTAAGTCTAGGTTTCTTTCGGTGATCTTTTGACGAACTTCCGACGATCTCTCGGCAATGTTCCAGTAGACACTCGGCAAGCTCCTAGACTTCATAATGATCTTCTTGGCGAGTTCCGATGAGCTTCTTTGGCAAGCTCCTGGACTTCTTGGTTAATTCTGACAGAACTTCCAACAAATGTCCGGACTTCCAATAAACTCTCAAACTCCTAACGAAATCTCGTTCTCGACTTGAGACTTCATTTTGCTTTATACCTTGATCGCTATCGTAGTTAGTTCTGCACACTTTTCTCAACATATAAATTTAATCAAACAATTTACCAATTAATTCCACCATCAAAATTCGAGATTCAATAATTTTAATTTTAAAATTTCATGATTAGTCAATAATGATAATTGATTTGTGATGTTAGAATGATTCTTTGATTTATATTGATCTCTTTAGCTTAAATGAATTTTAATATTAATTTAATTATTAAAATTCTTATTTTTAGATTAGCATAATAGTTCTAATTTATTTAATTAGATATATATATATATATATATATATATATATATATATATATATATATATATATATATATATATATATATATATATATATATATATATATATATATATATGTTTCAAGAATAATATGTGAATTTATATAATGTAATTAGTTTTAAATTTAAGATCATGAATTAAAATGTTTAATTAATAGATTTGAGTTATTCTTTAATAATTTTAAATATTAAAATATAATTTGATAAGAGGAGTCTAATTGGGGTTTGACTTGAGTCGAGTTGATTTGTCAAATCGGATCGACTTAGCCCATATGGTCATGTATGACCTAACCCATGTGGTAAGTATAGCTTAGCTCATGTGATTAGGCATAACCGACCTATGTGGCGGGGTAGAAGCTAGCCCATGTAACAAGGTATAACCCAATCCATGTGGTCGGGCATGACCCAACCAATGTGGCTAGGTATGATCTAATCCATGTGGTCATATACATCATAGCTTTATATAGCAAGGTACGACCCAACTGTGTATGGCGGGCATAACCTAGCCCATGTGGCTATGTGTGATCTAGTCCATGTGGCCATGTATGACCCAACGATGTAATGTCAGTCACGACCAACCATGTGGCTAGGCATGAGCCAACTTATGTGACTAGGTACGACCCAATCTATGTGGTTAAATATGACTCCAACTCATGTATCTAAGTATTACTAACTCATGAGCCAAGCATGGCCTAATTTAATGGTAAAGCTCAACCTAACTTATAAGTGAGGCCTAGCCTAGTCAATAAAGTTAAGCTTGTCCAACTATCACATTGATATTAGATACATCGTTACTCCTCTATTTAGCCCATTGTACCTCAACTTAACTTATCACTTAAAACAGGGCTGTGTAGGCGTTATATGACCTACCCAAGACTTAGGTGGGTTGATTAGGTTTGGGTTAGCACTATACAGCACAGTCCAATTTCCTCTCTTTCTATTGGTTTGAGCTCGTTAATTGACTAAATCAGAAAGGTTTAATCGGTTAATATCAGTTTAGGGTGATTCCAAACTAACTTAATTAATTCAAACCTACATGACCTAATCGAGATCAATCAAATCTAAATTAGACTAATCTAGGGTGATTCTAGACCGATTCTATATGGATTTAAGGTTGGTTCTATTATATCATAATTGAATTGAGATTGGTTTAAGTCTATTGAGCTATTCTAATTAGGGTTTTGGTTGATTGAGGACTATTGAGAGATTGATGTTTTATACATTTATAATTTGATAAATTTAAAGGATTTATTTGAAGATGTTATTTAAAAATAATTATTGAATTTCTATTTTCTTAAGTTTATTATATTGATATGATTATTATCATGTAGTAGATATGACTAGGCTTGTAGTTCACATTGGAATTATAATATGTGAAAGGAGCTGCAGGCCCATCAAAGTGCGGAGCCACCAATGAACATAGTATAGTAGATTTACATCAAGTATGGTCTCTCATAAGATTTAATTATATTGATTTTTTGACGCATGTGTGAGTGACTGGATGAGTGTAAATGAATGATCATGGATATTTATGTATCCCTGTCAGGGGCAGGTATGGTGATTTATTTCGGGGATTAGCCAGCCATCAAACGTGATGGTTAGATGGTTCCTCCATCTACTGTTAGGAGGAACGTGTCTTCATTTGGGCGGGTGAGGGATACCACTCTATCCGCTGTTGAGAGTGCGATATGTATTATTTCGTCCGCTGTTGGGAGAAATCCAATCCTGTGAAATATGCCTCTTCATCTGTTGTTGGGAGAGTGCACCATTGGGTGTGATATACACTTTTATTATATAGTTATTATGTATATGTTATATGTGGCTCATGCATAATTTTGTTTACTATGTAAGAAATTAGCATCATTTTTTTTATGCTTGAGTTTTATGATGAATTAATATATTATCATTTATTATTAAATTATTGATATTTATTTATATTTTATAAAATTTAAAGATTATTTTTATGATTTTTTTGAGGTTTCTATAAGCATGTGTGATTGCTAATATATTTTTATCTTATATTTATTTTGAAAATAATCTACTACTTTGTAATAGATCTAAAGCTTGGGTAGAAGAGATTTGTGATCGTACTAAGAAGCATGTGTGATTACTGATATATTTTTATCTTATATTTATTTTCAAAGTAATCTACTACTTTGTAATAGATCTAAAACTTGGGTGGAAGAGACTTGTGATCGTACAAAGAAGATGTAGTCTTTTTATTTATTAATAGAATATTTATTATTGTAAAGATAAGGATTTGAATTTAAGGGTAAATAAAAAGAGTTTATTATGTAAAAAATAGATAATAAATTACTGATTTATTATTATTTTTATAAATCCAAGATGTAACAAAACGGTTCTTTTGGTTGTCTTTTGAATTCTAGAGATGAATGAGATGGTGTACAAAATATTCTAGAGTTGGGTTTCCATCTGCCATTGCATCATTTCGGGTAAAATATTTTTCCTCCCAAAAGTGATCATGTAAAAGCTAGTGGAACTCCTTTTTTTTTTTTCCTTTCTCGTAACCTCATATCCAAATGTTTGCCAATAAGCATTCGATCATGCGATGCAGTCAAAAGTTCTAAATTAGAAAAAGTTTAGAAAAATATGAATGTTACTTCCACTCTCAAAAAATAACTGAAGATTCCTAAGTATTCGATGAAGAATTAATCTATCAATTACTTAAGGAATTACTTGATATCTATGAAATTATTATCTATAATGATAATATCATCTACATAAACTAGTGGATATATAGTACATCTCTTTTATTATCATATGAATAAAAAGCTATTTGATTTGGATTTGACAAAGTCAATTGATAACAAAAGGGAGCCGAGTATGATATAACAAGTTTTTAGAGCTTGACAAAGTTCATAAATATATTTCCATAGTTTACAATCCTGGTTTAAATATTGAGGATGGATGAAGCCAGAAAGTGGTCCTTAAATACATTTCAGTTAATGTCTCTTGCAATAAAGCAATGTTAACATTTAATTAGTGTACATGTCATCCTTAAGTGATAATTATACTAAGAAAAAGCTGAATTAACATCAGCTTAATAATTGGACTAAAGGTATCTATAAAATCAACATATGCTCATTGGTAAAATCCTTTAGTCAGTAGATGAGCTTTGTATCTAACAATAGATCCATCTGGGTTTTGCTTAATTTAAAAGATCTACTTACACCCGATGAAGATGCATGACCTAGATCTTAGTGTTAACTTGTGTGAAGCATAGGGGCATAACTAGGGATAACATAAATAATTAAATATTTAAGTTTTTGAAGGTTTGGGGGTTGCTATGAAATAGTCTTAAAAATTATGATTGGTATTGTAGGATTGGGGTGAGCATATAGTTAATGAGGTAGATGGTAATTTGAAAGACCGCTGACCAAAAGGTTGATGGCATGGAGGCTCGGTGTAGGAGGATGAGACCGGTTTCGACTATGTGCCGGTGCTTTCATTTGACAAAACCAACTAGTTGAGGTATGTGCGATGATGACTTGAGATATTATATAACACATGATGTGTGATAAATTGTTAGAGTTTGGTATTCACCTCCTCCATCAAAGTAAATTATTTTAATAATAGACTTAAAAACATTCTCAATATTGTTTTTAAAATGAATAAAGACTACAATTACTTAATATATATATTTGAGAGGATAAAGTCATGTATATTTAGTAAGTAATCTATGAAGATAATATAAAATCTAAAATTATCAAAGGAAATGATTGGAGTAGGGGCTCAGATATCAGTGTAAATAGTTTTAAAATGATTTAGAGCAATATATGAAAAATATTTGAAAAAATAGTCTATAACTTTTATTACTAAGACAAGAATTACAATAAGGAGTAGTTTTACCTGATTTAAAACTTGGAAGGGAATATTGAGTGGAGAAGGGCCCTAGACATCAATGTATATTTAGTAACAATATATATATATATATATATATATATATATATATATATATAAAATAAAAAAATAAAGATATAAAAATATATATTAGTAAAATAATCTATGAAGTTAAGAAAAAATCTAAAATTGTTAGAGGAAGTGATTGGAGTAGAGCCCCAAACATTAGTGTAAATAATTTCAAGTGGTTTGGAACAAGATATGAAAAGTATTTTAAAAAATGGTCTATGACTTTTATTATTATGGCAAGAATCACAATGAGTAATAGTTTTACCTGATTTAAAAGTTGGAAGGGAGAAATGAAAAATTAGTTGTTGAATGAAGGATGATGGATGACCAAAGCGGTGATGCCACATATTAATTGGAGCAACAATTGAAGTAAGAAGCGATTGGTGGGTAATTTTGTGAAGGTGATGGCTATTCGTAGATATTATTTTTATTCTAGCCTTGACCAAGGATGCCTCCATATTCAGATCTTTTATAAAAAATGAGTCAAGTAAAAACTCAATAGAAGTATTATTTTGTTTATAGAATTGAGAAACAAAAATAAATTTTTTTTATTTGAGATACATAAAATATCATCGAGTATAAAATTATTCATATATGAATTAAATATTATGAAACCAATATAAGTGATAAAGATTCCATTATCGTTACCAATGATAATGTGTTCGTTATTATCATAATTGGAGTAAGTGGATAGATTCTATAAGTTAGAGGTGATTGATTGAATAAGAGGTTGGAGTAGTCGTACTATTTGCTTGAGGCCAATTAGGTGTGTCATTAGGCGTTAGTCGGGAATGACATACCTTGGTTTGTATGGCCAATCTTATCACATAGTTGGCATGACTTTTGTTGATTTTTTAGTGGTTGTTGTTAGGGCGCCATCCTTCTTGATATTTGTAGTAGTTGAAATTATTTTCCATATGTTTAGGATGCATCTTGTTTGAGTTTTTATTGAAATTATTTTCCATATGTCTTTGCCTTTAGATCTTTGGTAGAACTAAGCTATGATTATAGGTCATGTCTTTTTTTCTTCTCACTTCAAATAGGTTTTATGAATAAGTAGTTTGCTACATAATTTTTTAAATAATATATGTGAATCATGCGCTCAAATAGCAACCATCAATTTTTGGTATTTATCTCTTTAAATTATTGAGAGTGTGAATGATGACTTATTCATCATTAAGGGGATGATTTATTAAAGTCAAGTCATCTATAATAACTTTTAGATTTTACATATATTCAACAATAGTATTTTTCTGTTGCATTGTTTTCATCAAGATAGATAAAAAGACTTGGTATGCAAGAATAAGAATGATTGATGAATGTGACTTATAATTTGGACCATGTTTCTGTTGTAGTACTGCAAGAAGAAATCAATAATGCTACAAAGCCAATGACTAAAGCTTAGATAGTAGAATAAGGTGATCTTAATGTAGATATAGCTTATGATCAAAATTTGTCATTAATTTTGTTTCTCCTAGTATTTGAATCTTTTCATGTGAAGAGGAGAGATATTTGTCAATGTAGTATAGAAAATCATATTCAAATAAAATATTGGTGAATTATATTTGACAAGATGTATAGTTGTTATCTTCGAAGAGTTAGAAGTGGATTAAAGTAACTGCAGTAACATAAGTCCTCTGGGTTAAAATAAACTATTGTTTTATGAGGAAACAATAGCTGGAGCATTAGATATAGTGATTCAATAAGAGAAATTTAGAACCAACTAATGATTAGATGGTTGAGATTTGATCTAATAGAGAAAGATCAGATATATGAGGTGGTAGAGTAGATTTGCTGCAGAGCACATTAGGAGATCGCATAGAGAAAACGTGCATTGTCGACTTCGGTGCAAGCGCAAGCACCGGAGCAGATCGAGAGCGGACCAATCATCGGAAGCGTCCACTGCGACGGTAGGGGGTGGAGGTGTTGTTGTTGCATCGATCATTATATGATCATTATAAGCTGAGTTTAGCTATTCATTCACTGGTCATTGCTTGATCTTGACAAATAGACAACCTGACAAATAAAACACTCAGGACAAAAATATTCTGATAGTAAGCATCTAACAATGGAGCTTTCATTGTTAATTAAGGACAAATTGATGTGCCCTGTTAATTAAGGAGGTTCACCAAGGCAAAAACTTCCGTTCCAATGAAGCTGCAACTGAAAGAGCAGCAAAGAAGTATCAATGATGCGTCCTATACATTGTAAATATTTTCCTTGAGCTGATTGAAGCTGACATATTCACATTAACAAACTCGAATGCGACATCCCATCAAGACAATGTTTAATGAATTTATTTTTGACCAAGTGTGGGGACACGTTTAGTGGCCATAAATATCTCACATACGGAATCCCGTCAAGTCAATTTTTAATGAATTTATCTTTGACTAAGTGTGGGAACCTGTTTTGTGGGCATACATTTCTCACTTGCGGGATCCCATCAAGTCAATTTTTAATGGATTTATTTTGAATAAGTGTGGGAACATATTTTGTGGGCATAGATACCCTTGTCTTATTTTATTCTTTTTGTCCTCACTTCCAAAGATATAGAAAGCCCGACGTACCACGATCACGAGATGTGAGGAACATGGTTATGGGCATAATTATGGACACGTACACCCCGGGGTGTAGGTCACGAAGCCGATATAAATACCCCCATCCCTTCCCAGAGGAGGGGCGTGCATCATCATCGTCTTCTTCTTCTTCTTGTGCACACACACATCCATATCTGCAAATGGTTCTTTCTCTTTATCCATTTCCTGCTGCGCAAGTTGTGTCGCAAGGTTTTGATGCATGGTGGTATATAACGTGATGGTGTCGTGCATGCGTGCAGGCGGGAGAGATCAAGGTGGGGCAGTGGGGTGGCAACGGAGGGTCTGCATGGGATATGGGGGCTGCCTACCGCATCACCAACATCACGATTCGCGCCGAAGAAGTCATCGACGGCATCGTGATCACCTTCACCCGTAATGGTCTTCCGGACACCAAGAGCTTCGGTGGCACCGGGGGCAAACTGAACGAGGTTCGTCCTCCTCGTCATCTTCCTCCTAATTAACACCATCGATTGATTGTACCTCGATGACAGAAAGTCTCGTTGTTCAGATTTCTCTGCAAGAGGACGAGTATCTTGTGGGCGTAGACGGGTCTGTGGATACGATATTGGGAATCACTCTGGTGAGGAACCTGACGCTGAGGACCAACAAGCAAAGATATGGACCTTTCGGCACCAGTGGCGGAAAACCTTTCTCCGTTCCTGTAGCCTCGGGTAAGATCATTGGCTTCTTTGGACGTGCGGGCGCTATGATTGATGCCATCGGAGTTTACCTCGCACCTAAATAGACCTCTTGGAGTGACACTACTGCTTCAATGAGTCTTGCTGCTACTTGGACTCCATAATAAATGAACTGTTACTATCGTCGTCCTCCGTCCGTCTCCTCCTCTATGTAAGATGGATGCTATCATAAATAAAATAAATAAGGGTCCAGTTTGATATGTTTCGAATGATTATATATATATATATATATATATATATAATTATTTTAAGACTCCCAACTAAGGACTTGCGTTAATATTCACATTAAGACCAGCTTTGAACTAACGTGGACTGCGGAATGTGAAATTTGACTTCTCGATATTGCCAGGATGCCACATAAAATTGAGCTTGACGGATGGATGGGCCCATGTAGGCTATAGATGAATAGCCTATCAATACCCCCAACCTTTCCCTAGAGATTATGTGTCACAAGTCCTAAGTATACGTACTATTCCACATCTCTAATGGTGAGAGGTTTTTCTCCCCTCTTTTCTCTCTCTTTGGAACTAAAAAAAATTGACAAAGATAGGAGGAGGCGGCATGGTTCATTAGCATCCAAGCAAAGGTATCATGAGGGGTGAGGAGGAACAGTGAAAAAACAAGAGGATGCAAAAGGATTGATAGAGATGACACGGGGATGTATCGATAAGTCAAATTAATCAGGTAATATATTTCAGATTGAACATTAATTCAATCCAAAGATGTAAGTTTATTAAATTATGAATTAAAGACAATATATTATCATCAGCAAGTATTCGTGCAAAATTATTGGTTGTTCCATGTCTCGTGAATTTGGTACAGCAAGACTCCACCAAGATTGAGAGATACACGTAATCATTCCTAACATTAACATGCATCTATGAGTATAATGATCCTGAAAATGTGCTATAGAAAAGCTCCACCAAATACGTTCCTCCACACATAAAGAATTCATAAGCTCTATGTGCATTCCACTATAGAAGTTTTGGCACATAGTTGACACCTCACTCCTTATACTAACTTAAGTATCTAATGGGCTCTGTCGGGTAATCCACCGATGCAATCTTATAAAGGTTCGATACAATGTATGTATTTTTGATAGAGATGACAACGGATTAAATACATGTGGACCTCCTATGAACCTGAGTAACTATATCTTATACGTGTTTTATCATAACCTTCCTATCTTGGTCCATCCAAAATATGAACCAAATTTAACTGGGTTAGATAGACCAAAAATTCAAAAATATCGAATCCATTAGCATACATAGCTCACACTCCGAATGAAAAATAATTGAAGATATTAGATACCTAAACAACTCGGCCAACTTGAATTTGACCATCATAAATTTAAAATCCATGACAAAATTCAGCATTTCACCAATGTGAACTAATAAACGTGGATTCAATTGACTCTTTGGAAAATAGTATTTATTATTCAGTAGTATTGGAACATTCAGGACCTGTGCCTCGTATGGACTGTCATCTAACTTGATAACAGTCTTTCAAATCTCTATTCATGGTCGATAATTCAGACATGATGATATCTATATGTTGAACCCTCTTTGTGGGACGGATTTTAATTTTAGTCGAGTCAAACTCAATCGCGTCAAACTCGAAGGTCGCGCCTATCTCGACTCGTTCTCACCCGTCATTCCCATGCTATAAATATTTTTGGCGACCGGTGAGTTGGAATTTAAACCAAAGACGAGCAACAAATTCTGTTGTTAGTGAAGAAATGAGAGAATGAAGAAAAGCATATTTCAATTAGTATCATATGAAGTCTATTTATACATGATGAAAGATAAGATTTCTTTAACTGAGCAAAAAGACGGGATGTCAATGCACTATATCAATTGTCCCACTTCAGTTTGACCGGAAGCTGTCATCCATTGCCATGTGTCGAATTGCGATTGGGAAAATATTTTTCATATCAACTGTTTTTGCAAGAGTGATTTTTTATCATCTTGGATTCAAAGTTTGATAGTGACTGAGATGAGACTTAGCATGTTTCTAGGTTGCCACCTAAGAAAGACACCAAGTATAAAGGAAAAAAAAAAAAAGAAACAGATGGGTTGTTGTTGGAGTGTTATAAGGAGAAATACAAGTTGGTAAGAGAAAATAATGGAAGCGAAAGAAAATCTAAATCTAAATAGGGTATACAACCAACTATGTGAGGGATAAACCAAAGGAAGACATCAACTAGGAGAAAAAAAAAATGCAAAAAGAGAGAAAAAGTTAGTAAGTTGCACGGAGAAAAAAAAAAGAAGGGAGAGAAAAGAATGAAAGTGAAAAAAAGCCAAAATATAAAGAGAATATGCAACCCTACTGTGTGGGGGAAAACTATAAGAAGACACCAATGGAGAAAAAACGTGAAAAAAAAAAGGGTGGGTTGTTGCTGGTGTGTTATAAGGAGAAATAAAAAACGGTGAGAGAAAAGAATAGATGTTAGGATCAAGAGCACATTAAGAGCGAGGGGGTGAATTAGTGTCAGCGGATAAAAATATCGATTTCGAAAAATCTTTTCGTACGTTGAAAATCGAACTCGAAAATACTTAACTTTGAAGATGAAGTAAGAACGTAAAGATAGCTTGAAGGCATAAACAATCAAAATAGGTTTGTAGTAAAGAATGATGTTTAAAGCAAATGCAAACTGAGATTTTAGAATGGTTCGGTCAATCGTGACCTGCATCCACTTTCGGCTTCCTCCTTCGACGAGATCACCGACGTCCACTAGAGGCCTTCCTTCAATAGGCGAAGGCCAACTATCCTTTTACAGCTTCTCTCCTTTTGACGGGCTTAGGAGGCAACCCTTACAAGATTTCACTCCTCTCTTAAATGATCTCAACACTTAGAAGAAAGGACGAGAACTCTATCTTTTACAGCACTTTTAAGCCCTCAAATACTCAAGATTAAAGCAAGATTTCGGTGCACTTTCATGCAGGAAAGGATAGGATTTTTATAGGCCCCAATGAGTTTGAAAATGGAGCTAAAAAATGTCCATTCCTGGATTTCCAAGGTCGTAGCCGTACTACCGTCATAATTAGGCGATACTACCACCTGTCATCTGTCACTGAGCGGTACCACTGCTTAGTCTGCGCGATACTACCGCCTGACAAGGGCGGTACCACCGTTAGCAGTAATAACTGCCGGCGGTACCACAGCTTGACAAGGGTGGTACTACTGCCTAGAATTCCTGGGAGACCGAGTCTCCTGGGCGGTGCCACCACCGGCCAAGAATTCTGGGTCTGAATGAGCTATTCCATTCGGCCCAATTTGGGTCTATTAAGGCCCTAGTTGACCCATAATTTAGTTAGTGGGATTGCCTCCCAATCAACTTAATCTATACCCTAACTATGATAATTACGACATGACTACTGCAATTCTGTATTCCGGTGCGTCAATCGCTCTTCCGACAAGCTTTCGACGAACATTCGACGAACTCTCGACGATGATCTGGCGGAGTCCCGGCAGGCTCCTAGACTTTGCGACGATCTCCTTGGTGAGTTCCGACGAGCTTCTATGGCAAGCTCCTGGACTTCTCGAATGGTTCATGCAGAACTTTCGACGAACGTCTGGACTAACTCTCGAACTCCCAACATGATCTTGGTCTTGACTCCGGCTCAACACCTGCTACATGTCTTATTGCCATCGTAGTTAATTCTGCATACTTATCTCAACATATAGATTATATAAACAAATGACAATTGATTTCATCATCAAAATATGAGATTCAACAATCTCCCCCTTTTTGATAATGACAATGACGGAGTTAACCTTAACTCCCCCTATCTATATGCTATACTTGAGATAAGTCATTCTTGAATTCAAAGCTTTTGAATTCAAGAGACATATTGATAAGTTAATTTCATTTAAACTTATCAATACCCCCATCATGATTCCTATCATGATGTAGCAATTCTAAAAATGACGTAAATGCATGACATCCATTTTGAGTCTTATATTTCAAATGCGAAGGATAGCAATTCATCATTGTTGAATCTCAGATTTTGATGATGAAGTCAATTGTCATTTGTTGTCTAATCTATGTGTTGAGATAAGTGTGCAGGATTAACTACGATGAAAGTTAGACAAGCAGCAGGAGTTGCGCCGGAGTCAAGATCATGATCACGTTGGGAGTTCGAGAGTTCGACGGAAGTTGGACGGATCGTCGGAGGTTCTCGCGAGAACAGATCCGAGAAGTCGAAGCTTGCCAGCGAAGCTCGTCGGAACTCACCAAGTGGATCGTCGAAAGTCCAGGAGTTTGCAGGAAGTCCGCAGAAGAATCACCGAGGGTTCATGGGATGATCGACGGAAGTTGCCGGAAACTCACCCGGAAGAAGCGATTGACGATCGAAGCAAAGCTGCAGAAATTGTCTTAGATTTAATCGTAGTTAGCACGTTGATTAAGTTGGAAAATGGGAGGTGATCCCATTAGCTTAATCTTGGGGCAAGTGGGCCCTTGAAAAGATTGAAATTGGGCGAATGAAGCTAACCATTGGACCCGATTGCACCGGAGGTGCAACCGCTTAAACGAGAGGTGGCACCACCGGGCTAAATCTCCCAGCCGAGCGGATTGCAACCGCCCCAGCCAGGAGGTGCAACCGCTGAGCTCGATCTTCGAGAAACTAGGCGGTGCAACCTCCCCGGCGAGAGAGGTAGGCACCGCCGAGCTTCGGTCTTCAGCTCAGCGAGAGGTGCAACCGCCCGGTCGAGGTGGTGGCACCGCCCAGGGCTCGATCTCGAGCGGACTTCAGGCGGTGCAACCGCCACGACGAAGAGGTGCAACCACGGGCTCGATCTCTCAGAAGCTCGCCGGCGGCGGTGCAACCTCTCGGTCGAGGAGGTGCAACCGCCTGATCCCGAATTCCGGGATTTGATCGTTTTTGAGCTCCAAATTTGAACTGGGTTGGGGCCTATAAATACCCCACCCATTCAGCACAGAAAGAGCAAAGAGACCTACACCGAAATCTTGATCTTCTCTGTGATTCTTGAGCTCAAAATTGTTGTAAAAGCCTTTAAGTCTCCTCCTACGTTCTTTAAGTTTCTGAATTGTAAAAGTGAGGAGAGAAAGGTTCTGTAAGGGTTGTCTCCTGAGCCCATCAAAAAGGAGTGAAACTGTAAAAGGGCAGTTGGCCTAAGCCCATTGAAGGAAGGCAGCTAGTTGACGCCGGTGACCTCGTCGGAGGAGGAAGCCAAAAGTGGAGTAGGTCAAGACCGACCGAACCACTCTAAATCTCTGGTTTGCTTTTACTTTGAGCACTTTATCATTACTGCAAACCTCCTACATAGCTACTGCCCCTCCGCGCTTTTCTGAACGAGTCTCTAAGTTCTGATCTTTCCAAATCTGCATTCGAGGCGTAAATCGGTGTTTTCATGCGATCTTTACACTGCAGTTCACGCTTACGTTTTGATTCCATTTATAACTGCAAATTGCTTTTCTGCGTATTCATAAAACGCTTTTCAAAGTTCAAAACTACGTTTAGCGTAAAAACTGCGTTTAGGCGTAAAATTACGCTTTTGGCGTAAAAAAACTGCGTTTAGGCGTAAACCGAGTTTAGGCGTAAAACTGAGTTTAGACGTAAAACTGCGTTTAGACGCAAAACTACGTTTAGACGTAAAACTGCAATTAGACGTAAAACTGCGTTTAGATGTAAAACTGCGTTTAGACGCAAAACTGCGTTTAGACGTAAAACTAAACTTAGACGTAAAACTGCACTTAGACGTAAAACTGCACTTAGACGTAAAACTGCGTTTAGACGCAAACTGCGCTCAGACGCAAACTGTGTTTAGACGCAAACTGTGTTTAGACGCAAACTGCGCTTAGACGCAAACTGTGTTTAGACGCAAACTGTGTTTAGACGCAAACTGCGCTTAGACGCAATCTGTGCTTAGACACAAACTGCGCTTAAATGCAAACTAAATTTTAGACGCAATCTGCATTTAGATGCAAACTGCATTTAGACATAAACTGTGTAAACTACACTTAGATACAAACTGTGAATCGGCTTTTTTTACATCGAAAAATCATTTTTATCGGACGAACGCAGCTTTTGTTTTTTTAAATCGCTGAAAGATTTCGCTGCACTAATTCACCCCCCCCCCTTAGTGCTCTCGATCCTAACAATTGGTATCAGAGCAAGGTTAACTCTCTAACGGATTAAAACCCAAGAGAGATGGCATACGCCGGAAACCAAGAGGGGCATTCTATTACACGTCCACCCATGTTCAGTGGGACGGACTACACCTACTGGAAGACCCGAATGAGGATCTTTCTTATTTCTATGGATTTTGAACTGTGGAACCTTGTTGAAAACGGATTTTCAAAGTCTTTTCTTCCAATGATCGATTGGAATGAATTGGAAAAGAAGGCTTTCACTCTTAATGCAAAGGTTATGAATGCCTTATTTTACGCACTTGATAAAAACGAGTTTAATCGTGTTTCAACTTGCGAAACTGCATTTGATATTTGGCACACACTTGAAGTGACCCACGAGGGCACAAGTAGAGTGAAAGAGTCAAAAATCAATCTGTTGTTGCATTCTTTTGAACTTTTCGAATGAAACCGAGTGAAACCATTGGCGACATGTTTACCCGTTTTCACGGATGTAGATCAACGGTCTAAAAGGACTCTAAAAAAAAAGTTTTTCGGATTTTGAACTCAGTAAATAAGATACTAAGACCCCTTCCTAAAAGTTGGGATCCTAAAGTCACTACTATTCAAGAGGCAAAAGATCTCTAATTAACTTCCCTCTTGAAGAACTAATCGGGTCATTAATAACCTACGAAATGACTTGTAAAGCTCATGAAGAGCAAGAAGACATCCTTCCAAAGAACAGGAAGGATATGGCACTCAAAACTTCTGAATGCCACTTGAGAGAAAACTCAAGTGATGAGGACTGTGATGATGACTTGGTACTTCTAACAAGAAAGTTTAAAAGTTCTTTAAAAGAAACAAGTTTAAGAATGATGCAAAAATTAAACTTGAACCCAAGAAGGACCAAGTGATCTGCTATGAATAAAAAAAAAGCCGGGACACTACAAGAGTGATTGTCCCCAAGTCAAAAGGAGAACATCAAAGAAGAAGGCTCTTCAAGCAACATGGGATGACTCGAAAAGATCTGAAGAAGAGGAGTCCAACACCGAACAAGTTGCTCATTACGCCTTTAATGGCCATCGGAGAGGAGGTAACAAATTTATTAGATGCTGATTTATCTTTTGATGAATTATTAAATGCCTTCCATGACTTATTTGATGAATGCAAGATTATCAATAGAAAATACAAATTGCTAAAAAAGGAGCATGATAGTCTTACTTGTGATTTTAATAAGTTAAAAATTGAATATCATGATAGTTTAAATTCATGTATCAAATGTCATGATTTAGAAACTTTTTTTCAAAAAGAAAACTTGCTACTTAAGGACACCTTGAAGAAATTGAGGTTGGGAGCAAGTCATTAAACATGATCCTTACAAACAAGGGTCATGTTCCCAAAAAAAGTGGGATTGGATTTGTGAGGAGTCCTCACCAAAATCCAACTACCTTAAATAAAAGGCCCCATCTTACATGTTAGACATCAAAGCAAATGTAACTTTTGTTGCAAGTTAGGACACAGGGCGCATTATTGTCCATTCAGGAAATTTAGTCCAAACAAATTGATTTGGGTTCCTAAAGGAACCATGACAAATTCTATGCAACATGATAGAAAATGTAGATCTATTTGTGAGGAACCCAAAAGCAAATGGGTACCTAAACATCATCCTTTCTTGTAGAAAACTAAACCATCATGAAGCTAGAGCAAGAGATGGTACCTTGATAGTGGATGCTCAAGGCATATGACCGGAGATCCATCCCAATTCTCTAAGCTCACTAGCATAGATGAATGATATGTCACCTTCGGAGACAACAACAAGGGTAAAATCATTGGCAAAGGAACTATAGGTAACAAATCCAACTTCTCTATTGAAGATGTTTTGCTAGTTGATGGTCTAAAACATAACCTCTTGAGCATTAGTCAATTGTGTGATAAAGGATATATTATCAGATTTGAATCTAATGCTTGCATCATTGAAAAACCACATAAAAAACATATCTATGATTGCATTAAAACAAAATAACATATACACTATTGACATCAATGATTTATGTAATGAAATATGTTTTTTCTGCTTTTAAATGAGAATGCTTGGATATGGCACAGAAGATTAGGGTCATGCTAGCATGAAGCTAATCACTCAAATATCATCCAAAGAACTTGTAAGAGGAATTCCTCATATCAAGTTCATCAAAGATAATGTATGTGATGCCCGCCAATTAGGTAAACAAATTAAGAGTAGCTTCAAATCTAAAAATCAAATAAGCATCTCTAGGCCCTTACAATTGATCCATATGGACTTGTTGGGACCCATCTCCACATCAAGCCTAGGAGGTAGCAAATCACTTTTAGTCATCGTGGATGACTATAGCAGATACACATGGACTTACTTCTTAAAATAGAAAAGTGAATGTCTTAGATCTTTTTTTACCAAGTTTTGCAAACTCGTTCGAGAATGAGAAAGGTTCTATGATTTTCGTCAATTAGAAGTTATCATGGTGGTGAATTTCAAAACCATGATTTCCAGGAATTTTGTGAACTCAATGGATACAACCATAATTTCTCTACTCCTAGAAACCCTCAACAAAATGGAGTTGTAGAAAGAAAAAATCGAAATTTACAAGAAATGGCAAGAACCATGTTGAATGAACACAACCTACCCAAATATTTTTTTGGGCGAAGTAAATACTGCATGCTACATTTTAAATAGAGTTCTAGTGAGACCTCTACTAACCAAAACTCCCTATGAGTTATGGAACAATAAAAAACCCAACGTTTCATATTTTAAAGTCTTTGGGTGTAAGTGTTTTATCTTGAATGAAAAAAAAAAGACAACTTAGGAAAATTTGATGCTAAATCCGATGAAGGAATCTTTCTTGGTTATTCTACAGTTTCTAAAGCCTTTCAGTATCTTCAATAAAAAAGAACTCTAATTATTGAAGAATCCATTCATGTTGTTTTCAATGAGATTTCTGAAATCACGAAAAATGATCTTGATGAAGATGTTAATTTTGATTCCTTGAAGGAAACCCCCTCCAACTAACAACTGGATGCATCCACTTCCAAATATCCTTACCCAAGGATTGGAAGTATGTAGATGCTCACCCTAAGGAGCTAATCCTAGGAGACACATCAAAGGGGGGTTCAAACACGATCTTCTCTTAAAACCTTTTGTGCAAATGTCGCCTTTCTCTTCCAAATTGAACCCAAATGCATTGATGAAGCCATGAAAGATGATTCATGGATTATCGCAATGCAAGATGAATTAAATCAATTTGAGAGAAATGAAGTGTGGAAGCTTGTTCCTAGGCCAAATGACCATTTAGTTATTGATACTAAATGGGTCTTGAAAACAAGCAAAATGAGAATGGTATCGTGGTTAGAAACAAGGCTAGATTAGTGGCCAAAGGTTTCAACCAAGAAGAAGGTATCGATTCTGAAGAAACCCTTGGCCTCGTGGGCTCGATTGGAAGCCATAAGGATGCTCCTTGCCCACGCTTAGCAGTAATAATTTTAAGTTGTTTCAAATGGATGTTAAAAGCTTTTTCTAAATGGCTTTATCTCCAGAAGAAGTTTATGTTGAACAACCTCCTGGTTTTGAAAATGATAGCCTCCCTAATCATGTGTTTAGATTAACTAAAAGCTCTCTATGGTTTAAAACAAGCCCCAAGGGCTTGGTATGCGAGAGACTTAGTTCTTTTCTTATCGAAAATAACTTCACAAAAGGCAAGGTTGATACTACATTATTTATCAAGAATTTTGAAAATAATTTTCTCATTGTTCAGATTTATGTTGATGATATTATCTTTGGCTCTACAAATGAATCTCTCTGTGAATCTTTTTGCTAGAACCATGAGTCTTGAATTCGAAATGAGCTTAATGGGAGAATTAACATTCTTCTTAGGCTTACAAATCAAACAATTAAACAACGACATCTTTATTAGTCAAACAAAATATGCTATGAATTTATTAAAAAGTTTAATATGAACAACTCAAAGGCCATTAACACCCCTATGAGCACCTCCACTAAGTTAGAAATTGATGAAAGTGGAGAAAGCTTTAATCAAAAGACTTATAGGGGTATGATAGGAAGTTTACTTTACCTCACCGCCACTAGACCGGACATCATGTTAGGTGTAGGACTTTGTGCTAGATTTCAATCAAACCCTAAGATATCTCATCTCAAAGCAGTCAAAAGAATACTTAGATATCTTAATGGAACCACAAATCTAGGATTATGGTACCCAAAATCAGAAAATTTTGAGTTAACAGCTTATCTTATGATCTTGCGGACTTCATTTGGTTTGTAAACTAGATAGAAAAAGCACATCGGGGATCATGTCAATATTTAGGACATGCCCTTGTATCTGGTCATCTAAGAAACAAAGCTCGGTTGCTCTATCAACAACCGAAGTTGAATATATTGCAACAAGTGCATCTTATTGCACAAGTTGTATGGATGAAAAACACTTTAGAAGATTACAAAGTTAATCTTAAAGATATTCCCATTAAATGTGATAACACGAAAGTGCAATATGCTTAACTAAAAATCCTATACAACACTCAAGAACAAAACATATTGATATTAGACATCACTTTTATACGAGATCATGTCACTAATCATGACGTAACCATAGAGTTCATTGATACCAAACATCAACTAGCTGATATCTTTACAAAACCCCTAAGTGAAGAACAATTTGATTTCATAAGAAAAGAATTAGGAATGTTGATGTGTCCGAATACTTAAACTAGTTAAAATTATTTTTCGGACGTTATTACTATTACATGCCTTGGCATCACTTGATCAAATAACATGTTGAAAATTATGTGACAAATGTTTTTAAAAATCAGTAGCTTACTCATAACCGAATGCATGTAAGAAGTTCATTTTTCGGTTTGAATGATAAAAATGGGATTTTCCTGTACACTCTTATGAAAACTTTTTGAAAAATGACTTTCCTCCTTCAAGCAACAAACTATAACAAGGAGAAGAGATATTCAAAGTATTATATGTGTCATGCCTTCCTTTATGTGCGTGATAACCTGCTGGAATCACATCTACCATGCTTTTTGATAATGCTATCATGTTTTTTTGTTGATGACAAAGGGGGAGAAACATATGAATTGATAAACACTGCCATGATCATGTCTATGTCATAGTTGCAAATACTTGAGTGATGCTATAAACAATGTTATGGTTATGCCATCCTTGCATCACCAAGAGATATATGAACATGTGCTATAGTTTGCATTATGTCTTGAATTGATATCCTATCTTGAGAAGTAAATGCAAACTTGCTAGAAAATCTCAAATGTGTGCATCATGTAATAGTCCTTCGCAGCTTTATATGATAATATTCAATTACATGATGAATAGTTACAAACACAATCACACAAACTTGATGATGTATGTCAAGCCTTGACATCATTCTTGAAGAGATACATCATGATGGGTATCATGATGGGAGTATTGATAAGTTTAACTGATCTAACTTATCAATACGTCACTTGAATTCTTAGGTCTTGAATTCAAGGTTGACTTATCTCAACTATGGCATATAGATGGGGGAGTTAAGGATAACTCCATTATCAATTGATTGTCATCATAAAAAAAAGGGGGAGATTGTTGAATCTCAGATTTTGATGATGAAGTCAATTGTCATTTGTTGTCTAATCTATGTGTTGAGATAAGTGTGCAGGATTAACTCACTGATGAAAGTTAGACAAGCAGCAGGAGTTGCGTCGGAGTCAAGATCATGATCACGTTGGGAGTTCGAGAGTTCGACGGAAGTTCTGACGGTCGTCGGAGGTTCGCGAGAACAGATCGAGAAGTCCGAGAAGCTTGCCAAAGTTTAAGCTTCGCGGAACTTCGCCAAGTGGATCGTCGCAAAGTCCAGGAGTTTGCGGAAGTCCTGAAGAAGAATCACCGAGGGTTCATCGGATGATCGACGGAAGTTCGCCGAAACTTCGCGGGAAGAAGCGATTGACGATCGGAGCAAAGCTGCAGAAATTGTCTTAGATTTAATCATAGTTAGCACGTTGATTAAGTTGGAAAATGGGAGGTGATCCCATTAGCTTAATCTTGGGGCAATTGGGCCCATGAAAAGATTGAAATTGGGCGAATGAAGCTAACCATTGGGACCCGATTGCACCGGGAGGTGCAACCGCCTAGGCCAGGAGGTGGCACCGCTGGGCTAAGTCTCCCAGCAAGACCGGCGGTGCAACCGCCCCAGCCAGAGGTGCAACCGCTGAGCTCGATCTTCGAGCTAGGCTGGGCGGGTGCAACCTAACCTCGACAGAGAGAGGTAGCACCGCCGAGCTCGGTCTTGAGCTCAGCGAGAGAGGTGCAACCGCCGAGCCAGAGGTGGCACCGCCTGGGGGGCTCGATCTCTACGAGCCGGACTCAGGTGTGCAACCGCGCCCGACGAGAGAGGTGCAACCGCCCTGGGCTCGATCTCTCGAGCTCGCCGGCGGTGCAACCTCTCCGTCGATGAGGTGTAATCCCTGATCCCGGAATTCGGATTTGATCGATTTTGAGTTCCAAATTTGAACTGGGTTGAGGCCTATAAATACCCCACCCATTCAGCACAGAAAGAGCAAGAGACCTACATCAAATCTTGATCTTCTCCGTGATTCTTGAGCTCAAAATTGTTGTAAAGCCTTTTAAGTCTCCTCCTTCGTTTCTTTAAGTTTACGAATTGTAAAAAGTGAGGAGAGAAAGGTTCTGTAAGGGTTGTCTCCTGAGCCCATCAAAAGGAGTGAAACTGTAAAAGGCAGTTGGCCTTCGCCCATTGAAGGAAGGCAGCTAGTTGACATCGGTGACCTCGTCGGAGGAGGAAGCCAAAAGTGGAGTAGGTCAAGACTGACCGAAACACTCTAAATCTCTGGTTTGCTTTTACTTTGAGCACTTTATCATTACTGCAAACCTCCTACATAGCTGCTGCCCTCTGGCGCTTTTACGAATGAGTCTCTAAGTTCTGATCTTTCGAATCTGCATTCAGGGCGTAAATCGGTGTTTTCCTACGATCTTTACTCGTAGTTTACGCCACGTTTTGATTCCATTTATAACTGCAAATTGCTTTCGCGTATTCATAAAACCTTTTCAAAGTTCAAAACTGCGTTTAGGCGTAAAATTACGCTTTGGCGTAAAAACTGCGTTTAGGCGTAAAACTGAGTTTAGGCGTAAAACTGCGTTTAGGCATAAAAACTGCGTTTAGGCGTAAAACTGCATTTAGGCGAAAAAACTGCGTTTAGGCGTAAAACTGCGTTTAGGCATAAAACTGCGTTTAGACGTAAAACTGCACTTAGGCGTAAAACTGCACTTAGGCGTAAAACTGCGTTTAGGCGAAACCGCGCTCAGACGCAAAACTGTGTTTAGACGCAAACTGTGTTTAGATGCAAACCGCGCTTAGACTAAAACTGTGTTTAGACGCAAACTGTGTTTAGGCGCGAAACTGCGCTTAGACGTAATCTGCGCAGGCAGACGCAATCGCGCTTAAATGCAAACCGCGCTTAGACGCAATCTGCATTTAGACGCAAACTGCATTTAGATGCAAACTGCGTAAACTACACTTAGATACAAACTGTGAATCGACTTTTACATCGAAATCGTTTTTATCGGACGAACGCAGCTTTCGTTTTTAAATCGCTGAAAGATATCTGCTGCACTAATTCACCCCCCCCCCCTCTTAGTGCTCTCGATCCTAACAATCATATGGTAAGATATCAATTTATAAAATTACAAATTAAGCTCTAGATATCTTATCATTAATGCAAACATTTCAAGTGTTTAGCAATTCATTCTATCTTCAATTTACCACATATTTCTCCCCCTTTGTCATCAACAAAAAGGAGAGCGATTCAACAATAAATGTGGTAATGATTCATGTCATTTTTTAACTTGTAAAAAAATTCATACCAATGATTTTTCAAGCATTCATGACACGATATCATTCATTAACTTCTTTCCTTTTTACTTATCATCAAAACTTTGCATGAAGGAGGAAAGTAAGGAGGAAAAAGCCATTGAGAACCAACTTTGAATGAAGTTAAAAATGATAAGAGAGTTTCATTTTATTTTTCATTAGAAATGATAAAATCTTGTTTCATTTTTCACAAGGATAAGATATACATGTGAAATTAAATCATTGCAAGTGTTCATAAAAAAAAATCTTCCTTCATCAAGAAAGAATCATTACATCAAATCCATTTCTCGATTAAAAATTCAAAGGATAAATCCATGAGAGATGCATTTGTCATTTAATTCCATGTATCAAAAATCATTTAGTGATGGAGCATTGATATGAAATAAATTTGATATGGTATAGGTTCATGAAGGCTCTATTCAAGAAATACAATAAGTCCGGAGGAGAAATACAACAAAATCATGCATTCAAACAATGTTTTGTTATAGCTTTTCAATTACAATCATAAAGGTAAACATGTTCATCATCATGTAAACTTTTAGCATCAAGGCACAAAATTTCCAACATTAAAGTAAACATGTTATTGAAGCACACAATTCGTATAATAAGATTTTCAGCATTGAGTTTTAAGAGATTGATCAAGAAAGTCCGAAAATAAATTCATGTATTTCGACAAAGTTTTGTCATAACTTTTTGATCACAATCATGAAGATAAAATTATTAGTGCTTTGTAGTGCTCAAAGATTAAGAATTCGTTTAAAACTTCTCAATTCAGAATCATGAGAGTATAACATGCTTACCAAGGTACAAAATTTCCAACTTTAATGTAAACATGTTATTGAAGCATATAATCATGTCATATTCATATAAAATTTTCAGTACCAAATTTAAGTGATCAAAGAATCAAGAAGATCCGAAAACGAAGTTCAATCAACATTAATATTCCTAACTCCATAAATGCTCACCAAATAATACATCAAGTCATAGATACAATAGTTAAACATATCAAGCACTTACGATCATCAAAGTAAGTGGCATAAAGAGTTTACAACAACATAGTTTTACAACATGACAAGAAGGAATTGTGTCCACTTTTTCTAAATACATACATATGCTCATTCAGTTGGTGGAAAATTAAAATGTCTAAACAATGCATCAAATTATCAGTGAATCTACTACAGCTCAGATAGGATTTGATCTTGACAATGTTCAAGTCGATCTTGTCTTTGTTCAAAGCGATCCATCTGAGTCCCTATGTCTTCGATAGATGATGGAGGTGCTTGCTCTACTAGATGTAATTCCTCAAAAGGACTAGAGATAGATAAGATTGGTGTTTTCGGTTCAGGTTCAGGTTGAGGGGGATTGGTTCTTCTAGGCATTCTAACCCACATACCATTTCTAAATATACATCTCATCCATCGAAGTAGATTTTTATTTATGATACTAAATCTATCTAGCTTTATAACCTCTTCGTCGGGTGGTATTGCAATATCGTAGGCCTGGAGTATTCTAGTGATTATGCCACCATATGGAAGCATCATATCCTTTTTCGATATTTCTATCAATGTTTTGTTGGATAAGATAGCCCAAAACAGTTGTTATATCCTTTCATGATCCAATACATGGTACCTAGTTCCATTTGACTTACTTCATTATGATGATATTGTTTAGGGATAATAATACTAATCAAGATGTGATGAAGTATTTTGAAACTTAATGGTAGTAAATGCTGACAGCTTTTTGGAATTATCATTAAGTTGGGATTGCCAAAAATTATTCCTAAGGCATCAACGTAAGTGGTCCCAACTGTTTCATCAGCCCATTATCCTCTAAAATAACAACCTCTTTAACGGGGATTCCTATGATGTCGTAAATTGATCTATTCGTAATGGATATATGACATCCTAATACATAGGTAGACACCCTATCTTCTTCATCTATATGTAGATTATTTTAAAACAACCTAACAAGTATAGGGTAGATAAGTTCATTTATTTGTAGGATTGGGAGAAGGTCTAGATTTGCAAACCATTGAATAGGTTCTAAATCACTTAGTTCATCTAAATCAACATATTTTCCCTTATAAACATTTCTAAATTCTATGAATGTAAATTTTAGGGCATGTTGATTTGAATAAAAAAGTGTGGAATCATAGTTTTCTTCTAATCTCCTCTTCTCTTTGTCCCTAGAGGATTTTCTAGAACCAATAAATACTGCTATTATGAAGATAAATAATGAGCAAGAGTAGATGATACAAAAGAGAAATCAAAGCCTTTTAGAAAATACCTTAGATGAGATCTTCAAGAAGATGTAGGATTGATTCTTGATCTTGTAGGAAATAAAAAGTTTTGGACAGCTAGAGGGGAAGAATGGAGTTGAAGGAGGGTTTAGAGCTATATGGGAGAGAGGAAAATGAGTTGGGGTTGGTTCTACCACCGGCCCTAGCTCGGTTTTAAAAGAGGGCAGGTTGCGGGTGGTGGCACCGCTGGCTGGGCGGTGCAACCGCCTGCCACTCGTGAGAGCTGGCGATTGGGCGGTGCCACCACCTATAGGCAGTGAGCACTGCTCACAAAGGTGTGTGGGCAGATGTGGGTAATTTTAATTTGAAGTGAGTGTTTGTTTATGGAGCAACCAACCTTAATTACATAATCATGTAAAAATTTTCATCACAAGAAGAGAAATTTCATACGTTCATGATAGATCTTGTGAGATGCATACTCTACTCAAATGTCATATAGAGTTTTCAATATGTTCATGACTCATCATGCAAGGAATGTAAGCCTCGCAAGTTCATGATTTATTTCATACAAAAATTCGTATGCAAACTTGGCTTGCAAGACGTAAGTTCATATTCTTGTAAGATATAGTTGGGTCAAAAAAAAATTGAAGAAGTAATGTATCCGATAAATTCGAAAATTCGGAGGATGTGTGAAGGGGAATTCATGCATAAGAGTTTATGAGTTTCAAAATTTGAGGGATCAAACTTAAGTGTTTATCATACAAGATTACATCATTGACATATGGAATATAAGAATCATTTTGTAATTGATAGTTTTAATTCTACTATTCCTCTTTTTGTCATTTTAGCTAAAGAGCTTTATGAGTCATTTTGGATCTTTGGTCATAAACCTTGAGCACCCAAAAAGCAAGATATTATCTCTTGTTTCTAGCTTGTGATGGTATACGTTTTTACAAAAGAGGATGATTTTTAGGTACCCATTTGATCTTGGGTGCCTCAAAAATCGATCTAAATTGCTTATCATGTTGCATGAAATTCTTTACGGTTCCTTTGGGAACCCAAATCAATTTGTTTGGACTAACCTTCTTGAATGGACAATAATAAGCTCTATGTCCATATTTGTAACAAAAGTTACATTTGTTTTGGTACGAAATGTGCAAGATAGAGCTTTTAATGAAGGTGGTTGGATTTTGGTGAGAGCTTCTCACAAATCCGATTCCACTTCTTTTATGAACGTGACCCTTATTGGTAAGGATCATGTTCAAGGACTTGCTACCAACCTCAAATTTCTTCAAGGTATCCTTAAGTAGCAAGTTCTCCTTTTGGAGTATTTCTAAATCATGGCATTTCGTACATGGAGCTAAACTATCATTATGCTCAATTTTTAATTTATCAAAATTACTAACAAGAGTATCATGCTCCTTTTTTAACAATTTATATTGTCTACTAATTATTTTGAATTCATCAAATAAATCATGGAAAGCAATTAATAATTCATCAAATGATAAATCTGCATCAATTATATTTGTTACCTCCTCTCCAATGGCCATTAGTGCATAATGAGCAACTTGCTCAGTGTTGGGCTCCTCTTCTTCGGATGCGCTTGAGTCATTTCATGTTGCTTTGAGCGTCTTCTTCTTTGGTGTTCTCTTCTTGGCTTGGGGACATTCACTTTTATAGTGTCCCGGCTTCTTACATTCGTAGCAAATTACTTGGTCTTTCGTGGGTTCAAATTTATTTTTAGTATCATTTTTAAATTTATTATTTTAATAATTTTTTTAAATTTTCTTGTTAAAAGTGCCAAGTCATCGTCAAAGTCCTCATAACTTAGTTTTCTCTCAAGTTGTCTTCTCGAGTTCTAAGTGTCATATCCTTCCTGTTCTTTGGAAGGGTGTCCTCATGCTCTTTATGAGCTTTGCATGTCATTTCATAGGTCATTAGTGACCCAATTAATTCTTCAAGAGGAAAGTTATTTAAATCTTTGGCCTCTTGAATGGCCGTGACTTTAGGGTCCCAACTCTTTGGAAGGGATCTTAAAACTTTATTAACGAGCTTGAAATCCGAAAAACTTTTACCAAGTCCTTTTAGACTATTGATGACATCCGTAAAACGAGTGTACATGTCTCCAATGGTCTCACTTGGTTTCATTCGAAATAGTTCATAAGGATATACTAAAAGGTTGATTTTTGACTCTTTCACTGTACTTGTGCCTTCGTGAGTTACTTCGAGTGTGTGCCAAATATCAAAAGTCATTTCACAAATCGAAATATGATTTAACTCGTTTTTATTTAGTGCACAAAATAAGACATTCATAGTCTTTGCATTTAGAGCGAAAGTCTTCTTCTCTAATTCATTCCAATCGATCATTGGAAGAGAAGACTTTTAAAATTTATTTTCTATAATATTCCAAAGCTCAAAATCCATGGAAATAAGGAAGATCCTCATTCGAGTCTTTCAATAGGTGTAATCCGTCCCATTAAACATGAGCGGACATGTAATAGAGTGACCTTCTTGGTTTCCGGCAAATGCCATCTCTCTTGGGTTTTAATCCAATTGAAAGTGAACCTCACTCTGATACCAATTGTTAGGATCAAGAGCGCACTATGAGGGGGGAATGAGTGCAAAGTGGATAAATATGTCGGTTTCGAAAAATCTTTTCATACGTTGAAAACCGAACTTGGAAACGCTTAACTTTGAAGGTGAAGTAAGGGTGTAAAGATAGCTTGAAGGCAGTAAACAATTAAAGAGGTTTGCAGTAAAGAATGATGCTCAAAATAAATACAAACCGAAATTTTAGAATAGTTCGGTCAATCATGACCGACATCCACTTTCAGCTTCCTCCTCCGACGAGGTCACCGGTATCCACTAGAGGCCTTCCTTCAATAGACGAAGGCCAACCACCCTTTTACAACTTCTCTCCTTTTGACAGGCTTAGGAGGCAACCCTTATAAGATTTCACTCATCTCTTGAATGATCTCAACACTTATAAGAAAGAAGGAGGAGAACTCTAGCTTTTACAACGCTTTTAAGCCCTCAAACACTCAAGATTAAAGCAAGATTTCAGTGCCCTTTCATGTAGGAAAGGGTGGGGTTTATATAGGCCCCAATGAGTTTGAAAATGGAGCTCAAAAGTGTCCATTCTTGGATTTCTGGGGTCCTGACGGTACCACCGCCATAGCTAGGTAGTACTACTACCTGTCATCTATAACTGAGCGGTACCATCGCTCAGTCTAGGTGGTACTACCGCTTGACAGCGCTCGAAGACCGAGCTCAAGTGGTACCACCGCTAGCAGAAATAACTACCGATGGTACCATCACCTGACAGGGGCGGTACTATCGCCTAGAATTCCTAGGAGATCGAATCTCCTGGGTGGTGCCACCGCCGGCCAAGAATTCTGGGTCCGAATGGGCTGTTCCATTCGGCTCATTTAGGTCTGTTAAAGCCTTAGTTGGCCCCTAATTAAGTTAGTGGGATTACCTCCCAATCCTAACTTAATCTATATCCTAACTACGACAATTACAACATGACTACTACAATTTTGTGTCCCGATGCATCAATCGCTCTTCCGGCGAGCTTTTAGCGAACTTCCAGCGAACATCCGACGAACTCTCGGCGATGCTTCGGCGGACTCCCGGCAGGCTCCTAGACTTTACGACGATCTCCTTAGCAAGTTCTGATGAGCTTCTATGGCAAGCTCCCGGACTTCTCGGATGGTTCCCGTAGAACTTCCGACGAACGTCCAAACTTCCGACGAACTCTCAAACTCCCAACATGATCTTGGTCTTGACTTCGGCTTAAGACCTGCTGCATGTCTTACTGCCATCGTAGTTAATCCTATATACTTATCTCAATATATAGATTAGATAAACAAATGACAATTAATTTCATCATCAAAATCGAGATTCAACAATAAAAACAAAAACAAATCAAAATATAATAAGGATAGACAATCCAATGTGGGGGGAAAGCCTATTGGAGCCGAGAAAAAAAGTATAAAAAGAAAAGAAAAGGATGGGTTGTTGTTGGTGTGTTGTAAGGAGAAATAAACAATGGTGATAGAAAATAATAGAAGAAAAAATAAACCTAAAAAGCAAGTTATATTTTTGTTACTTTCTTACTCTTCTCTATCCTAGGTGAATGCGATATGCATAAAAGGGATGCCTTATGGTGCATCAAGTTTTTCAGATTTTTTTTATCCTAGGAGGATACATCGAACATAAAGGGGACACTTTTAGATATGTTTAGTGCTTCAGATGTATTTTATCTTATGTGAACACATTATGTATAAAACAGTATACCATCAAGTCAATATTTTATGGATTTATTTTTTACTTACATTAACAATCTTACATGCGGAATCCCATCAAGTCAATGTTTAATGGATTTATCTTTGATTAAGTGTGGGAACATGTTTTCTGAGCCATAAATATCCTTCATCATCATCATCTTCTTCTTCTGACTTCCACCTATATCCAGAACCCGAATTACGTATATATCACGACCACGAGTTTCACGTTTACGTATGTACATGTTTAACGTTTTATTTGAGGAACATGGTTATGGGCCCACGCATGCAATACTTATTGGGCACGTATTTCCCGGGGGCGTAGCTGAAGAAGTAGCTATAAATACCCCCCATCCCTTCCCAGAGGAAGGGCGTGCATCATCTTCTTCCTCTTCTTCTTGTGCACACACATCCATATCTGCAAATGGTTCTTTCTCTTTATCCATTTCCTGCTGTGCAAGTTGTGTCGTAAGGTTTTGATGCACGGTATATAACGTGATGGTGTCGTGCATGCGTGCAGGCGGGAGAGATCAAGGTGGGGGCGTGGGGTGGCAACGGAGGGTCTGCCTGGGACATGGGGGCTGCCTACCGCATCACCAACATCAAGATTCGCGCCGGAGACAACATCGACGCCATCGTGATCACCTTCACCCGATATGGCCTGATCGAGACCAAGCACTTCGGTGGCTCCGGTGGTACACTCTACGAGGTTTGTCCTCCTCGTCATCTTCCTCCTAATTAACATCATCGATTGGTTGTACCTCGATGACAGAAAGTCTTGTTGTTCAGATTCCTCTGCAAGAGGACGAGTATCTTGTGGGCGTCGAGGGGTCTGTGGATACGCTGGGGAGAATCACTCTGGTGAGGAACCTGACGCTGAGGACCAACAAAAAAAGCTATGGACCTTTCGGCACCAGTGACGGATAGCCTTTCTCCGTTCCTGTAGCCTCGGGTAAGATCATTGGCTTCTTTGGACGTGCGGGCACCATGATTGATGCCATAGGAGTTTACCTCGCACCTAACTAGACCTCCTCGAGTGCTGCTGCTGCTGCTGCTTCAGCTACTCTACGTTGGGGTGCTTCAATAAATGATCGAGGCTTGCTGTTAGCTGCTTGGACGTCATGAATTGTTAGCGTCGTCGTCGTTGTCGTCGTCGTCGTCGTTAGGGTGGCTGTGATCATGAATAAAACAAATAAAGATGCAGTTTGATGCGTTTCGACTGATCATATGCTTATATTAGCTTTCCATTTCATGTGTTCTCTAATGGTAGTTAATTCCCATCAAAAATCCTCCCGGCCAAAGTAAATGAAGGATCGATCATGTGCAATTGTTTGCATGGTTATCGTCCTTCGACAAACTTGATTTCCCCAATGCCTCTCATGCTTCTACTAAATTATCTCACAAAGATGATAGACATCACCAAATCATAGATAAGAATATATATCTGTGTGTGTGTATATATATATATGTGTGTATATATATATGTATATATACATATGTATATATACATATATACATATATATACATATATATATATATATATATATATATATATATATATATATATATATATATATATATATATATATATATATATATATATATATGTATATATACATATATATATATATATACATATATATGTATATATACATATATATGTATATATACATATGTATATGTATATATACATATGTATATGTATATGTATATATACATATGTATATGTATATATATATATGTATATGTATATGTATATATATATGTATATATATATGTATATATACATATACATATATATACATACTCATGTGGCTCTCCTCCGTCAATAAGCATAACATGCTCATATGGAGGATATCTGGTAGATGGTTATCGCTTTCTAGTGGATCTTCTCAATAGAATCTCAACTAGTGGTGGAGGTGCTTGTTCAGTTGGTTCAGCATCATCAACTGTAGGTGTATCATCATTTGTATTCTCACCACAATCTTCTTGTTCATCTCCTCTATGATCATTATGAATTACAGATGAAGGAACTGGATCCAAACTCCAAAGAATATAAATAGAGGTTTCTAGCTTCTTAATATTATCACCATCATCAAACAATTGGTTTTCAAGAAACACAATATCTTTGCTTCTAATAATCTTCTTGTTCACTGGATCCCATAATCTGTACCCAAACTCTTCGTGACCATATTCCAAGAAGATACATGCTTTTGTTTTACTATCAAGCTTGGACCTCTTATCTTTGGGAATATGAACAAATGCTTTACATCCAAAGACTCTTAAGTGATTATAAGATATATCTTTTTCTCTCCATACTCTCTCTAGAACATCACCTTTCAGAGGAACTGATGGAGAAAGATTTATCAGGTCAACTATAGTTCTCATAGCCTCCCTCCAAAATGACTTCGGTAACTTGGCGTGGGAAAGCATGCACCTAATCCTTTCTTCAATGGTTATGTTCATCCTTTCTGCCACACCGTTCTACTGAGGAGTTTTAGGAACTGTTTTCTCAAGCTTGATTCTATGGAACATGCAATAATTCTCAAAAGGACTCCTGTACTCACCACCATTATCTGATCGAATACACTTTAATTTTCTGCCAGTTTCTCTTTCAATACTAACATGAAACTCCTTGAAAACATCAAGTATATGGTCTTTAGATTTCAAAACAAAAGCCTACACTTTTCTAGAATGGTCATCAATAAAAGTAACAAAATAAAGAGCACATCTAAGAATTCTAGTTTGTATAGTACAAACATTATTATGAACTAAATCAATAACATCTGATCTTCTAGATGATGGATATGTATGAAATACAACTCTATGTGTTTTTCCAGCTAAGTAATAATCATAAGATTTAAGAGATGTACCTTGTAACTCTGGTAAGAACTACTTTCTAGCAAGAGTTTGAAGTCCCTTCTTGCTGATATGTCTAAGCCTCTTGTGCCAAAGATCTATACTTTCACCTTTTTGAATTGCATTAATCTCTCCTTTATGTAACTTAGCTTCCATGACATAAAATGAGTTAAGCTTCTTTCCTCTTGTCATAATCAGAGAACCTTTAGTGAGTTTCCATTTGCTTTCACCAAAATAGTGTGTAAAGCCCTCATCATCAAGTCTACCTATAGATATCAAGTTAAGACGAATATATGGAATATGCCTTACATCTTTGAATATCAATTTGGTCCCAATATTAGTCTCCAAGTAAATATCTCCAATACCCACAATCTTAGATGTACCACTGTTTCCCATTTTGACATTACCAAAATCACCTATAGTTTAAGATCTAAAAAAATCACCATGACAAGTGATATGAAATGAAACACTAGAGTCAATTACCCAATTACTAATTACTATCCTGAGCTACAAGACTAATATAACCTTCATCACAAACAATAATGATATTACGTTTAGCAACAACTGTATTGATCATTTTCTCATTTTTCTTTATTTAATTTTGTTCTTGCTTCTCATTTTTCTTCATTTAATTATGTTCTCGCTTCCAAAACCTACGGTCTTTCTTCATGTGACCTGGCCTATTATAGTGAAAATATTTGATATCTCTTCTAGACTTGGATCTTCCTCTATATCCATGTGGGTTTTTGCTATGACTTCTTCCACGTCTTTCTTATTTTTTAGTAACAAATGCACTAGAAGAAGACTCACCATGTTCTTTCCTTCTGGCATCTTCATTTAATAAACTATCTTTAACTATATCTATAGTTAAAGTTCCCTTTGGCGTGGAGTTGCAAATTGTCACCACATACGTTTCCTAACTTTCTGGTAAAGAGCTGAGAAGTAGTAATTCTTGCATCTCATCATCTATATTCATTTTCATAGCAATCAGCTTATTTGCAAGACTCTGAAATAGGCTTATATGCTCAACAATGTTAACACCATCTTTATACTTCAAATTAACAAGCCTTATGAGGAGAGAAATTCTATTTTCTATTGTCTTTTTCGCAAAGAGATTTTCTAACCTTTGCCAAACAACATCAGCTCTGGTTTCATCTGAAATATGCTCACTCATCCATCTTCTAATATAGATAATAGCTTTTCTAGGTTGAACTTCACATTCTTCATCGTCCATAGTAAAAGGTTTATCTTTAACCTTGATGGGCTTATACAAATCTTTGTAATAAAGTAAATCTTCCATCATACGCCTCCAAGTTGAATAATTTGATGAGTTCAATTTAATCATACTATCATACTCCATTTCAATCACACAAGAAAAACTAGTACCAAATAACATGTTGCTCTGATACCACTTATTGGGAAAAAATCTATTAAAGCGAAATATTCTTTTCCCTCTTTGTGTATCAAAATGGGTTCCTCATCAAAATACCAACTTAATATCCAAATAAAAATATCAACCAGTACAGCATAAACAATAGAGAAAAAAAATCAATCACACTATGAGACCAAATCTTTTAACGTGGAAAACCCAATGTGGGAAAAACCACGGAACCGTAGTCCACCTCAAACTTCCACTATCAATAATAATGATAACAGGTTTATAGTAAATCTTCTCTAGAATAACTAGAGAATCATAATAACATCAAGAACATAGATCTTGGCTCTAGCATATCACCATATAAAAATTTTCTCTCTCTTTTGCCGTGTGTTGTCGGTGTTCACTGCATGGGTTTTCTGTGCACGCTCGCTGCTCTATCACCTGCATACCGCTATCCTCACCTTTTGCCCTTTCTCTCTTAATTATTGATTTGGGCTCAATAGGCCCAATTGTCCAAGCCCACGTATGGGCTGGACCCAACAGTTGTTTGATTGAGAACGAATATGACCAATCATGAGCGGCTAGCATAAGGAGAGGAAAGAGAGAGAAGAGAGCCAGTACGATGAGCAGAGAGATAAGTTCGCATGGGGTACACCCTCCCTCGCCTCCTTTATTAGCTTCCAACCCTTGGTAGCGACCTAGGTATGGTCACTGGCGAGTGAACCAGAGGAGCATGGTCACCTAGTCTAGATTCTTTGAGCAAAATAAACAAACCCAGGAGTTGACAACCTAGATGTATCCAAACTTGCAAGACCCTTGACGTATAGAATCAGCTCCTGGAATGCGTTGACACAGACATCAATTAGCTTTTTCGATGATGTATAGTCTTGCTACTAGTGGAACTAATATGACTCACACTTGCGGACATTTACATGTTGGTAGAACCAGAGGCTATGTTTGGGAAGCAAGAGGGGATGGGCGGGAGAAACATGTTCGAGCGAAGGTATCCTAAGGGGTGAGGCGGAAAAAAAACAGAACAGGTGGATGCAAAGGGATTGATAAAAAGGACATGTATCGACAAATCATGGGGCCCACCCCTACTTAGGAAAGAGAATCTTATTCGACCATTTGGAAAAAGGAAGCTCACACGAGCCAAAAAGTGCTCGAACAAAAATCATAGGCATGTGTGTTCGAACAAAAATGATTGACGTGATACATCATTGTAATATTATTTTTTTTATTTTTAAAAATTAAATAAAAATTAATTACTTCCTTTATTGAATATTATCATAGATAAAACTCATAAAGCTTTTGTGAATGATAGAAGCTAGTAAAGAGTTATCTCTTGATTTATAATAAAAAACCTAAAGATGAGTCAAATTAATTAGGTAATATATATAAGATTAAACATTAATTCAATCCACATCTGTAAGTTTATTAAATTATGAATTAAAGTTAATATATTATCTATTCAGCTTCATATCTTTTTTTTAAAAAATTCACTCATTTACAGTAAATATCTGATATTAAGTTAGAAAAATTAAATAATGATAAGATTGAGTCAAGTTAATTAATATTAATATATATTGGATTTGATAATAATTCAATCCAACTAAAATTTATTTAGACATATAATTATTTTTTGATAATTTTAAATTGCTAATGTATTTTTAACAACTTCTATTCTTTCTCTCAACAACTCTATTTTGTTGTGGATTTTTTAGAGGAGAGAAATTATTGTTATACATATTTGAATCATAAAATTCTTAAAAATCATAATTTTTAAATTCACCACAATGATCACTACGAATAGAAGAAATCATAAAACTTTTTTATTTTGAACTTATTTGTAAAACTTGATAAAATATTTAAAATAATCACCTTTATGTTCCAAGAAAAATGTCCAAGTATATCTACTATAATCATCAACAATCATAAAAGCATATTTAATACCTCCTAGACTTGTGATGTCAATAGGTCAAATAAATCTAAATGAATTAGTTGTAATCGTATAGAGGTCACTTGATTTATAGGTTTGAAACTATTTTGTATGTGTTTTTCTAATTGGCATGCATCATAAATTTTCTCTTTGATAAATTTAATTCTAGACATACCTCTTACAAGTTCTTTAGTTACAATTTATGAGATCAATTTCATACTTACATGACCTAATCTCCTATGTCAAAGCTATATATCATTGTTTCAAATCGAAAAATAAGTTTCATCATGAAAATCATCATGATCAATAGTATAAATATTATTGCTCTTTAAAGTAATTATAGATTTATTTTTATGTGATATCTCTATGATGTAAGCAATAGATTCAAATTTAATTTTATATCTCTTATCACATAATTGACTAATGTTTAATAAGTTATGTTTTAAGCTATCTACTAAAAGAACATCTTCATTCAAAAGATTTGATTAGTTACTGATATTTCCTTTACCGATAACTTTTCCTTTGTTATTATCTTTGAAGGTGACTTATCCTTTGTCTCGACTAGTGAGCTTTAAGAAATGAATTGGATCTCCGGTCATATGCCTTTAGTATCCACTATCAAAATATTATTTTTTACTCTTAACTTTTGTTTGGCAATATACTTACAAAAAAGAGAGATTCGTTGTAGATACCCATTTAACTTTGGGTCCTTCATAGTTAGATCTACCTTTCTTGATATTTAACATTAAATCATTTATGGTTCATTTAGAAACCCAAACTAATTTATGAAAGCTATATTTTTTAAAAGAGCATATATAAGCAAATCTTCCACAAAAATTACATTTAACTTTAGGGAAAATATATAATGTGAGTCCTTTTACGAATTTTGTTGGCTCTTGTTGAGTATTACTATTCATAACGTGCATTCCTTCCTTTCTATATACAAAACCTTTCTTCACAATAATCATGTTTCATGATTTATTTTTAATTTTAAAATTTTCAAGTGTTTGTTGTAATAATATAATTTTCTTTTTAAATGAGTCTAACTCTTCACATTTAGTGCAAAATATTAACATGCAATTATCATACTTATTTTTTAATTTATCAAGTTCATTAGAGAGAGATACATGTTCCTTTTTTAGCAATTTATATTTCTTACCAATTCTTTTAGGTTCATTATATAAATTATGAAATGTATTAAGTAAGTTATCATAAGATAAGAAAATTTTAGGTGAGTCACATACCTCATCGTTGAAAGCTATCAATGCGTAGTTTGCTACTTTGTTTTCATTGGTTTACTCTTCATCATCAGATGCACTTGATTCATCCCGCGTTATCTTGAATACTTTCTTTTTATTTGATAGTTTCTTTTTCAATTATGGACACTCATATTTGAAATTCGTTGACTTTTTACATTCATAACAAATTATTGTATCCTTTTTAAGTTCATTTTTATTTTTACATTCTCATTTTATAGAATTAATCTTTCTTTTATAAACTTTTTATATCTTCTTATAAGGAGTGTTTTATCGTTATTATCATCACTTTGAGCTTTTTCTCGAGTAGTCTTCTTTAGTTCTCTATGTAATATTCTTCCTGTTTTTTGAAAGAATTTCCTTTTATTTGTCATGTGCCTTATTAGTCATTTCATATGTCATTAAAGATCCTATAAGTTCTTCCAGAGAAAAGTTATTCAAGTCTTTTGCTTCTTAAATTACAATTACCTTTATATTCCAACTTTTAGGAAGGGATACTAAAATCTTATTAACAAATTCATGATTTATATAACTTTTATTAAGAGCTTTTAAACCATTGATAATATCCGTAAAACTGATGTACATGTCACCAATAGTTTCACTTAGCTTTATCTTAAATAATTCATAACTATATATTAATAGATTAATTTTAAAGTTTTTTACTATATTTATACTTTCATGAGTAACTTCAAGTGTGTGCTAAATATTATTATAGTATCACAAGCCGAAACATGATTATACTCAATTTTGTCTAATTCAATAGACAAAGATAGTTAACCTTTGTTACAACTCTTTTTTTCATACCTTTGTTACAACTTAAGAGAGAACTTTCATATCTTTCTTTTATAAAAGACCTCACACATTCTTAGTATAATCTCTAAACTCAAAGAGGAAGAGACTTAACACTTTTCAAGAGAGTTTACAACACTTTTACGCTCAAGAATTTCTGCTCCATCAAGCAAGCATGAGTGGGATATTTAGAGACCCCAAATGGCTTAAAAAATGAAGCCAAAAAATTCAAATTCTTGAGTTTTCAGGATAATGGTGATACTACCATCGACGTTGGGTCGTGTTGCCACCAATCAGAACTTGGGAATCTGGGTTCTAACGATACCACCATCGGTCTAGGTGGTACCATCGTCATCACTGACGGTACTACCACCGAAACTCTTAGAAAAGCACAAATCTTGCTTTCTGGCTCTCAGGTGATACTATTGCCTAGGCTAACCTTAGGTCACTGAATTGGCCTTCTAATATGCATAATTTAACTCTGGTTTCTAATTAAGTTGGTATGATTACGATCCAAAACTAACTCAATTATACTCCAAACGACTAAGTTAGAAATTTGAATAATGATTAGTCTAAGTCAAATTAATTAATATTAATATATATTAGATTTGATAATAATTCAATCCAACTAAAATTTATTAAGACATAAAGTTCTTTTATTGATATTTTTTAAACCGATAATGTGTTTTCAATTAGTTACGTTGATTAACATGCATGAGATTAAAAATCAATTCAATAAAAAAATTAAATTTATTAGGTTACGGATCAAACACTATAAACATTATTTGATTCATTTTAATTTTACTAATAGATTATTATTTAAATTATTATTTAAATCTCTAATTTCACCCATAAATATTTTCTTAATACTCATATACGAGTCTTTATGATGTGTATTAGTTATATATTTATGTAACATATCATATAAGATAAAATATAAATGTGTAAATAATGAGAACCAAAAAGTATCAACGAAAGTATTGGTGCAAAATTTCGAGTAGCTGCAAGCTCGAAATTGGAAATTGTTCTAGAAGGCGCAAGTCAAGTACCTTTTTAATGATGTTTACATCCTTAAAATCGTATTTTTCACTATAATGTAACTTTTTCTAATTAAATTGACTAACGCAAGAGCGAGTCTTCAAAATTTGAAATACAGTCAATTTTTCACTTTGGATTTCATTTATTTTCTTGAGTTTTCCATATTTGATAGGTAAATAATGATATTCCCAAAAAGCAAAGTCATATGATCGATATCTCAATGTTATATTATCAACATGTTGATGCAACATGATTGATATATTTAATCTCATATGATTGGTATATCATTATCATCCAAACATTACCAATCGTGTTTTGATTGTTCCATGTATCGTGAATTTGGTGCAGCAAGACTCCATCGAGATCGAGAGATGCACATAATCATTCCTAATTTAAATATGTATCTATGAGTATAATAATACCAAAAATATACTATAAAAAAGCCTCATCAAGGGTGTTCAATCACACACAAGAATTCATAAGCTCTCTGTGCATTATGACTATAGAAGTTTTGTCACATAGTTGACACCTCGCTCCTTATGATAACTTAAGTATCTACTGGGTTATATCGGATAAGCCACCGATGTGGTCTTAGAGGGTTCGACACAATGTATGTATTTTGATAGAGATGGTAACGGATTAAATACACGTGGACGTGGATCTCCTTTGTATACTGATGTTCATATAGTCTTTGACCTCAAGCTGTCATCCATTGCCATGTGTCGAACTGTGATTGGGAAAATATTTTTCATATCAACTGTTTTTGCAGGAGTGATTTTTCAGCATCTTGGACTCGTAAAGTTTGATAGTGGCAGAGATGAGACCAAATACTAGAAGACCATAATACGTAGCGGAATAAAATGGAAACACAATCAAACAAAATACCAAGATATACGTGGAAAACCCCTTCAATGTGAAGGGTAAAAACCACAGGGCAAACTAGAGATAATCCACTATGAGAATAATGAATATACAAATCTCAATCTCTTGCCCAAAACCCTAGCAACAACCACAAGAGAATAACTGGGATACAAGGATCACGTCACTGCCCACAATATCTAAAACCTCCCCAAGTAATCACAGCAAGAGTCTACTGTAGATTTGATCTAACCTAAGATAAGAACACTACTAGATAATTGAGAACAGTCTCTCTGCGTTGTCCTTGTCTTCTCCCCTTTCTTTCTCTTCCTTTTCTGCCTTGTTCTCCTTCTTCTCTTTGGAAACTCGTGGCCCTCAAGATCTGCCTCGTTGCTACCTTTTTATAGCTTTTTTTCTGCTTCTAAAACGTAGCCACCACACCCCCCTAATCTTAATTAGGGTTAGGTTAAGAGGGGGTGTGGGCTGTGGGCTGCCCTAGCCCACATGAGCTGAATATGGGCTATCAGACCAACAACCTCCCCCTTCAGCCCATAAGGGAGGTTGTCCCATGACTCTTCGATGTGAAGCAATGCCGAACAACTGTCAGCATATCTCCTGTCTTTCTTTTGGTAAGGTCTTCGTCAACATGTCTGCAGGTAAATCAACATCAGGCTCAACACTATTTTCCTGCACATCTCCCCCATCACCCTAATATACTGGAGGAATAACTGGGTCATAATCTGCTAATCCTTCTGCAGAAGTCTTGGCTGGTGCCTTCTTCTTCAAATCCTCAAAGGTTTGATCCTCAAAGAAGACCACATCTCTCGCTCCTCGAACACCTTTGTTTTTCGGATCCCAAATCTCGTAACTAAACCGATCATGTGAGTAACCAAAAAAAATATATTCTTTAGACTTACCATCCGGCTTGGACCTCTCATTATTCGGAACATGTGCAAATGCACGACAACCAAACACTCTCAAATGCTTGTAGGAAACATCTTTCCTCGACCATACATGCTCGCAACATCACCATCTAGGGATCAGTACATGGTGATAAGTTGATCACATCAACTGCAGTCCTCAAAGCCTCATCCCAAAACCTTTTGGGTAACTTGGCCTGTGAAAGCATATATCTGATCTTTTCCATGATGGTGCGGTTCATCCTCTCTGTAATTGCATTATGTTGAGGTGTACCAGGAACTGTCATCTCATGTTGGATCCCATGTGACTTGCAATAGTCATTAAACAATCCCATTATCTGATCTTATGCATTTCAATTTCCTTTCTGTCTCCCTTTCAACCCTGGCATGAAACTCTTTGAAGACATTAATAACCTGATCTTTGGTTTTCAAAGCATAAGCCCAAACTTTCCTGGAAAAATCATCTATAAAAGTGACAAAATAAAGTGCACCATTTATACCAAGAACATCAACAGATCCACCAGGAGTTTTTGTCCTCAAAGGACCACATACATCTGTATAAACACGGTCTAAGACATGCATTTTTCTAGATAAAGTAGCACTAGCAAATGAAACTCTATGTTGTTTACCAGTCAAACAATCAATACAAGGGTTCAGATGTATACCTCTGAGATCTGGCAATACCTCTCTCTTGGAAAGAGCTTGCAACCCCTTCTCGCTCATGTGTCCCAATCGTCTATGCCACAACTCCATACTGAAGTCTTTCTCTGTAGCATTTAACTACTCACCACAAGCTTTGGCCTACAACCTGTATAAGGTATGACATTTATTTCCACTAGCTACAATAAGAGAACCCTTATTGAACTCTCATTGCCCTCTGTAAAATTTGCTATCATAGTCTTCATCATCTAGTCTTATAATTAAAATTAAATTCAGCCTCAAGTCAACCACATGCCTCACATCCTTAAGTACCAACTTGCAGCCAAGGTTGGTCTTTAAATGGATATCACCCATGCCAACGATGTCTGCTGTGCCATAGTTGCCCATCTTGACAACACCAAAGTTTCCTGTATGTAGCAAAAAATTCCCTCCGTGGTGTAGCATGATAAGAAGCACCTGTGTCAATCACCCACTTAAGATCCTGACACACACAAGAAAAAATATCATCAGAAGGAGACAAAATCAAATAATCACCACCCTGCACTATAGCTGTAGTATTATCTTTTGACTCTGTAGACTCCACTTCTTTTCCCTTTTTTTTGTTCTTCTTAGGTTGCTTACATTTGTTCTTGTAATGTACTTTCTCACCATAGTTATAGCAAACAATATATTTTCTTGATCTTGACTTGCTCCTACCCATATGTGAACTGCTTCTAGACTTTGACCTTCCTCTGTTCTCTGAGATAAGTGCTTGTGAATCATTCTGAGATGTTGCCGAACTCTTTCTTTTCAACTTCTCATTCAACAAATTGCTTGTTACTTGACTCATAGTGACAATATCATCTGGTGCAGAATTACTAAGGGAAACCACCAGTGTCTCCCAACTTTCTGGTAATGAACTGAGAAGTAACAATGCCTGCAACTCATCATCAAGAGACATTTTCATAGAGGATAACTGGTTAGTAATACTCTGCATTTCATTCAAATGCTCAGCAATAGAAGCACCCTCTCTATATTTTAGGTTCACAAGTTTTCTAATCAAAAAAGCTTTGTTGCCAGCTGTTTTTCTTTCATAGAGACTTTCCAATTTTTTTCAAAGAGAATATGCAGAAATTTCAGTAGAAACATGGTGAAAGACACTATCATCAAGCCACTGTCTAATAAACCCAATTGTTTTTCGATCTAACCTCTTCCACTCATCATCTGTCATAGTTGTAGGTTTTGCACTATCTCCCTGCAAAGGTCCATACAAATCTTTGCAATACAAGAGATCTTCCATTCTTGGTTTCCATATCAACCAATTGTTTCCATTCAAACTAATCATGCGAGAAATATTGCTGGCCTCCATGTTCAAATACAAAAATTAAATCATCAAAATCCCGCTCTGATACTAGTTGATGGGGATATGAAGAGGAATAACCTTTGTATATGAACAAATACTAGAAGACCATAATACGCAGCGGAATAAAATGAAAACACAATCAAACAAAACACCAAGATATACGTGGAAAACCCCTTCAATGTGAAGGGTAAAAACCACAGGGCAAACTAGAGATAATCCACTATGAGAATAATGAATATACAAATCTCAATCTCTTGTCCAAAACCCTAGCAACAACCACAAGAGAATAACTAGGATACAAGGATCACGTCACTACCCACAATAAAAGCTTAGAAAATATCAACAAACAAACTTCGTTATTGCCCACAATAACTGAATTAAACAGACTCAACAAACAAAAGCTTAGAAAATAAAAAAGATCCTAACAACTTCGTTATTGCACATATAAAGGAAAATATCAAGTAAATAATATATAGCTAACAGAACAAGATATATGGCAGTACATTGGTAAAACAATTTCTTCAACTTATTCTATAGTGTCGAGAGTGGTGATCTAAAAGACAATTAACAATATTTATGAGATCTTCTTTAAACTAGTCAACTGATATTTAAGTTGATCCACCATCTGGCTGTCGTCCTTTTTCCTCTAGTTTGAAAGGGGACTAAAAGGCAAGAGCACCAAAACTCAAGAATATATGTTGTAGGACCAAAGAATGAAACCCATTTGCCCACTAAAGAACTACTACAAGCCAACTTACAAAGATCTAACACGAATTTGTAGATTATTCTTCTCTAACAAAGCAATCCAAGGCCTCTCGTAACGGAAAAACCACCATCATTGTGCACAAATAGCAACAACCAGCTAGAAATTCTAAATGACAAAAAATATTTGATAAAATCTGATAAGGTATATTTTGGGTCTAGGCCACGTCATGATAAATGTCACACCATGCAACAGCTAAGTCAACAAGAGGAACACCCCCACGCGTCGAGCCAGAATTCGTACCAAGGTGTTGCTCGGTACATCCCATCTCGGAAAGCTTGGGACGGTGTCGCATGGCGCCACTCCGCACATCCCGGGACGGTGGCTGCACGAAGGTACCATTTCACCCCTCGAGGATCGGCTGCCATGCCAAATCTACATATAATTGACTCTCGTACAGTAGTATAAAAGCCCCCGGCTAGCATCCGGCTCAGGGGAAGGCAAAAAATAACTCAACCCACTACTGACATGCTCGTCGGAGGGGCCACAGTCGGCAATCACCCAACGAAGGCCATCCTTGTAGGAAAGCAGCCACCCCGAGCCACAAGCATTCCGACCTTGGAGTCACCGACCAGCATCCCGACGGTGAGCCACTAACTGGCGTCCGGACCGAGAAACACTGATCAGCACCCTGGCAATGACCCCTCCATTCCGAGGGCTTGATCGACCTTGGCGACCAGCTCAGCCAACCGAAGACTCCCGACATTGACCCGTGAACCAGGCCATGCTGACTCATCAACCATGACGCATCAATTCACCAACATTTTTGGTGCTAAAAGGAGGGTCATGTTGCAGGAGCATCCCACAGTAGCTCTCCTCGGGGGAGAGCCACCAGCCGGTCACCCCTTTGTCGGGCCCGGAGATCAGCCCGTCCCCGTCCTTAGAGACGGGGGGATCCTGACTTTGACACAAGATCGCTACTACCACCTGTTCAACGATTCGGGGTTGTCACCACCCCAAACTTACCATGGGACCCTCGGTCATCTCACCCGAGGTGTTCCTCGGCCTAGCCAAGCAAGTACAAGCAATGGCGGGGATGATGCAAACGATCGTCCCACTCATTCCTTAGATCGTGCAGCTAGCGGCTCTCCCGACCGACTTAACACAGCAAAGGCTGAGCAAGGAGCAAGTCGGGTGGGAGAAGCCCGAGAGCAGACGATGGACTTGAGAGGCCTGCCCAAGTAGGGCATACCCAAACCCTATCAGATCACTCTGCCCCACTGCGAGTCTGATACCATATCTTCCGACTCGGCGGATGACTCATTCAAAATCTAGTTGTCCCATGTCAACCAACTCCTAGACGAGTTCCAACACAAGTTCCAGAAGTCGCGAGGCGAGATGGGCAAAGGCAGTTTGGGCGGATCCCCCTTTACTCAGGAAATATAGGACAAGCCTGTACCCCTCAACTTCAGGCTACTAGCATTAGAGATATACGACGGCGGCTCCGACCCCACAAAGCACGTTATCGCGTTTCGGGCCCAGATGGCCCTCTATGGCACCTCTGATGCCCTGATGTATCAGGCATTCCCGACCACCTTCAGGGGACCAGCACAAGCGTGGTTCAACCGGCAATGCCCATCCTCGGCCTCATCTTTCAACCAGCTCGCAAGGGAGTTCGAGCAGAATTTTCTCGCTAGCGTGCGACCCAAGCCTTCCATGGCCACCCTACTCGCATTATCCCAATGCGAAGACGAGTCGCTCTCTCAGTTCATGGCACATTTTGCTATTGAAATCTGAGGATTCTCGAATGCTCATCCTTTTTTTATCATGCAGGCGTTTCTGATGGGTTTGAAGCTTTCAAGGTTCTTCTGGTCGTTGATCAAGAAGCCACCATCAACCATCCCCGAGATGCTCTACCGCGCCAACCAGTACATTGTCACCGAAGCTCTGGTGGCTGGAAAGCGCATGGACGGAAAGAGGCCAAGGGCGGAACAACCTCGAGGAACGACCTCAGCGACCCCGGTGCAACCCCGCCGGAGGCCGAACCAACAAGAGCTGCTGCTCTCAAGCAAGGTCCGTCGTACCGTACCGTACCGGCGTTTCGACCCAGGCTCGGTACCGGTACGGTACGGTATACCGCTCGGTACACCCAGGTGTACCGAGTGCTGTAGCACTGCTATAGTGCTACAGTGTACTGCTACAATGCTACAGTGCACTGCTACAGTACTCGGTACGATACGGGGCGGTCCGCGTACCGCTGGCCTGTCGGACCGGTACGTACCACCCGTACCGGGCGGTATGGTCCGGTACGACAGACCTTGCTCTCAAGGTCCCCGCCCCTCCCTTTGAACACGTCTCGTATCGAGATCTTCCTCCAAATCAGGGAGAAGGGTCTCTTGCGACAGCCCAACCTCATGAAAGCTACTCACAAAGACCAATCCAAATATTGCAGGTTCCACCGAGACTACGGCCATGACACGGAAGACTACCGTGATCTCTAGAATCAAATCAAGGACCTGATCTGAAGAGGTCACCTCGGGCGCTATCTCAAGGAACCCCGGGAAGCAACTCCCCGACCCAGGGGACCCATCGAAAGGTAGATCGACGACATCTCCAGAGGACCAGCAGTAGCTCAACGACAAGGAAGGCATACGCTTGGAGCACGGTGGAAAAATGGCCTTGACCCGAGCTCGAGCCGGAAATCATTTTTGGAGCCAAGGAAGTCAAGCGCTCCTATCACGACGATGCTTTGGTGATCTCCATCCGGATCACCAACGCTCGAGTCAAAAGGGTAATGGTTGACATCGGGAGCTCCACCGATATACTATACCTCAATGCCTTCAAGAAGCTTGGCTTGACCAAGATAGACCTCGCTCCCATGAACTCGACGCTCTCTGGGTTCACCGGGGATTCTATCTCCCCACTCAGGACCACTATCCTCCCTGTCACCATTGGGGAGGAACCAAGAGCGAAGATGGTATTGACTACCTTCATGGTAGTCGACCTACCTTCGGCCTACAATGTCATCATCGGCCGACCAACGCTCAACAAGCTGAAAGCAGTAGTCTCCACATACCATCGAGCCATCAAAATCCCAACTTCAACAGGGGTCGGGGAAGCCTGAAGCGACCTGAGAGAATCAAGGCAGTGCTATCTTACAGTTGTTACTTTCCCAGAGAAGTTATGTCCCCGCCAAGTCTCAGATCCCCACGAAGGAGTCATGGCATCGATGCAGCTAGAGCCCCCCGAGCAACTCACCGATGTACCCTTGAAAAGGAACCGGCCCGATTTGACCGTGAAAATCAGGACGACCCTCCCCGAAGCAAATCAGCTCCAGCTCATCGATTTCCTAAGGGAAAATGTCGATATGTTTGCATGGTCCCCCAAGGAGATGCTCGGGATCGACCTGGGGGTGACCCAGCATCAGCTCAACATCGACTCCGAGGCTAGGCCGGTGAAGCAAAGGCCAAGGAAGTTTGCTCCCGATCGATAGAAGGCGATCGACGATGAGGTCGACCACCTTAAAGAGGCAAGATTTATTACCGAGGTGAAATACCCTCGGTGGCTATCGAATGTAGTCCTCATTAAAAAACCCAATGGAAGTTGGAGGATGTGCGTTAATTATACCAATCTCAACTGGGCATGCCCCAAAGATTGCTATCCACTTTCCAAGATAGACCAACTAGTCGATGCCACCGCAGGCTATGAACTCCTCACGTTTATGGATGCATTCTCAAGCTACACCACAGGATCGGGAGAACACTGCCTTCATCACCGACAGAGGGGTGTATTGCTACAAAGTAATGTCTTTCGGCCTAAAGAACGCTACGGCGACTTACCAAAGAATGGTCAACAAGTTGTTCAAGCACCAGCTCGGGAGGAACTGGAAGTATATGTGGACGACATGATCGTGAAGAGCAAGGCTGCAAGCACACACTTGGCCGACCTGGCGGAGACATTCCAAATGCTCAGGCAGTTCAACATGCGCTTGAATCCTGCGAAGTGCATCTTCAGGGTCAGCTCGGGGAAATTCCTCGATTTTTTCATCCACCAGAAAGGGATAGATGCCAACCCAGAAAAGGTTCGAACCATAACCGAGATGCATCCCCCCCGCTCGATCAAGAAGGTGCAGCGCCTCGTCGGGAAGTTGGCGACACTCAACAGGTTCGTGTCACGATCAGGCGTCAAGTGCCTCCCCTTCTTCCGGGCTCTGTGATAGGTTGACAACTTCACATGGACCCTGGAATGCGAAGAAGCCTTCCAAAAGTTAAAAGCGTGCCTCGCTCGCTTGCCCCAGCTCGCCTCACCCGAGTCGGGCGAAATCCTCGGTCTCTACCTGGCAGCCTCGACATAAGCGGTTAGCTCGGTGTTAGTTCAGGAAACGCTACCAACACAACAACCTGTCTATTATATCAACCACATCCTCGTCAGGCCCGAGGTGCGGTATTCCTTAATCGAGAAGCTAACCCTCGCACTGATGAAGACACCCAAAAGTTATGACCATATTTCCAAGCTCACATAATCAAAGTAATTACCGACCAACCGTTGCGGCAAATCCTTTCCAAGTTCGACGCGTCGGGTCGAATGCTGCGGTGGTCAGTCGAGCTCGGCGAATTCGACATCCAATACTCCCCCAAAACCGCCATCAAAGCTCAGGTACTCGCTGACTTCATCTCCGAGTTAACTCCTAAAGATCATGCTATTGGACAGGAGAACAACGAGAGCACATGGTCCCTACATGTGGATGGCTCGGCCATTGCCAAAGCAACCGAGGTCGGACTTATCCTCAAGGGCCCGTCTAGAGAAACCTATGAGAGATCGCTCCAATTACAATTCCGAGCCACCAACAATGAGGCCGAGTACGAGGCGCTACTTCACGGCCTGTGCCTCGCTCTGGAGATGCATGTGAGTGACCTCGAAGTCTTCAGTGACTCCCAGCTGGTGATGGGACACATCAACGGGAGCTACGAAGCTCGGGACCCAACAATGGCGTTATACCTGATAGAAGTGAAACGACTCATCCATTGCTTCAACCGCCTCTCGATCACTAGAGTACCTTGAGCGCAGAACACATAGGCTGATGCGCTAGCCAGATCGGCCTTCACTCATAGCCTGGCAGCAACCTCGATAACAAAATTCATAACGGTGCCGACAGCACCAACTCACGAAGTCATCGAAACAGAGGTCTCGCCAAACTAGATGGAAGAGATCCTCCACTTCAAGAAGGATGGGATGAAGCTCGACGACCCGACAATCGGAAGACGACTGAGGCAAACCCTAGCCTGGTACTGCGTGGTCGATGGAAAGCTGTACCACAGGGCCTTCTCTCAACCTCTCTTGTGCTGCCTCACGCCATCATAAGCTAAAATGGTCCTCGTCGAACTCCACAAGGGGATTTGTGGAGAGCACATAAGGGGACGAACCTTGGCCTTCAAGACTCTCAGATAGGGGTATTATTGGCCAACCATGCGCCAAGATGCCATATCATATGTGCAACGGTGCCAACGGTGTTAAAGGCACGCCTGACTACAACACCAGTCGGTGGTTCCTCTTACCCCGATGGAGGCGGCTTGGCCCTTCACCCAATGGGGGCTTGATCTCCTTAGACCTTCACCTCTAGCTTCGGGACAACATCGTTTCCTTATAGTGGGGGTGCTAGTCATAGGTGCCCAGCAAGCCAATCACGTGAGTGATGGCACGTGTGACTTGATACAGAATCTTTTTGCTTATTATATTTTGGTGTATATCACTTTATAACTATTGCATAAATGCATATATATATTGTGATGTCCTTGGATTTGTGCAATGGGAATCGGATCGTGATGAGATCACGATAATGAGATCGATTCACCTTTAAACACATATCCTAAATAATCCCGGCCATAAGGATTTTCGAGAGGGACATCGTGATAACCGGATAGACCGGTGTGTCTTTGTATACCCGTCCATATGATGGATGCAACCTGGTGGTCTCATAGCTGCTTCGTGTAGGGACACTAGGGATACAAAGCATGTGCTCATGGAGAATGAGTTCATCGATTGATCCTTTACGGAATCTTTGGATGGTTGATGATGCCTTATTGTCGACGGCGATTCCAGAGTCCTAGTGGTGTATCTGGTCCTTAGACTTGAGACACCAAGGATGTCCCTGTATGAGTGCTCCACTCTTTGATACGACTTATAGGTTTGTTGTCCCGCATCTAGTACAACCGGTCATTGGGAGTGATAGTCGACCTTTACGAGGGCTATTGAGTGTCGATAGAGGATCATCCACTCGGCGTCATGAGAGGAATATCCCATGTGTTCTTGCTCGCAGACAAATCCCCGGCCGGTCATTCGGGTTGAGAGAGAAAGAGTTCTCAGGAGAATCCGATTAAGCGAGACTCGAGTAGAAACCGTATGGGTCCGGACAACACCATGCTCGATATACGGTCTCGGGATATTAGATGGATGAGGGACTATAGGTACATGGTGGCGAGGACGAGACAGTCCAATGGATTGGATTCCCCAGATCGTATCGGGGACTACTGACGAAGTGGCCTAAATACGTCAGAAGTCGATGAGTCGAAAGTGAATTATTACAGAGATAATAATTCAACCGAAGTTAGAAGGAGTTTCGACAGGTATGACTCACGGCCATTTCGATATTGGGCCTAGAGGGTCACACACACATATGGTAGGCATTGCGATGAGTAGAGGTTCGGATATGAGATATCCGACGGAGCCCTGTCTTATTGGATGCAGATCCAATACCCACTAGGGAAGGACCCATTAGGGTTTGACACGGGATCTCTATAAATAGGAGGGATTCACAGACCTCATAGGCTAGAGTCTTTGCTTGCCTTTCCTATTCTCCTCTCCCTCTCCACCCTCAGTAGGCCTGGAGTTTTGAGGGGGGTCGCCGCAACCCTACTTTGTGTGGATCACCGCTAGAGAGGAGGACGCTTGACCTCCTTCACCCTCTCCTAAGGATCTGCAAGGAAACAGGGATATACGATCTCCCTAGGTAACACAATCTCTATACGCAGCTTTGTGTTTTGCGGATTTTTGCGCACCAATCTTCGCACGACGACGAACATCTTTTTGGGAATCGGATATTTTTGTTTTCTTGTTCTTCCGCTGCGCATATGATGTCGCCCCCATGATTTCCCAACAGGGGGTTGACTACTTCATGAAGTGGGTTGAAGTTGAACCCTTAGCCTCCATCATTGAGAAACAAGTTCAAAGCTTTACATGGAAGAACATTATTACTCAGTTCGGGATTCTGAGGGCTATCGTCACCGATAACGGGGCTCAATTCAACAATCCTAAGTTCAATGCCTATTGCCAGTCATACGGGATACAATTGAAGTTCAGCTCGGTCGCGCACCCCCAAACTAACGGCCAAATCGAAGTAATGAATCAGACAATTCTAGAGGGTCTCGGACGCACACAGAGCCTGGGTGGATGAGCTCCCTAGCATCCTATGGGCAATGTGAACGACTCCCAAAACTGCCTCGGGGGAGTCTCCGTTCAACCTGGTGTTCGAGACCAAAGCAATCCTCCCACCTGAGATGGTGTTCCCAACCTTGCGCACCACCAACTATATTTTTAGAAGACTCGAGGAGGGCCTACAAGCAAACCTAGATCTCTTGAAGAAAGAAGAGCTCAAAGCACCCACGCACCTTGGCATACAAAAGGCTACGGCTTGGATGTACAAAAAAAAAGTTCATCCACGATCGATCAAGGTCAAGGACCTCATCCTTCGAAAGGTGGACGCGAGCGACCCGACCCGAAAGTGAGGGGAAAACTCATGCCGAATTGGGAAGGTCCCTATCGGGTCACGACATGGTCCAGAAGGGACCTACCGACTCGAGACTATGGAAGGAAACCCTCTGCCAAGGACATGGAATGCGATGAATTTAAAGAAGTTCTACCCGTAAAGGACAACAGGTCAAGGTGCCGAAAAGACAAGTGTTATTGAGAAGCATGCACATTCTAATCGGAAAGGCAAGAAGATATGATTCAAACAATAGTTTTTCATTGATGAAAAGAAGTATACATTGTGGCCGGGAGATACAAGGTTTCAAAATTTGACCCAACCAAAACAAAAGAAAAAAAAAGAAATATAGCCCTCGGCCGAGGAGGAGTCTCGGGCCCATCATCGAAGGGGACGCCACCCGCATGTCGATGTTCTGATCCTCCTACTGGGTCGATGAACGGGTCCGGTTCTAGTTCAGTCTCAGACCTCGCCAAAACGAGCGGTAGTAAGCCACCGATACCCAAACTTGTATGTCACCCGCCCCAACCTCACCAAGCCATGCTCGAACCCGACGGATGACTTATACCCGGCCGACGCCCCCTCGATCTTCTTGGGCAAAGCATCGGGCACTCCTCTTTCAAAATCTCCCCGGCAACCCAAGCAAAAGATGCGGTGGACTCGATGTCCGAGAGAGGGTCAGCAACTCGTCGTCGAGCATCCGAACTCATGCTTGACTTTCCTCCAACTCAACCTTCGACGAAGTCACCTCCTCGTCGTGGTCGGCACACTGCGTTCGCCATGGCAATGGCCTCAAGGCCCAATCAATCTTCAGCTCCAGGATCTTTAAAAGCGAAAAGAGTTGAGTCCAAGAGGTGATCGATCACCCTCCCAGGCATCCCGCATATGATCAATCAAAGCCATCGAATAATGCTAGCCCTGTTGGGAAATCAACGGGGCGACATCATATCGCAGTAGAAGAACAAGAAAACAAAAATCCCCATTCCCAAAAAAAAAGATGTTGCCGTCATGCGAAGATTGGTGCGTAAAAATCCAAGAAAACACAAAACTGCAGATAGAGATTGTGTTACCTAGGGAGATCGTATATCCCTGTTTCCTTGCAGATCCTTAGGAGAGGGTGAAGGAGGTCAAGCGTCCTCCTCTCTAGCAAAGGATCCACACAAAGAGGGGTGCGGCGACCCTCCTCCAAAACTCCGTGCCTCCGAGGTGGAGAGGGAGAGGAGAATAGGAAAGGCAAGCAAAGACTCTAGCCTATGAGGTCTGTGAATCCCTCCTATTTATAGAGATCCCGTGTCAAACCCTAATGGGTCCTTCCCTAGTGGGTATTGGATCTGCATCCAATAAGACAAGGGCTCCGGCCTTGGATATCTCATATCCAACCTCTACTCATCGCAATGCCTACCATATGTGTGTGACCCTCTATGCCCAATATCGAGCTGGCCGTGAGTCATACTGTCGAACTCCTTCTAACTCGGTGAATTATTATCTCGTAATAATTCACTCGACTCATCGACTTCTGGGACGCACTAGGCCACTACCGTAGTCCCCAGACGATACAAGGGAATCCAATCCATTGGACCCGTGCGTCCTCGTTACCATGTACCTATAGTCCCTCATCCATCTAATATCCCAGAGACCGTATATCGAAAGTATGGTGTTGTCGGAGACCATACTGGTTTTTACTCGAAGTCTCCTTCTAATCGGATTCTCCCAGGAGAACTCTTTTCTCTCAACCCGAATGACCTGGCTAGGGATTTGTCCGAGAAAGAACACATGGGATATTCCTCTCATGACGTAGAGAGTGGATGATCCTCTATCGACACTCAATAGCCCTCGTGAAGGTCGACTACCACTCCCAATGACCGGTTTGTACTAGATGCGGGACAGCCAAACCTATAAGTCTGGTATCAAAGAGTGGAGCACTCATACAGGACATCCTTGGTGTCTCAAGTCTAAGGACCGGATACACCACTAGGACTACGGAATCATTTGTCGACAATAAGGCATCATCAACCATCCAAAGATTCGTAAAGCGGATCAATCAGTGAACTCATTCTCCATGAGCACTGTATCTTGTATCCCTAGTGTCCCTACATGAGCAGCTATGAGACCATTTGCATCCATCATATGGACGGTATATCTGACACACCGGTCTATCCGGTTATCACGATGTCCCTCTCGAGTAACCTATGGTAGGGATTATTTAGGATATGTGTTTAAAGGTGAATCGATCTCATTATCGTTGATCTCATCACGATCCGATTCCCATTGCACAAATCCAAGGACATCACAATATATATATGCATTTATGCAATAGTTATAAAGTGATATACGCCAAAAAATATAATAAATAAAAAAGATTTCATCAAGTCACACGTGCCATCACTCACGTGATTGGCTTGTTGGGGCACCTATGACTAGCAATCTCCCACTTGACCTAAAGCCAATCACCTATATGTCTAATCTCCATCGGACTCTGTGGACTTCAAAGACAACTGAGACAACGGCTTTGTCGGTGGATCTCGCAATGTTATCTTCGGATGGAACTCTTTCCACCGCTACATCTCCTCAAGTTACGATCTTTCTTATAAGCTGGAACCTCCTCGTAACACTTCGATGAGACCCGAAGTTCCCTTATTTGAGTAATCACCCCATAGTTGTCTTAATATAAGGAAGTCGACTTGTCGCTATATCTGTATCGACTCCCAAATCTGTGATGAACTTCTTCACCCGGACTCCTCCTTTGCTGCATCCGATGCAGCAATGTACTCCGCCTCGTGGTCTAGTCAAGAAGTGGTATCTTGTTTGGTACTCTTCCAAAGATACGCTCCTCCATTCAAGGTGTAGACATACCCCAATTCGACTTGCTATATCATCGACATCGATGAAAACTTGAGTCAGTGTAGCCTTCAACCTTAAGGCTATTACCTCCATATACTAGTAAAAGATCCTTAGTCCTTCTCAAGTACTTAAGGATACACTTTTCTTGCTTTCAAAGTCTCCAAGCACGGATCCATGAATACCTTTCGTGACACTAAGAGCATGCGCTATATCGTGCCTAGTACATAGCATGGCATACATGATAGACCCTATTCTTTGAGGCATAAGGTATCATATACATGTTCGTCCTTTCTTTCCGAGTCTTTGGGGACATATTCAGAGAAAAGCGATATCCCATGTCTCATCAGATGAGACCTCTCTTGGAATTTTCCATGCCAAACCTTTTGACAATAGTTTCTATGTACTGGACTGGGACAAGCCAAGCATCCTCTTGGATCTATCTCTATAGATTCTAATCCCCAAGATATAAGATGCTTCCCCAAGTCCTTCATGGAGAAGTGTCTAGATAACCAAGCCTTTTATTGTGGATAGCATTCCTATGTCATTTCCCAATGATGAGGATGTCATCCACATATAACACCAAAAAAAGGTGATAGCGCTCCCACTTACCTTCTGTCAGATACACAAGGTTCATCTTCGTTATTAACTAAGTCATAAGATCTCGATTGCCTCATCAAATCTTATGTTCCAACTCGGGAAGCTTATTTTTTTAGTCCATAAATGGATCTAAGCAACCTACACACCTTATCCGGGCGGTTCTTGGACACTTAATCCCTTAGGGTTGCATCATATACACCTCCTCCTCGAGGTTCCCATTGAGGAATGGTTTTCACATCCATCTGCCGGATCTCATAATCATAGTGTGTTGCAATAGCCAATAGAATTACGATGGATTTTAACATTGCTACGGGTGAGAAAGTTTCGTCAGTAGTCAACACCTTGCCTTTGACGATACCCTTAGCCACTAGCCTTGCTTTATAGGTCTCTACCTTTCCATCTACTCCGATCTTTTTCTTAAAGATCCACTTGCAACCGATGGGTACAATACCCTAAGGCGCATCAACTAGGTTCCAAACCTTATTGGAGTACATAGAATCCATCTCGAGAATTCATGGCTTTTTTCACTTCCCGGAGTCTATACTCATAATAGCCTCCCTCGTGAGGTCCGAGGATCAATATCCTCTACATCCCTCGCTTCTAATATGTCCCACATATCTCTCGGGAGGATGGGATACTCTATCGAGAACTGCCTAAAGTTGATACTTGTGTATTAGGTACCCGAACGGATTCGTCAGTAGAGTGGTGCTTGAGCTTGGTTCTCCAACCCTTCAATTCTATCATTCTCCCACTTGTCTCCAGCCAAGAATGTGTTCCTTCTCAAGGAACACCGCTCTCTTAGCTACAAAGACCTTTTGGTCCTCGAGATGATAGAAATAATACCCACAAGTTTCCTTGGGGTATCCCACAAATTTGCATCGCTTTGTCCTTGATTCTAACTTATCGGGGTTGTGTCTTCTAACATGGGCAGGGGAAGCCCCAGATCTTAACAACCTTAAGATCGGGCTTCTTCCCTTTCCATATCTTATATGGTGTAGACACTACCGACTTAGTTGGACTCTGTTTCGAAGGTAAGTGTGGTTTCTAGGACATATCCCCGAATGAGATGGGTAGGTCACGTAAACTCATCATGGACCGCACCATATCTAATAATGTACGATTTCTCCTTTCAGAGACACCATTGGTGAGGTGTATAAGGAGGTGTCCATTGGGATAATATCCTATGGTCCTTGAGGAACTGAGTAAACTCTGTACTTAAGTATTCATCTCCTCGATCCGATCGAAGAGTTTTGATACTCTTTCGGTCGGTTCTCCACCTCATTCTTATACTCTCAATTTCTCAAAGGCCTCGGACTTGTACTTCATTAAGTACACATATCCATATCTTGAGAAATCATCAAGAAAATGTAATGAAGTAGGAGTAACCTCCAATGGCATGAGTTGACATGGGTCCACATACATCACTATGTATGAGTTCCAACAACTCATTGGCTCACTCTCCATTCTACTAAATGGAGATTTGGTCGTTTTCCACTAATGCAAGGCTTACAAGTTGTATATGACACATAGTCGAATGGATCTAGATATCCATCATTTAGCAACTTTTGAATCCTTCTTTCATGGATGTGACCTAGCCTACAATGCCTGTGTATGCATCGCTCAACTCATCTCGTTTCCTTTTGGACACATTTACATTCATGATATGTGGAGTGGTGTCTAACATAAATAAACCATTATGCAATGTTCCTTTTCGTGATGATCTTATCATCTAATAATATCGAACAACCATTGTTTCAAAAAAAACAAATTTATATCCACTAACTGTTAAACATGAAATGGAGATAATGTTTTTGATAATAGAAGGAACAAAATAACATGCATCTAATGCAATAAAAGCTCCACTAGGCGGATGTAGGGCGACCTCGCCAACAAGCCTAATACAAAGAACTTTTGCTCCATTACCCATCTTGAGGTCCATCTTGCCTCTCTCAGTAGTCTCCTAGGTCTTGCCGTAACCCCGCAACGAATTGTATATATATGATAAGCACTACCGGGTATCCAATACCCATGTGTTATCATAAGAGTCCGACAAATGGAGACCGATCATGAATGTAAACCAAGCTTCATCAAGCTTTTGTTTCACCCTTTCGCAAGGTACTCTTTGCGGTTTCTCTTCCAATGCCCATCTTTACCACATTGGAAGCACTCGGCCTTTGTCCTTTCTTTGGGTCTTTCTTAGCAACCTTTGCTTTACCTTGTTTGCCCTTGCCCTTTCCCTTCTTAAGGGACCTTTCGCTTTCCTTTTCTTTCGGGTCTCACCCGGTAGAGAACGGCTTCTCTTTCTTAATAGTACTCTCGCCTCCCTCAACATATTGAGGAGTTCTGGGAGAGTCACCTCAAGCTTGTTCATATTAAAATTCATTATGAATCGTGAAAAGGAATCTCGGTAGGGACTGAAGCACAATGTCCACACACAAGTTATCCTCTAGGACCATTCCTAGACACGTGAGTTTCTCTATCCACTCAATCATCTTTAGGACATGGTTCTCAACCGATGTCCCTCACCATCCTAGCTGAAAAGGCTCTTAGATATCTCATATCGTTGAGTCCTTCCCTGTTCCTCAAACAATTTTCGGACATGTAGGAGAATGGATCTGCATCCATCTTTTTTTCATGTTTTCTCAGTAACTCGAGTCATAGAGCCCAACATATAGCATCGAAAGCAAGAGTGGAGTCATCAATGTACTTCACGTGAAGGAAGCGATCTCATCCTCGCTTGCCCTTCTTTGGGCGTAGGCATCACTGTATCAAGGACGCATTACGATTTTCTCCACAAGGAGAACAATTCTTAAGTTACTTGAGCCAATCCAGTATAATTTGGGACCAAGAAGGCGGTTGACATCAAGTATGCCACGTAAAAGGGATTTGAAAGCGACATTTTTCAAAATAAAGATGTAGCGAGAAATGAATAACATGCAGATTTTTGCAAGAAATAAACTATCAAGATATGGACTTCTATCTTAATATACTCTCACTATTTTACTAACGAAGTCACGGACACCCTTAGCACGTGAAACGGAAGTCTCCAAAGAAACTTCTAGTGGGGATCGGGGATCTAATCGGCGTCTTAGTGTAACCTCAGGGACTCGACCAATCACACTAAGCCTAAAAAAGGTAGGCAACTCTTGCCGATCACAACTCCTTGTGATTCCCGCCCTGTTTCGCCTCCGAATCACCATGGCCTCGAGGGACTCGACCAACCATGATGCTTTCGGTTAAGTCAACACCTTCGTTACAAGATGAGTCTGATTTGATGATATATCCTCGAGGGACTCACCAAGCATACCATGTCCTCAAGTCACCGGTGACATCTCTATGTCGTAGCAAGATAGCTTAATCGCGATATAGGTGAGTCTCGAGGGACTCGACCAACTCAACCTACACCGGAGAATCGGTTCCCTACCATAACGATGGAAGGCCACGTGGGTCAATCTAATTGCCTCACGTTTACCGAATTTAATATTATCGAGAGATGTTTCTATAATTTGGTCTCCTAATATGACATGTCACACATATACATATTTAATATATATCTACATCGCATGCAAATATATATACATATCTACCATGTGTATAAGCAATCACATCGATGATCATGGACCACAAAACCTAATATGATTAGGCGAGCGAAGAGGGCCTAATCACTCACATCAAGATCTATGTGTGCAAACGGTGCATCTCCATGCCCTTGTGATTGTCCATATCGTCCGCTTCGGTTCCGTCGACATCTTGATGCATCTCCATGCATCACGATCGTCGTCGAATCTCGTGGGTCCCGCTTATCGCATCCACGCTTCCCGGCCTCCTCATGTGATTACAACTTAATCATAGGCACGCAGTCCGGACAATAAACGAGAAATATAATGGAGGTTCGTAGACCTCAATAATAATAATCACAAGTACACACATCACACGGTCCATGATCATCCGGCCCACACAACATACATCACATGTATAAATAATCATCATCATGTAGGACTACTAGATAATAATAAAAATAATAATCAACTAAACCTTTTAATTAATTAATATTTTTTGAAATCGGGGACATGTAGGGAATTTTCAATTCCTAAGGGTATTTTTCATAATTTGGACAAAAGATGAAATTGAAATTTCTCAAATTCATAGGGGCAAAACTATCCTTTTGCCCAAAACCCTAATTCCTCTATCGCCGCTGCCGCCGCTTACCCCCAAGGGGCGGCGGCGGGCGGGCGTTAGGGCATCGCTTTCGTCAGAAGCAGCGGCACGCCGCCCGGGCGGCGACCATCGCTGGTGGGCCTCGCCGGCGCCGCCGCCCCGGGCGGTGGCCGTCTCCGCCAGCGGCCGCGGGGGTGTGGGGTTTCGCCCACGGAGGAGGCGGCGGTAGGCGCCGCCGTCCTCGCGGGCGGCGTCGCCGCCCTTACGGCGGCAAGCGCCTCTTTTGGCGATGGTAGGGCCTCCGCCTGGTCGCTACCACCACGGCCAGAAGAAGTCTGCTGCAAAGCAGCGCCGTCATTTGGTTTGCAGCACGTCATTACAGAGATGCGCCAAGACAGGGTGTTCGGTTCGGTGGCCGCGGCCGCCGTAGTGGTCAGAGGGCATGAGATCGAGGGCAGCAACCGTTGCTGCCCTTCCTCGCTTTTGCGCCACCGATTTTGACGTCAATATTCTTCCTAAACACAACACACGCGGTTCAAAACCAATCATTCGCGACTAACAACCCGGCTCGATACCACCGTTGGGAAATCAACTGGGGCGACATCATCATACGCAAGCAAAATAAAGAACAAGAAAACAAAAATCCCCGATTTCAAAAAAAGATGTTCGATCGTCGATGTAAGATTGGTGTGTAAAAATCCAAGAAAAAACACAAAACTGCGTGATAGAGATTGTGTTACCTAGGGAGATCAGATATCCCTGTTTCCTTGCAGATCCTTAGGAGAGGGTGAAGGAGGTCAAGCGCCCTCCTCTCTAGCGGTGATCCACACAAGAGGTTCGCACGCGACCCTCCTCAAAACTCCGTGCCCTCGAGGTGGAGAGGGAGAGGAGAATAGGAAAGGCAAGCAAAGACTCTAGCCCATGAGGTGGAATCCCTCCTATTTATAGAGATCCCGTGTCAAACCCTAATGGGTCCTTCCTAGTGGGTATTGGATCTGCATCCAATAAGACAAGGGCTCCGTCGGATATCTCATATCCGAACCTCTACTCATCGCAATGCCTACCATATATGTGTGACCCTCTAGGCCCAATATCGAAATGGGCCGTGAGTCATACCGTCGAACTCCTTTCTAACTCAATGAATTATTATCTCTGTAATAATTCACTCGACTCATCGACTATGGACGATTTTTAGGCCACTACGCCAGTAGTCCCGGGACGATCTGGGGAATCCAATCCATTGACCCCGGTTCTCGTCCTCGATTACCATGTACCTATAGTCCTCATCCATCTAATATCCCGGAGACCATATATCGAAAGCATGGTGTTGTCGGTAATCCATACGGTTTCTACCGAAGTCTCGCTTCTAATCGGATTCTCCCGAGGAGAACTCTTTTCTCTCAACCCGAATGACCCTAGCCGTGGATTTGTCTCGAAAAGCAAGAACACATGGGATATTCCTCTCATGACGCCGGAGAGTGGATGATCCTCTATCGACACTCAATAGCCCTCGTAAGGTCGACTACCACTCCCAATGACCAACACCATTACTAGATCCGGGACCAAACCTATAAGTCTAGTATCAAAGAGTGGAGCACTCATACAGATATCCTTGGTGTCTCCAAGTCTAAGGACCGGATACACCACTAGGACTACGGAATTGTCTCGACAATAAGGCATCATCAACCATCTAGCATTCCGTAAGCGGATCAATCGCTGAACTCATTCTCCAATGAGCACTGCATCAGTATCCCTAGTGTCCCTACACGAAAGCAATTTATGAGACCAAACCAAGATCCATCATATGGACGGGTATATAAAGACACCGGCCTATCCGGTTATCACGATGTCCCTCTCGAAAGTAACCTATGACCGGGATTATTTAGGATATGTGTTTAAAGGTGAATCGATCTCATTATCGCGGATCTCATCACGACCGATTCCATCAGACAAATCCAAGGACATCACAATATATATATGCATTTATGCAATAGTTATAAAGTGATATACGCCAAAAATATAATAAGCAAAAAAGATTCTGTATCAAGTCACACGTGTCATCACTCACGGATTGGCTTGCTGGGCACCTATGACTAGCAAGCCCTGCACAAAAGTTGGAGTCAGAATCCACACAAAAGGACCCACCAAACGAAAAGCAGCATCACTTACCCAAACGAACGACTTGGTCGCCTGATCCATTAGTAGCTCGAGGGGGGAGCAATAGAGTTCCTTTGCCATCACCTTCGGGTGCACCAAAGGCCTCCTCGAGGGGTCGCTGCCGGACGATCTAGCCACCCCCTTTCCTTTCGTGCTCCCCGAGCCCTCGCCTTGGGGAGCAGCCCCGGACAACCCTGGGACAGCACTCTCGCGAGCAGCCGAGCTCGCGTATGTCTTCTGAATCGCAGTCTTCACCTTCTTTTGAGGGCGACCCGCCTCCGGAGACCTTAGTGTCCTTTTTGGTGTGCCCTTCTCCGAGGCACCCCTAGCTCTGGAACCCTCGCCACCCCGAGACAATGATGCGGTGGCCTTGGCGTGAGGTGTCTTCTTCACCGACTAGAGGTTCACCATCTCTACAAGCAACAAACTGGTCGGTCAGCTAGCTCGGGATGAACAGACGATCCATAACATGTGAATAACCATACCCTCGGTGGCCAGACTTAGTCCCGCCTCGACCAGCCACTCCTCGGTCATCTCCTTGATTGCCCGAGAAGAGGACAAGATGCCCCTCAGCCAATTCACCTCTGCTGTTTCTTTGGAAGAAAGCAACAAGGGGACGTTGTCGATGGTTTAGGAAGTCCATCCAGTGCTAAAACCCCACCCCCGATTGCAACTGACGAAAAAGAAGCAACTCTTCCAACCCTTGTTGTTGGAAGGAGCACCGTTGATCTTAAAACCAATGCAGACGGTCAGGTAATACCCGCCTCGCCCCTTGCACAGATGGAAAAAGGCCAGGAAAAGGATCCTGATTGGCTTAATCCCGGCTCCCCGACACTCCCCAAGAAAAGCCACCAGATAACGCTAAGAGTTTCGCACCATCTGGGATGGCAATATGCCCCACTTACGGAGGCACTCCTCGATAACGAGATGTAGCGGGAACCGTAGTCCCACCTCGAGGGCCCCCACGGTCAGCCCAAACCCGTCGGAAAACTGATCGTACGGTCGCTGATTAGGCCTAGGGGCATGAACACCATAGCACTTCGAGATGCGATAGCGATCCCGAAGTACCCTCAAATGTTCCTCGGTCATCACCGAGTCTACATCATGCCACGACTTGAGGGTTTCAAGCGCAATAGTGCTTCCAATAACCTCCGAAGGCATGCCACCTGAGGACAAACTGACCACCTCAGCCCACGGGGCCCCAGAAGAAGAAGACGAAGAAGAGGAAGATGAAGAAGAAGAGGAAGGCGGAGACATCCCAACCGTTCTAGAAGAAGCCGGGGCGTAGGATGAAGGACTGAGCAAAGTAATGGCAACTGTTCTAGAAGAAGCTTATAAGGAGTAGGCTAACCCACCGTGAGGCGACGATTGGGCTTCTCGAGGAGAGAGATGGTTGCAGCATTTAAAAACCCATCGTAACTCCTCGGATTCTCCATATTCACCGGCCTCAGAGCTCCCGCCAAAGGCGCCCCATCACCTAAAAATTCCCACCATAAGCCATTCGTAGCGAGAAGTTTCCCGCCAGGCCCTGCACCGCTCCACATGGCGCAATGGCACTTGGGCAAACTGGGCCGTGTCGCCCAACGACGCCGCCGCCTTTTTCCCGAAGTCACCTCAGATCGGTTCTCCGACTTGCGACTTGTCGCCCAAACTGAGCCCGAAAGTATAGTCCCTTGGCCCATAGGCCCGATCTTTATCCAGTCACTCCAGACGGTCCCCAACTTATGACTCATCGGTCCCCGCCCGAGCCCAAGTATAGTCCCTCACCCACGTGCCTAGTCTTTATCCAAATCGCTCCCAGATAAGTCCCTCGACTTGCGATTCAACACCCCACCCGAGTCCGAGTATAGTCCCTCAATCCACTTTATCCAGCCTTTATCTAGGTCGCTCCAAATCGGTCCCTCGACTTCATGACTCGCTAGTCTTTTCCTCGAAGTCGTTTCAAATCGGTCCCCGACTTTGCGACTCACCAGTTTTTTTTCGAAGTCGCCCAGATCGGTCCCCTAACCAAAGAACTTCGCCAGCCACGTCATGATCAATGCCATGTCATGCAACAACCAAGTCAACAAGAGGAACACCCCCCACGACCGAGCTAGAATCCGCACCAAGGCATTGTTTTGCAGACGCCCTGCCCCGGAAAGTTTCGGGACGGGCGCCCAGATGGCGCCGCTCCAAGACATCCCGGATGGCGACCGCATGAAGGTACCATCTCACCCCTCGAAAATCGACCGCCATGCTAAACCGTGTACAATCGACCCTCGTGATAGTAGTATAAAGCCCTTGGCCCAAGATCCCACCTGTGGGAAGGCAAAAAATAACTCAACCCACTCATCGACATGCTTTGTCGGCGGGGGGTCAATCGATAATCACCCGACGAAGGCCATCCTGCGTGAAAGCGCCACCCGAAAGCCACGAAAGCATTTTGACCTTTGAAGTTATCGACCGCCGTCCCGAATGGAGCCATTGATCAAGGCCCCGACCGAAGAAACACCGATCAACACTGATGATGACCCCGATTCCGGGGGCTTGACTGACCTTGGCGACTAGCTCAGCCGATCGAAGACTCCCGATATCTACCTGTGGACCAAAGCCGCGTTTACTCATCAGCCATGGTGCATCAGTTCACCAACAAGATCCACCAACCAACGAATCATCAACAGACCCTGCATAGAAGTCACCCGAAAAGCACAAGCAACCCATCCAAACTCTATGCCAAGAAGCCTGAACAGGAAATAGAAGAAACTCCTCTGCCGAAAGATCATTAGAACACCAGTTACTAGCCTAGAAATAGCTTCAAGATTGAGATGCATCAGAACAAGAATGCTTAGCCGAGCAACAAAGAAGAAGAGAAAACCATCGGGCAGAGGAAGAGATAATTTCACCACAAGAAGTTCTCAAAACACCAAGAACTCCATCAAAGATGCACCAAAACAGACATTCTTGATCAAGCATCCGAGACTACCACATACCATTTTCTCAGTGAAACATTAACGCATGCAGGTTAAAGAAGAAACACTCTTTAAAGAGCATCACAATGCAAGAGCCCAACCAAGCAACCAATAAGACTAGATACCCATTTTCCTAAACCGTCGAGGAACCCTAAGCTCAAAGAAACAAAACCAGCGGCCTGTACCAAATGCACCACCAGAAAGAAAAGAACATTCACCAATATTAACTGTGACAAAAGCTCACATTAACCATAAGCAACAAGAACAAGATCAACAACCACTGTATCACAGAACCGGGGCAGAGAAACTGATGGAGTGGGAGAAAAGGAAAACTCGGTTGAGGAAGAGGGGATCAACGGCGCACCTGCTGAATGATATCAGTGGTGACTTGATTTGGGGAAGCATAGGCTGCCATCATGGGCTGCTGCATCTGCATGAGGTGCTGCTGCATCTCCCAAACCCACCCTTCCTTTCTAGACACCCTCGCTGCTCCTCTTTTAGGGTATATATACATGAAAGAGAGAAGCAAGAAGAGATGAGAGGGCAGGGTGGTGTCTTCTTCAGCTTGCTTGGGGCTTTCTTCAAGCCTTGTCCCTCCCGTGTAGTTGCTGTCAAAGGTTCCACTCACCGTCTCGTTTATTTACTTTAAGCATGTAGCTTAATCCGGAAGAGTGATAACCACAGGTCGGTGAATAAAGATGAGAGGTGACGATAGGGGCGGTGAGGGGAGATAGATTCCATCGGTCACGTGCGAGGCAGGCAAGGGTGGGGGGCCGACAGGGAACCTACGAACTGGGAAGTCTTCGGACCACACGCATGGACTGTCGGAACCGGTCGGACCGGGCCGGTCGGAGGGTGGGTATTCAAGTGGATGCATGTCATCTTCTCCTTGTTGTGTTCTTGCCTTGATTTGATTCCACCATCACTTGCGTTGCAGCTGGGGATGGGGAGGTGGATGGATTGGCTTGCACAGGATTGAATTATTTGGGATTCAGACACTGTTCATGGGTTATGTTTGTGCATGGCTGTGTGCCTTTCTGCAGGTCCAAGAACATGTACTGCAAACCCCCCCTGTTCTTGTTTCGTGCTTTTGAATCTTTCCTTCAAAATGGAAAGATGGGTGGATTGAATGATTTTGGATGCAGTCACTGTTTTGTGCAGTACTGCTTCAAAAATGCACTTCAAGCGGTGGCCACCGGAGCTGCCCTCAATCAAACATTTAGGTGGAAGTGAAAGACGAGGGAGGGGAAAAAAAGTAAAAAGAGATGCTCCCAATTCCCCAAGCAAAGGAAGGGGTTGCTGGGGCTCCTTACGGGCTGGCCAGATGTGATGGGATTGGCATCTTATATAATCCAGCTTGTGGAAAAGCAACATCTCCCGGAAACAGTGACATGTCCTTAGCTCTGGCCACCGAGTAATAGCAGCATTATCTCCAACCATTCTCTCTCATTCTGTAGTTTTCTTCTGTACATTTCTCCTTGCTGGTGGCTGCATGTTTTTTTTTTACTGCTAGTAAAAATGGTGGCTGATCTCCAGCTTCCCATGAGGAGCAAGAGGATGCATGAGATAAAAAAAGTCTTCAAGGGCTCTATATTTGTATGGTAATACGAGTCAATAATGATTCTATATTTGTATGGTAATGCCCTGGCCACTGACATACACATAGCAGTGTATGCAATAGATGAAATGCGTCAAAAAAAGTAAAAACCACCCTCTGACAGTCACATGAAAGTTCATTTTCCAGTGGAGAGTCGTTGCCAGGCAAGCCTTTTACCAGAAGCTGAAACATGAATATCTTTCTTGATGCAGGAGAAGTGTTGCATGCAAACCATTTTCCATGATACAATACATTGGATTACATATGCTCGAGACATGCACATGAGAGAAACACATATAAGAAGCTGAACCTCTGTTGCTTGGAAGAATCGTGTGATGATTGTATTGCCATATGCCTGTATGTGGGTGTGGCCTTTCAGAATTTAGTTGATATGATCAGCTTTCCTGGTTCAGACTTTTCAGAATTTTAATTACACACCAACAGCAGGCTGGGCTAAGACTGTTTTGGCAACAGTGATTTCAGCATCTTGGACTCGTAAAGTTTGATGGTGATTGAGCTCAAGCTGGATATCCTGAGCTGAAAACCTATACATCCATTTAAGATGACCGTTTGAGTTTAGCTGTTGGTGAAGAATCCTTGATATATGTTATCAGTGCTTGATCATTATACGCTGAGTTTAGCTATTCACTCTTTGGTCATTGCTTGATCTTGACAAATAGACAGACAGACAAATAAAACACTCAGGACAAGAATCATCTAATAGTGAGCATGTAACAGTGGAGACATCATCTCTATATCTTTTTTTAAGTGATCTAATTATGTGTAGCTTTTAATGTAATCGATGGTGCAATCAGAAACATCTCAATGACACAGGAATTGCCTTCTGGTAAGTCTAGAAATGCATATAACTTGATATACATTTCAGCAATTAATTTGCAAAAGCCAGTATGTATACAGCATTGATGTGCCCTGTTAAATAAGGAGGTTCATCAAGGCAAAACCTTTCATTCCAGCAAATTAATAAATATCAATGATGTGCCCTGTACATTGTAAATATTTTCCTTAAGCTGACCAAAGCTGAGCATCTTTATATTAACAACCTCACATGCAGAATCCCATAAGTCAATGTTTAATGGATTTATTTTTCACTTACATTAACAACCCATTTGCGGAATCCCTGCGGAATCCCGTCAAGTCAATGTTTAATGGATTTATCTTTGATTAAGTGTGGGAACGTTTTATTTGAGGAACATGGTTTGGGCCCACCCATGCAATACATAGTGGGCACGTATTTCCCGGGGGCGTAGGTGAAGAAGTAGCTATAAATACCCCCATCCCTTCCCAGAGGAAGCGTGCATCATCTTCTTCCTCTTCTTCTTGTGCACACACACATCCATATCTGCAAATGGTTCTTTCTCTTTATCCATTTCCTGCTGCGCGCAAGGTGTGTCGCAAGGTTTTGATGCATGGTGGTATATAACGTGATGGTGTCGTGCATGTGTGCAGGCGGGAGAGAACAAGGTGGGGCCGTGGGGTGGCAACGGAGGGTCTGAATGGGACATGGGGCTGCCGACCGCATCATCAACATCGAGATTCGCGCCGGAGACAACATCGACGCCATCGTGATCACCTTCACCCGTTCTGGCCTGACCGAGACCAAGCACTTCGGTGGCTCCGGGGCACACCCTACGAGGTTCGTCCTCCTCGTCATCTTCCTCCTAATTAACACCATCGATTGGTTGTACCTCGATGACAGAAAGTCTCGTTGTTCAGATTCCTCTGCAAGAGGACGAGTATCTTGTGGGCGTCGAGGGGTCTGTGGATACGCTGGGGAGAATCACTCTGGTGAGGAACCTGACGCTGAGGACCAACAAGAAAAAAGCTATGGACCTTTCGGCACCAGTGGCGGAAAACCTTTCTCCGTTCCTGTAGCCTCGGATAAGATCATTGGCTTCTTTGGACGTGCGGGCACCATGATTGATGCCATAGGAGTTTACCTCGCACCTAACTAGACCTCCTCGAGTGCTGCTGCTGCTGCCGCTGCTGCTGCAGCTACTCTACGTTGGGGTGCTTCAATAAATGATCGAGGCTTGCTGTTAGCTACTTGGACGTCATGAATTGTTACCGTCGTCGTCGTCGTTAGGCTGGCTGTGATCATGAATAAAACAAATAAAGATGCAGTTTGATACGTTTCGACCGATCATATGCTTATATTAGCTTTCCATTTCATGTGTTCTCTTTTGGTAGTTAATTCCCATAAAAAATCCTCCCGGCCAAAGTAAATGAAGGATCAATCATGTGCAATTGTTTGCATGGTTGTCGTCCTTTGACAAACTTGATTTCCCCAATGCCTCTCATGCTTCTACTAAATTATCTCACAAAGATGATAGACATCACCAAATCATAGATAAGAATATATATATATATATATATATATATATATATGTGTGTGTGTGTGTATATATATATGTATGTATATATATATATGTATATGTATATATATATACATACATATATATATATATATATACATATATATATATATATATATATATATATATATATATATATATATATATATATATATATATATATATATATATATATATATATATATATATATATATATATATATATATATATATATATATATATATATATATATATATATATATATATACAAATATATATATATATATATATATACATATATATATATATATATATACATACTCATGTGACTCTTTTTAAGAAGAAGCATAACATACTCATGTGAAGGATCGGTAGATGGTTGTCGCTTTCTAGTAGATCTTCTCAATGAAATCTCAATTGGTTGTGGAGGTGTTTGTTCAATTGGTTTCGCATCATCAACTGTAAGTTTATCATCACCGGTGGTATTTCGCCACAATCTTCTTGTTCATCGCCCCATGATCATTATGAACTACGGTGAAGGAACTGGACCCAAACTCAAGGAATATAAATAGAGATTTTTGTTTGTCAATATTATCACCATTATCAAATAATTGATCTTCAAGAAACACAACATCTCTGCTTCTAATAATCTTCTTGTTCTTTGGATCCCATAATTTGTACCCAAACTTCTTCATGATCATATCCCAAGAAGATAAATGTTTTTGCTTTACTATCAAATTTGGACCTCTCATATTTAGGAATATGAATAAATACTTGACACCCAAAGACTCTTAAGTAATTATAAAATATATCTTTTTCCTCTCCATACTCTTTTCTAGAACATCACCTTTTCGGAGGAACTAATAGAGAAAGATTTATCGTGTCAATCAGAAGTTCTCATATCCTCCCCTAAAAAATGACTTGGTAACTTGGCGTGGGAAAGCATGCACCTAATCTTTTCTTCAATGGTTCTGTTCATCCTTTTTGCCATACCGTTCTACTGAGGAGTTTTAGGAACTGTTTTCTTAAGCCTGATTCTATGGAACCTGCAATAATTCTCAAAAGGACCCTTGTACTCGCCACCATTATCTGATCGAATACACTTTAGTTTTCTACTAGTTTCTCTTTCAACACTGTAATAAAACTCTTTGAAAACATCGAGTACTTGGTCTTTAGATTTCAAAGCAAAAACCTGCACTTTTCTTGAATGATAATCAATAAAAATAAAAGTAACAAAATAAAGAGCACCTCTAAGAGTTCTAGTTTGCATAGTACAAACATCAGTATGAACTAAATCAATAACATCTGATCTTGTAGATAATGGACATGTATGAAATGTAACTCTATTTGTTTTTCCAACTGAGCAATGATCACAAGATTTAAGAGATGTACCTTGTAACTCTGGTAAAAACTCCTTTCTAGCAAGAGTTTGAAGTCCCTTCTCGCTGATATGTTTAAGACTCTTGTGCCAAAGATATATAATTTCACCTTTTTGAATTGCATTAATCTCTCCTTTGCGTAGCTTAGCTTCCATGACATAAAAAGAGTTATGTCATCGTCTAATATAGGCAATAGTTTTTCTATGTTGAACTTCCCATTTTTCATTGTCTATAGTAGAAGGTTTATCTTTAACCTTGATGGGCTTATACAAATCTTTGCAATAAAGCAAATCTTCCATCATATGCCTCCAAGTTGAATAATTTGCTGTGTTTAATTTAATCATACCAAAGACTCCATTTCAATCACATAAGAAAAACTAGCACCAAATAAACATTTGCTCTAATACCACTTATTGGAAAAAAAACCCGTTAAAGCAGAATATTCTTTTTCGCTCTTTTTTGTATCAAAATAAGTTCCTCATCAAAATACCAAAATATTCAAAATGAAAATATCAATCAGCATAGCATAAACAACAAGAGAGCAAAAAAATCAATCACATTGTGAGACCAAATCTTTTAACGTGGAAAATCCAATGTGAGAAAAAAACCACGGGACCATATTCCACCTCAAACTTCCACTATCAATAATAATGATAACAGGTTTAGAGTAAATCTTCTCTAGAATAACTAGAGGATCATAATAACATCAAGAACATAGATCTTAGCTCTACCATATCATCATATATAGGATGAATCTCAAAAAAGAGAATTATAGGTCTCACAAACTGGGTATAGCAGGAAAGTACCTTAGAGAGGGTAAACTATATATCAAAACTATTAGAATTGTAGAGTTTGTTGCAAGGATTCTTCACATAAAATTTGGGCCAAAATTGACAATGTTTGGCCACCGATGAATCAAGCGTAAAAAAACTCAAAACCTAATCTTTTCTCTCTTCTTTTTTCTCTCTTTTGCCATGTGTGCAGGTGGTGTTCACTGCATGGGTTTTCTGTGCACGCTCGCTGCTCTCTCACCTGCATACCGCTATCCTCACCTTTTGCCCTTTCTCTCTTAATTATTGATTTGGGCTCAATAGGCCCAATTGTCCAAGCCCACGTATGAGCTGGACCCAACAGTTGACAGTTGTTTGATTGAGAACGAATATGACCAATCATGGGCGGCTAGCATAAAGAGAGGAAAGAGAGAGAAGAGAGGCAGTACGAGAAATAAGTTTGCATGGGGTACACCCTCCCTCGCCTCCTTTATTAGCTTCCAACCCTTGGTAGCGACCTAGGTATGGTCACTAGCAAGTGAACTAGAAGAGCATGGTCACCTAGTCTAGATTCTTTGAGCAAAATAAACAAACCTAGGAGTTGACAACCTAGATGTATCCAAACTTGCGAGACCCTTGATGTATGGAACCAGCTCCTAGGATGCATTGACATAGACATCAATTAACTTTTTCGATGATGTATAGTCTTGCTACTAGTGGAACTAATATGACTCACACTTGTGGACATTTACATGTTGGTAGAACCAGAGGCTATGTTTGGGAAGCAAGAGGGGATGGGCGGGAGAAAAACGTCCGAGCGAAGGCATGGGGTGAGGCGGAAAAAAAATAGAAAAGTGGATGCAAAGGGATTGATAAAAAGGACATGTATTGACAATCATGGGGCTACCCCTACTTAGGAAAGATAATCTTGTTCGACCACTTGGAAAAAGGAAGCTCACACGAGCCAAAGAGTGCTCGAAACTTTCACATGACCATGGCCATGTGTGTTCGAACAAAAATGATAGACGTGATACATCATTGTAATATTTTTATTTTTTATTTTTTAAATTAAATAAAAATTAATTACTTCCTTTATTGAATATTATCATAGATAAAACTTATAAAGCTTTTGTGAATGATAGAAGCTAGTAAAGAGTTATCTCTTGATTTATAATAAAAAAACCTAACGATGAGTCAAATTAATTAGGTAATATATATAAGATTAAACATTAATTCAATCCACATATGTAAGTTTATTAAATTATGAATTAAAGACAATATATTATCTATTCAGCTTCATATCTTTTTTTTTTTAATTCACTCATTTACAGTAAATATCTGATATTAAGTTAGAAAAATTAAATAATGATAAGATTGAGTCAAGTTAATTAATATTAATATATATTGGATTTGATAATAATTCAATCCAACTAAAATTTATTTAGACATATAATTATTTTTTGATAATTTTAAATTGATAATGTATTTTTAACAACTTCTATTCTTTCTCTCAACAACTCTATTTTGTTGTGGATTTTTTAGAGAGAAATTATGGTTATACCTATTTGAATCATAAAATTCTTAAAAATCAAAATTTTTAAATTCACCACAATGATCACTATGAATAGAAGAAATCATAAAACTTTTTTATTTTGAACTTATTTGTAAAACTTGATAAAATATTTAAAATAATCACCTTTATGTTCGAAGAAAAATGTCCAAGTATATCTACTATAATCATCAACAATCATAAAAGTATATTTAATACCTCCTAGACTTGTGATGTCAATAGGTCAAATAAATCTAAATGAATTAGTTGTAATCGTATAGAGGTCACTTGATTTATAGGTTTGAAACTACTTTGTATGTGTTCGTCTATTTGGCATGCATCACAAATTTGATCTTTGATAAATTTAATTCTAGACATACCTCTTACAAGTTCTTTAGTTATAATTTATGAGATCAATTTCATACTTACATGACCTAATCTCCTATGTGAAAACTATGTATCATCGTTTCAAATTGAAAAATAAGTTTCATCATGAAAATCATCTTGATCAATAGTATAAATATTATTGCTCTTTAAAGCAATTATAGATTTATTTTTATGTGATATCTCTATGATGTAAGCATTAGATTCAAATTTAATTTTATATCCCTTATCACATAATTGACTAATGTTTAATAAGTTATGTTTTAAGTTATCTACTGAAAGAACATCTTCATTCAAAAGATTTGATTAGTTACTGATATTTCCTTTGTCGATAACTTTTCCTTTGTTATTGTCTTTGAAGGTGACTTATCCTCTGTCTCGACTAGTGAGCTTTAAGAAATGAGTTAGATCTCCGGTCATATGCCTTGAGCATCCACTATCAAAATATTATTTTTTACTCTTAACTTTTGTTTGGCAATATACTTACAAAAAAGAGAGGTTCGTTGTAGATACTCATTTAACTTTGGGTCTTTTCGTAGTTAGATCTACCTTTCTTGATATTTAACATTAAATCATTTATGGTTCATTTAGAAACCTAAACTAATTTATAAAAGCTATATTTTTTTAAAAGAGCATATATAAGCAAATCTTCCAAAAAAAATTACATTTTAACTTTAGGGGAAATATGTAATGTGAGTCCTTTTACCAATTTTGTTGGCTCTTGTTGAGTGTTACTACTCAAAGAGGATTCCTTCCTTTCTATATACAAAACCTTTCTTCATGATATATTTTTAATTTTAAAATTTTCAAGTGTTTGTTGTAATAATATAATTTTCTTTTTGAATGAGTCTAACTCTTCACATTTAGTGCAAGATATTAACATACAATTATCATACTTATTTTTTAATTTATCAAGTTCATTAGAGATAGATACATGTTCCATTTTTTTAGCAATTTATATTTCTTACCAATCTTTTTAGGTTCATTATATAAATTATGAAATATATTAAGTAATTTATCATAAGATAAAAAAAATTTTAGGTGAGTCACATACCTCATCGTTGAAAGCTATCAATGCATAGTTTGCTACTTTGTTTTCATTGGTTATTTTTTTCATCTTCGGATGCACTTGATTCATCCAGCGTTATCTTGAATACTTTCTTCTTATTTGATAGTTTTTTTTTTCAATTATGGACACTCATATTTGAAGTTCCTTGACTTTTTTTTGCATTCATAACAAATTATTGTATCCTTTTTTAAGTTCATTTTTTTTTTTACATTCTCATTTTATAGAATTAATCTTTTTTTTATAATTTTTTAAATCTTCTTATAAGGAGTGTTTTATCGTTATTATCATCACTTGAGCTTTTTTTTGCTCGAGTAGTTTTCTTTAGTTCTCTATGTAATATTCTTCCTGTTTTTTGAAAGAATTTTCTTTTATTTGTCATGTGCCTTATTAGTCATTTCATATGTCATTAAAGATCCTATATGTTCTTCAAGAGAAAAGTTATTCAAGTCTTTTGCTTTTTAAATTATAATTACCTTTAGATTCCAACTTTTAGAAAGGGATATTAAAATCTTATTAACAAATTCATGATTTATATAACTTTTATTAAGAGCTTTTAAACTATTGACAATATCCATAAAACAGATGTACATGTCACCAATGGTTTCACTTAGCTTTATCTTAAATAATTCATAACTATATATTAATAGATTAATTTTAAATTTTTTTATTGTATTTATACTTTCATGAGTAATTTCAAGTGTATGCTAAATATTATTATAGTATCACAAGCCGATGATTATACTCAATTTTGTCTAATTCAATAGACAAAGATTAACTACCTTTGTTACAACTCTTTTTTTTTCATACCTTTGTTACAACTTAAAGAGAACTCTCATATCTTTCTTTTTATAAAAGATCTCACACATTCTTAATATAATCTCTAAACTCAAAAAAGGAAGAGACTTAACACTTTTCAAGAGAGTTTACAACACTTTTATGCTCAAGAATTTCTGCTCCATCAAGCAAACATGAGTGGAGTATTTAGAGACCCCAAATGGCTTAAAAAAATGAAACCAAAAAGTTTAAATTCTTGAGTTTTCAAGATAATGGTGATACTACCATCGACGTTGGGTCGTCTTTGCCACCAATCAGAACTTGGGAATCTAGGTTCTAACGATATCACCATTGGTCTAGGCGGTACCATCATGATTTTGTGGTACTACCATTGAAACTCCTAGAAAAGCACAACTCATGCTTTTCGGCTCGGGGGTGGTACCATTGCCTAGGCCAACCTTAGGTCATTGAATTGGCCTTCCAATATGCATAATTTAACTCTGGTTTCTAATTAAGTTGGTATGATTACGATCCAAAACTAACTCAATTAGACTCCAAATGACTAAGTTAGAAATTTGAATGATGATTATTCTAAGTCAAATTAATTAATATTAATATATATTACATTTGATAATAATTCAATCCAACTAAAATTTATTAAGACATATAGTTCTTTTATTGATATTTTTTAAACCGATAATGTGTTTTCAGTTAGTTACGTTGATTAACATGCATGAGATTAAAAATCAATTCAATCAAAAAAAAAAATTAAATTTATTAGGTTACGGATCAAACACTATAAACATTATTTGATTCATTATAATTTTACTAATAGATTATTATTTTAATTATTATTTAAATCTCTAATTTCACCCATAAATATTTTTTTTAATACTCATATACGAAGTCTTTATGATGTGTATTAGTTATATATTTATGTAACATATGATATAAGATAAAATATAAATGTGTAAATAATGAGACAACCAAAAAAAGTATCAACGAAAAGAATTGGTGCAAAATTTCGAGTAGCTGCAAGCTCGAAATTCGAAATTGTTCTAGAAGGCACAAGTCAAGTCAAGTACCTTTTTTAATGATGTTTACATCCTTAAAATCGTACTTTTCACTATAATGTAACATTTTCCAATTAAATTGACTAACGAAGAGCGAGTCTTCAAAATTTGAAGTACAATTTTTTCACTTTTGCTTTCATTTATTTTCTTGAGTTTTTTCATATCTAATGTTATATGATGAACATGACGTTGCAACACGATTGATATATTTAATATCATATGATTAGTATATCATTATAATCCAAACATTACCAATCGCATTTTGATTGTTCCATGTATCGTGGATTTGATGCAGCAAGACTCCATCAAGAACGAGAGATGCACATAATCATTCCTAACTTAAATATGCATATACGAGTATAATAATACCAAAAATGTATTATAAAAAAGCCCCATCAAGGGTGTTCCATCACACACAAGAATTCATAAGTTCTCTGTGCATTCCACTATAGAAGTTTTGGCACATAGTTGACACCTCGCTCCTTGTGATAACTTAAGTATCTACTGGGTTATGTCGGATAAGACACCAATGTGATCTTATAGGGTTCGACACAATGTACGTATTTTTGATAGAGATGATAATAGATTAAATACACGTGGACGTGGACCTCCTATGTTTACTGATGTTCATATAGCCTTTGACTTGAAGCTGTCATCCATTGCCATGTGTTGAACTGTGATTGGGAAAATATTTTTCTTATCAACTGTTTTTGCAGGAGTGATTTTTCAGCATCTTGGACTCGTAAACTTTGATAGTGACAGAGATGAGACTTAGCATGTTTCTAGGTTTAGAATTAGCTCAATTTGTCTTGCTGGCAGAAGACCTATATATCCATTTAAGATGACTGATCGAAGTTCGTTTGTCAAATTGAAGAATCCTTGATATATATTTTCCTTGTTTCTGACCAAAGCTGAGCATCTTTCTATTAACAACCTCACATGCAGAATCCCATCAAGTCAATGTTTAATGGATTTATCTTTGATTAAGTGTCGATATATGTTTTGTGGGCCATAATTATCTTTCATCATCATCATCTTCTTCTACTCACTTCCACCTATATCCATAACCCGAAGTATATATATATCACGACCGCGAGTTTCACGTTTATGTATGTACATGTTTAACGTTTTATTTGAGGAACATGGTTATGGGCCCACCCAAGCAATACATAGTGGGCACGTATTTCCCGGGGGGGCGTAGGTGAAGAAGTAGCTATAAATACCCCCATCCCTTCCCAGAGGAGGGGCGTGCATCATCTTCTTCCTCTTCTTCTTGTGCTCACACACAAATGAACCATATCTGCAAATGGTTCTTTCTCTTTATCCATTTCCTGCTGCGAGCAAGTTGTGTCGCAAGGTTTTGATGCATGGTGGTATATAACGTGATGGTGTCGTGCATGTGTGCAGGCGGGAGAGAACAAGGTGGGGCCGTGGGGTGGCAACGGAGGGTCTGAATGGGACATGGGGGCTGCCGACCGCATCATCAACATCGAGATTCGCGCCGGAGACAACATCGACGCCATCGTGATCACCTTCACCCGTTCTGGCCTGACCGAGACCAAGCACTTCGGTGGCTCCGGGGCACACCCTACGAGGTTCGTCCTCCTCGTCATCTTCCTCCTAATTAACACCATCGATTGGTTGTACCTCGATGACAGAAAGTCTCGTTGTTCAGATTCCTCTGCAAGAGGACGAGTATCTTGTGGGCGTCGAGGGGTCTGTGGATACGCTGGGGAGAATCACTCTGGTGAGGAACCTGACGCTGAGGACCAACAAGAAAAGCTATGGACCTTTCGGCACCAGTGGCGGAAAACCTTTCTCCGTTCCTGTAGCCTCGGATAAGATCATTGGCTTCTTTGGACGTGCGGGCACCATGATTGATGCCATAGGAGTTTACCTCGCACCTAACTAGACCTCCTCGAGTGCTGCTGCTGCTGCAGCTACTCTACGTTGGGGTGCTTCAATAAATGATCGAGGCTTGCTGTTAGCTACTTGGACGTCATGAATTGTTACCGTCGTCGTCGTCGTTAGGCTGGCTGTGATCATGAATAAAACAAATAAAGATGCAGTTTGATACGTTTCGACCGATCATATGCTTATATTAGCTTTCCATTTCATGTGTTCTCTTTTTTGGTAGTTAATTCCCATAAAAAAAATCCTCCCGGCCAAAGTAAATGAAGGATCAATCATGTGCAATTGTTTGCATGGTTGTCGTCCTTTGACAAACTTGATTTCCCCAATGCCTCTCATGCTTCTACTAAATTATCTCACAAAGATGATAGACATCACCAAATCATAGATAAGAATATATATATATATATATATATATATATATATATATATATATATATATATATATATATATATATATATATATATATATATATATATACATACATATCATGTGCAATTGTTTGCATGGTTGTCGTACTTTGATAAGCTTCATTTCCACAAGGCCTCTCATGCTTCTACTAGAATATCTCAACAAGATGATGGACATCACGAAATCATAGATAAGAATGATTCAAAAAAATATATATATATATAAGAGACACTTAAAACTAAAAAATTTTATAAACATAATAACTTCAAAATCTTTGATACTCTGAAATCTCTCAGCCTCTATTCATCTCACCTCCCTTCTTCTTTTCAATGTCATATAGGTTGAACCCAATATTAATATTGACTTCAATTAAAATAATTTTTTTTTTATTTTTTTATCTTAGCTAAAACTTTTAAATCATCTCCTATCTAATCGTAATGTTTAATTTAATAATTCAACTTTTCTCTTCCTAAACTAGATTTTCAAAAAAAAAAAAATATTATGAAGAGTCTTTATCATTGATGCAATATCCTATATTCAATAGATATATGATTGCAACTATTTAATTTCTTATGTTTAAAAAATTGTAAAACATAAATAGAATCTTCTTTTTTTTTCAAATGAAATTATTTAACAGTCATTATTATTTTGATGATAGGGGATGCAGTCTCTCCAAGGCAATATAACCTCTTAGTCATTTTTCATCCGAGCACTTCCCTCGCTCTTCGGAGCATTACGAAGTTTTTATTGTAAAAGATAAGATTCATTTTGTAAATTATTTGACAAAGTGTTTCTACTTATGAAATTATAAAAAAATTATAACATAAATGTAATTATGACATTCGGAAAAGACCATTATAGAAAAGAAACCATGCGGCTTCATTTAACCTCATACATCTTTCATTAGTCATTTTACAAAGTGATCTTCTACGAGAGAAAAATCTGTCTACGAGGAGTCTTGAAGTCCAAGAATGACACTGAAATAACATCGTAACGAGAAGGATCACTTAGGAAAAAAATATTATTTTTATAGACCTTCGAATTTTGTTGGACAATAAAAATTATGAATCTTGATTTCTTTTAATTATATGAGAGAAAAGAACGGAAGCCAAACAAAAATCTAAATCTAAAGAGGGTATGCATCCCACTTTGTGGGGAAAACCAAAGAAAGACACCAACCAGGAGAAAAAAGGGTATAAAGACAAAAAAAAGAAACAGATGGGTTGTTGTTGGAGCGTTATAAGGAGAAATAAAAATTGGTAAGAGAAAAGAATGGAAGCGAAAGAAAATCAAAATCTAAATAGGGTATGCAACCAACTATGTGAGGGAAAAACCAAAGGAAGACACCAACTAGGAGAAAAAAATGCAAAAAGAGAGAAAAAGTTGGTGAGTTACACGGAGAGAAAAAAATGAAAGTGAAAAAAAAACCAAAATATAAAGAGAATATGCAACCCACTGTGTGGGGGAAAACTAAAAGAAGACACCAATGGAGGAAAAACGTGAAAAAAAAAGGGTGCGTTATAATGGAAATAAAAAACGGTGAGAGAAAAGAATAGAAACAAAAACAAATCAAAATATAAAAAGGATAGAAAATCCAATGTGTGGGGGAAAAGCCAATCGGTGTCGGAAAAAAAGTACAAAAAAAAATAGAAAAGGATGGGTTGTTGTTGGTGTGTTGTAAGGAGAACTGAAAAATGGTGATAGAAAAGAATAGAAAAAGAAAAAAAATCTAAAAAGGAAGTTATATTTTTGTTACTTTCTTACCTTGCCCTGTTGTAGGTGAATGCAATATGCATAAAAGGGAAGTCTTATGGTGCATCGAGTCTTTCAGATTTTTTTTTTTTTTTTTTTTTTTTATCCTGGAAGGATACAGGGGATACTTTTAAATATATTCAATGCTTCATATGTATTTTGTCTTGTGTGAACACATTATTTTCTTATGATGTTACATGAGACACTTTTGGTTATGTTGGGTGTGGATGTCTTTTTTCTTGGATATATGAATTGTATACAAATGAGATACTTTGAGATGTGTTAGATATTTTAGATTTTTTTTTATCATAGATGAACTTATTCCACATAATTGACACAATTTAAGATGCATACTTCATATGCTTTTTTCTTAGGTTGACCAAATATAAATGAGATGCTTGACGATGCATGGGGACACTTTGAATGTTTTTTTGTGTTATGTGGATGCATTATACACAAATAAGATGTTTTGTGTGAAAAGATTTTTTTATTTTCACAAAAAGAAAGAGAGGTTAAAATTGAGTCGGTTAGTGGGCCCAACCTAGTGAGGCTAAGAGAAAAAAAATGAGAGAGAGAGCGAACGTAATATAATAAGGTCGGGAAGAAAGTATGTGATTAGATTGTCAATCAAGGAAGATTAAGTTTGAGAAAGCACGATCACGGCACAATGTGCCTTCACTTAATCTTTAAAGGTAAAAATACTTTAAAAAGACTATCAATATGACTATGAAGTCAATATGATTAGATTCTCAATCAAGAAAGATTAAGTTTGAGCGGATTAAGTCTCAAGATTTAATTGGTCCAAAATAATTTTTTTTTATCTTTGACAACTTAAGGGTTGTTATAGCTTCTAGCAAAAAAACAAAAATCAGATTTTAACTAGGACTTCAAAGTATAATATTATTAATGCAAAAATTATGATCGATTTAAGAAAAATTTAGAGTGAGATCTAGCCACATCCATTTGCCCCTATTTATATGACATGATTTCATGAGATGATCGAGGCACAAGTCTAGGAGGGCGGCCAACATGAGGAGAGGAAAGAGAGAGAAGAGACCCAGTACAATGAGCGGAGAGCTTGGGTTACACCCACCCTCACCTCCTTTATTAGCTTCCAACCCTTGGAAGTGGCCCAGGTCTGATCATCGACGAGTAAACCAGAAGAGCATGGTCACCTGGTCTATATTTTTCGAGGAAAATAAACAAACCTATGAGTCGACATCCCAGATGTATCCAAACCTGCGAGACCCTTGACATACAAAACCGGCTCCTGGGATGCCTTGACGCAAACATCAAATAGCTTTTTCGATGATGTGTAGTCTTGCTACTAGTGAAACTAATCAGACTCACACTTGCAGACATTTACATGTTGGTAGAACCAAAGGCTATGTTTGGGAAGTGACAGGGGATGGGTGGGATACAAAAAGGCTAACGTTCGAGCGAAGGTATCCCGAGGGGTGAAGAGGAATAGAAGATACAAAAGGATTGATAAAAAGGACATGGGTGCAGTATCAACAAGCATGAGACCCACCCCTACTTAGGAAAAGGAATCTTGTTTGACTTTTTTGAAAAAGGAAGATCATAGGAGTCAAAGAGTGCTCGAAACTTTTGAACAACCATGGGCACGTGTATTCGAACAAAAAATGATAGACATGATGCATCATTACAATATTATTATTTTTGAATTAAATAAAAATTAATTACTTTCTTTATTGAATATTATCAGAGATAAAACTCATAAAGCTTTTGTGAATGATAGAAGCTAGTAAAGATTTGTCTCTTGATTTATGATAAAAAAAAGTCAAATTAATTAGGTAATATACATAAGATTGAACATTAATTCAATCCAAAGATGTAAGTTTATTAAATTACGAATTAAAGATAATATATTATCTATTCAGCAGCATATCTTTTTTTTTTTAAATTCACTCATTTAGAATAAATATATGATACTAAGTTAGAAAATTAAATAACAATAAGTCTTAGTCAAATTAATTAATATTAATATATTATATTTGATAATAATTCAATCCAATTTAAATTTATTAAGACATAATTCTTTTTGTTGATAATTTTTTAAATCAATAATATGTTTTTAACAACTCCTATTCTTTCTCTCAACAACTCATTTTTTGTTATAGATTTCTTGGAGTAGAGAAATTTTGCTTATACCTATTTGAATCATAAAATTCTTAAAAATCATAATTTTTAAATTCATCACCTTGATCACTCACTACAAAAAAAAAAATCAAAAAACTTCTTTTAGTTTGAACTTGTTTGCAAAACTTGGTAAAATATTTAAAACAATTACTTTTATATTCCAAGAAGTATGTCCAAGTATATCTACCATAATCGTCAACAATCACAAAAGCATATTTAATATCTCTTAGCCTTATGTCAATAGGTCCAAATAAATTCATATGAATTAATTATAATGATCTAGAGGTACTCACTTGATTTTTATGTTTGAAGCTACTTTTAATGTGCTTTTTCAGTTGGCATGCATCACAAATTTTATCTTTAACAAATTTAATTCTAGGCATTCCTCTTACAAGTTCTTTAGTTATAATTTATGAGATCAATTTCATGCTTGCATGACCTAATCTCTTATACCAAAACCATGCATCATCGTTTAAAATAAAAAAATATTTTATCATAAAAAATCATCAAGATCAATAGGATAAATATTATCGCTCTCCTTAAAGTAATCATAGATTTATCTTTATGTGGTATCTATAACGTAAGTATTAGATTCAAATTTAATTTTATATCCCTTATCATATAATTGACTAATGCTTAATAAGTTATGTTTTAAGCTATCTACTAACTTAATATATTTATTCAAAAGATTTCATTTGTTATTGATATTTTCTTTGCCAATAATTTTTTCCTTTATTGTTGTCTCTGAAGGTGACATCCTCCATCTTGGCTAGTGAGCTTTGAAAAAAAATATGTTGGATCTCGGTCATGTGTCTTGAGCATCCACTATCAAGATACTATTTTTTGCTCTTAGCTTTTGTTTGGAGACATACTTACAAAAAAAAGAGGGGTTTGCTTTTAGGTACTCATTTAACTCTAGGTCCTTCATGGTTAGATCTACCTTTCTTCTCATTTAGAATTAAATCATTTATAGTTCTTTAGAAACCCAAATTAATTTATGAGAGTTATATTTTTTTTAAAAGAGCATGTATAATCATAGTGACCAAATCTTTCATAAAAAATTAAATTTAAATTTTGGGAAAACTTGTAGTGTGAGTCTTTTTTATGAATTTTGTTGGCTTTTTGTTGAGTGTTACTACTCACAAAGTTGATTCCTTCTTTTTTATGTATAGAACATTTCTTAACAAGAATCATATTTAATGATTTATTTTTAATTTTAAAATTTTATAATGTTTGTTGTATATATATTGAATGAGTTTGACTCTTAACATTTAGTACAATATATTAACATACAATTGTCATACTTATTTTTTAATTTATCAAATTCATCAAAAGAGATGCATGATATGTTTTTAGTAATTTAAATTTTTTACCAATTATTTTAGGTTCATCATATAAATCATGAAATATATTAAATAATTCATCATAAGAAAATAAAATTTCAAGTGAGTCATATATTTCATCGTTGGAAGCTTTTAATATGTAGTTTGCTACATCTTTGTTGGTTTGCTCTTCGTCTTTTGATGCACTTAATTCATCCCATGTTGCTTTGAATTCCTTCTTTTTCTTTGGTAACTTCTTTTTCTTGACACTCATTTTTTAAGTTCCCTGGCTTTTGTATTCATAACAAATTATTGTATCCTTTTAAATTTATTTTTATTCTTAGATTTTTATTTTGTAGAATTAGTCTTTTTTTTTTCATAAAATTTTTAAATATTCTTGTAAGGAATGTTATGTCATCATCATTATTATCACTTGAGCTTTCACTCGAGTTGCCTTCTTTAGTTCTCAAGTGTAATATCCTTCATAGTTTTATGGAATGATTTTCTTTTGTTTATCATATACCTTATAAGTTATTTCATAGGTCATTAAAAATCCTATGAGTTCTTCAAGAGGAAAGTTGTTCAAAGTTTTTTTTTATTCTTGAATTACAGTTACCTTTGGATCCCAACTTTAAGGAAGGGATCTTAAAATCTTATTAACCAATTCAAGATTTATATAGCTTTTTTTACAAAGAACTTTTTAAACCATTGACAACATCAAGTAAAACGGGTGTACATATCGCCAATGATTTTATTTAGCTTAAATAATTAATAATTATATACTAATAGTTTAATTTTAGTTTCTTTTACTTTATTTGTGCCTTCATGAGTAATTTCAAGTTTGTGCTAAATATCATGTGCAGTATCACAAGAAGAAACATGATTAAACTTATTTTTGTTTAAAGTACAAAATAAAGTATTCATAGCTTTAGCATGTAAAAAAAATATTTTTTTCTTAAGATCATTCCATTCATTTATTAGTTTTGAGGATTTTTGAAAAAAAAATTTGATAATGTACTATAGATCAAAATCCATAGAAAGTAAAAAAATCTACATTTATATTTTTTAATAAGTATAGTCTGTTCTATTAAACATAGAAGGATGAATGATAGAATAACCCTCTTGATTATTAGAAAAAAGTATTAAATCTCTCTTGAGTGCTAATATAACTGAGAGAACCAAGCTCTAATACCAATTGTTAGAATCATAGAAGCACTGAGAGAGAGAGGGAGGGGTGCTAAATTAGTACTTTTGAAATAAAATTTTGGTAAATTTTGATTGATAAAACTCGTATCGAAAATATGATTAACTAAAAATGTAAGTAAGTAAATCAGTAAATAATGATAAAAGAAAGCAAGAAAAGGATGCAAATCGATTTATAGTGGTTTGGTCATCCCGACCTATGTCCACTCCTAATTTCTTTTCCGTTGAGGCTATTGGCTTTTACTACCGATCTTCTTTTCAATGGACAAAGATCAACTATCTTTATTACAATCTTTTTTCCTTTTCACATGTTTAGGAGAGAACATTTATACCTCTCTTTTACAAAAGACCATACACCTTCTTAGTATAATATTTAAACTAAAGGAGGAAGAGACTCAACACTTTTCAAGAGAGTTTATAATACTTTTATACTCAAAAAAAATTTTTTATAAAGAAAAATATGAAAAGGTATTTATAGACCCCAAATAACTTAAAAAATAAAGTTAAAAAATTTAAATCCTTGAGAGTTTTATGCTACTAGCGATACTACCGTCGATCTTTGGGCCGGTACTACCATTGAATATAACGTGTATTAGTTATATGTTATATATCATATAAGATAAAAATATAAATGTATAAATAATGATTCAACAAAAAAAGTATCAACGAAAGTATTGGTGCAAAATTTGAGAAGCTGCAAGCTCGAAATTCAAAATTATTCTCGAACAAACAAGTCAAGTCAAGTACTTTTTTTAATAATATTTACATTATCGTACTTTTCATTATAATGTAACTTTTTTCTAATTAAATTGACTAATGCAAGTGCGAGTCTTGAGTTTACTTTTTTTTTTTTACTAATTAATTTTTTAATTTTAATTTTCTAATTAACTTTTTTACTTTTGCTTTCATTTTTTTTTCTTGAGTTTACCATATTTGATAGGTAAATAAAAGATATTCCCGTAAAAGTCATATAATGGATATCTCAATGTTATATGATGAATATGTTGATGCAACATGATTGATATATTTAATCTCATATGATCGGTATATCATTATCATCCAAACAATACCAATCGTGTTTTGATTGTTACATGTATCGTGAATTTGGTGTAGCAAGACTCCATCGAGATCGAGAGATGCACATAATCATTCCTAATTTAAATATGCATCTACGTGTATAATAATACCAAAAATATACTAAAAAAAAAACCTCATCAAAGGGTGTTCCATCATACACAAGAATTCATAAGCTCTCTGTGCATTTGACTATAGAAGTTTTGTCAAATAGTTGACACCTCACTCCTTATGATAACTTAAGTATTCTTGGGTTATATCGGATAAGCCACCCGATGTGGTCTTAGAGGGTTCGACACAATGTATGTATTTTGATAGAGATGGTAACGGATTAAATACACGTGGGCGTGGATCTCCTTTTGTATCTTGATGTTCATATAGTCTTTGACCTCAAGTCGTCATCCATTGCCATGTGTCGAACTGTGATTGGGAAAATATTTTTCATATCAACCGATTTGCAAGTGATTTTTTTAGCATCTTGGACTCGTAAGTTTGATAGTGACAGAGATGAGACTTAGCATGTTTCTAGTTTTTTAGAATTAGCTCTAGGCTGAAGCCAAGACCTATATATCCATTTAAGATGATGGTTGAGTTCAGGAGTTCGCTGAAGAATCCTTGATATATATTTTCCTTGAGTCGATCAAAGTCGAGCATCTTTATATTAACGAAACCTCACACGCGGAATTCCATCAAGTCAATGTTTAATGGATTTATTTTTTCGCCACATTAACAACCCACACATGCAGAATCCCATCAAGTCAATGTTTGATGAATTTACCTTTGATTAAGTGTCGAAATATCCTTATTTATATATATATATATATATATATATATATATATATATATATATATATATATATATATATATAATCACGACCACGAGTTTCACGTTTACGTATGTACACATGTTTAACGTTTTATTCTGAGGAACATGGTTATGGGCCCACCCATGCAATACTTAATGGGCACGTATTTCCCGAGGGCGTAGGTGAAGAAGTAGCTATAAATACCCCCTCATCCCTTCCCAGAGGAAGGGCGTGCATCATCTTCTTCTTCTTCTTCTTGTGCACACACACATCCATATCTGCAAATGGTTCTTTCTCTTTATCCATTTCCTGCTGTGCAAGTTGTGTCGCAAGGTTTCGATGCATGGTGGTATATAATGTGATGGTGTCGTGCATGCGTGCAGGCGGGAGAGATCAAGGTGGGGGCGTGGGGTGGCAACGGAGGGTCTGCATGGGACATGGGGCTGCCTACCGCATCACCAACATCAAGATTCGCGCCGGAGACAACATCGACGCCATCGTGATCACCTTCACCCGTTATGGCCTGACCGAGACCAAGCACTTCGGTGGCTCCTGGGGCACACCTACGAGGTTCGTCCTCCTCGTCATCTTCCTCCTAATTAACACCATCGATTGGTTGTACCTCGATGACAGAAAGTCTCGTTGTTCAGATTCCTCTGCAAGAGGACGAGTATCTTGTGGGCGTCGAGGGTCTGTGGATACGCTGGGGAGAATCACTCTGGTGAGGAACCTAACGCTGAGGACCAAAAAAAGCTATGGACCTTTCGGCACCAGTGGCGGAAAGCCTTTCTCCGTTCCTGTAGCCTCGGGTAAGATCATTGGCTTCTTTTGGACGTGCGGGCACCATGATTGACGCCATAGGAGTTTACCTCGCACCTAACTAGACCTCCTCGAGTGCTGCTGCTGCTGCAGCTACTCTACGTTGGGGTGCTTCAATAAATGATCGAGGCTTGCTGTTAGCTACTTGGACGTCATGAATTGTTACCGTCGTCGTCGTCGTCGTTAGGCTGGCTGTGATCATGAATAAAACAAATAAAGATGCAGTTTGATACGTTTCGACCGATCATATGCTTATATTAGCTTTCCATTTCATGTGTTCTCTTTTGGTAGTTAATTCCAATAAAAAATCCTCCCGGCCAAAGTAAATGAAGGATCAATCATGTGCAATTGTTTGCATGGTTGTCGTCCTTTGACAAACTTGATTTCCGCAATGCCTCTCATGCTTCTACTAAATTATCTCACAAAGATGATAGACATCACCAGATCATAGATAAGAATGATTATATATATATATATATATATATATATATACATACATATGTATACATATAAGACACTTAAAACTAAAAATTTTATCATACATAATAACTTGAAATCATTGATACTCTGAAATCTCTCAGCCTCTATTCATCTCACCTCCCTTCTTCTTGTAAATTCAATGTCATATATTCATAGAGGTTGAACCCAATATTAACATTGACTTCAATTAAAATAATATATTTTTTTTATCTTAGCTAAATTTTTTAAATCAATCACTTATCTAATCATAATGTTTGATTTAATAATCCTGCATTCTCTTCCTAAACTAGATTTTCTAAAAAAAGTATTATGAAGAGTCCTTAGCATTGATGCAATATCCTATATTCAATAGATATATGATTGCAACTATTTAGTTTCTTATGTTTAAAAATTGTAAAACATAAATAGAATCATTTTTTTTCAAATGAAATTATTTAACATTCATTATTATTTTGTTATTTTGATGATAGGGGAGGCACTCTCTAAGGCAATTGGTGTTGAGAAAATAATTAAAAATAAAAAAGAAAAAAGGAGGGTTGTTATTGGTGTGTTGTAAGGAGAAATAAAAAACAATAATAGAAAATAATATAAGCAAAATAAATTAAAAATTAAAAAGAAAGTTATTCTTTTGTTACTTTCTTACTCTACCCTAGGTGAATGCAAAATACATAGAAGGGATGCCTTAGGGTGCATAAGGTTTTTCAAATATTTTTTTAATCCTAAGAGTATGCATTAAGCATAAAGGGGATACTTTTGGATATGTCAGACTTCAGATATATTTTGTCTTATGTAAATACATTATGTACATCTTGAGGTGAGTTAGATGAGACACTTTTGGATATGCTGGGCGTTCTTTTTTTTACTTGGATGGATGTATTGTACATAAACAAGATATTTTGGGATATGTCAAACATTTCATATTTCTTTTTATTATGGGTGAGCTTATTCCACACAATTGATGCACCTTGGGTTATAGATGCCTTTTTTTTTTTCTTCTTTGGTGGATGCATTATATAAAAACGAGATAGTTTTTATATGTGTTAAACATTTCAGATTTCATTTCTTATCATAGGTGAACTTATTCCATACAATTGATATATTTCAGATATTTTAGGATGTATTAGATGCTTTAGATACTTTTTTTCTTAGGTTGATCGCATGCAAATGTGATGCTTGGGGATGTATGAAGGCGCTTCTGAATGTTTTTGTGTTAGGTGGATACGTCCTACACAAATAAGATATCTTCTGTGATTTTTTTTTTTTTAATATTTTAACAAAGGAAAGAGAGATCAAATTGAGTAGGTTAGTGGGCCTAACCTAACGAGGCTAAGAAGAAAGAATGCTTGAGAGAGTGAACGCAGTATGATAAGGTTGATAGGAAAGTATGCAATTAGATTCTTAATCTAGGCAATCAAGCTTGAGAATTCCAATATAGCACCATGTACTTTCACTTGATTTAATAATTTATATGACATCACTATTGCTTTTGGTGGTTGAAACTCTTTTTGTATTTAGGAGTAGATTAAGCCTCAAGTTTTAATTGGTCCAAAATATTTTTTTAATCTTTAACAACTTAAGTGTTGTTATAGCTTCTCGTAAAATAAAAATTAAATTTTAATCGGACTTCAAAATATAATATTATTAATGTAAAATTATGATCAATCTAAGGAAAGTTTAAAGTAAGATTTAGCATTGGCGATATTTTGATCGAGACTTAAATGAAGAAGATTGTTTGTTTCAAAACCAAGAATGAGATCAGATCATGAGCGCCAAGATGATAGTAAAGAGAGACAAGACATTGAACGGAGAGTGGCATCTGTGTGAGGTACAACCTTTAAAACCTCTCCTTTATTAGCTTTTGACCTCAGGAGTAGTCCCGTTCTTATCACCGATGAGTGAACCAAAGGAACGTGATCACTTAATTCAAATTATTTGAGCAAAGTAAATGAACAAACGAAATGACAGCCTAAATGTATATAAACCTACAGGACCCCGAGATACAAAAGCTGACTCCTAAGGACATGGGTGAGGTATTGACAAGGGGCTTACCTCTACTTGGGAAAAAGAAGCTCATTCGACTTTTTTGAAAAAGGAAGTACAGAACGAAGCCAAAGAGTGTCCTAAACTTTCACACGGTCATGGGCACATGTGTTTGTAATATTGTTTGTATTTTTTGAATTAAATAAAAATTAATTAATTCCTTTCTTGAGTAGTATTGGAGATCAAAACTCAATGAGCTTTTGTGAATGATAGAAGCTAGTAAAGAGTTGTCTCTTGATTTATAATATAAAACCTAATGATGAGTCAAATTAATTAGATAATATATATATAAGATAGAACATTAATTTAATCCAAAGATGTAAGTTTACTAAATTACCATAATATATTATCTATTCCATTGCATATATTTTTTTTTTAAATTTCACTCATTTAGGAAAAAATATCTGATTCTAAGTTAGAAAATTGAATAACAATTTGTCTTGAGTCAAATTGATTAATATTAATATATATTAGATTTGACAATAATTCAATCCAACTTAAATTGACTAAGACATATAGTTCTTTTGTTGATAATTTTAAAACGATAACGTTTTTTCCGTTGTCTAGATGATTAACATGCATGAGATTGAAGATCAATTCAGCCAAAAAAACTTAAATTTATTAGGTTACGGAGAAAACTCTATAAACATTATTTGATTAATTATAATTTTATAATATATTATTATTTTAATTAGTTTTAGATCTGTCATTTTGCCCATAAATATTCGCTTACTACTGATATATGAGCATTTATGATGTGTATTAGTTATATATTTATGTAACATATCATATAAGATAAAAAATATAAATGCGTAAATAAAGATGCAACAAAGAATTATCATCGGAAGTACAGGTGCAAAATTATGGATGCTGAGAAGGTACAAGCTAAAAAAATTGAAATTGTTCTAGAAGACGTGAGTCAAGTCAAGTCCCTTTTAATGATGTTTACATCATTAATATCATATTTTCATTATAATGTCACTTTTTCTAGTTAAATTGATTAATGCAATAGCAAGTCTTCAAAATTTGGAAGTGTGGGTTCACTTTTGCTTCCATTTGTTTTCTTGTGTTTGTCATATTTGATAGGTAAATAATGAAATCCTCAAGAAGTAAGAAGTCATATGATCAATATCTCATTGTTTATGTGATCAACACATTAACATTACATGATTGATATTTTTAACCGCATATGGTTGATATATCATCATCATCCAAACATTATCAATAGCGTTATGGCTATTCTATATCTCATGTCTTTGGTGCAGCAAGACTCCTCCAAGTTCCCAGCATTAATATGCATCTACGATATAATGATCCTGCTAAAAAAAAGGTTCAACAACCTCTACACACAAGAATTCATGAGCTCTTTGTACATTCGACTATAGAAGTTTTGGCACAGTTGACACCTCACTCCTTATGTTAACTTAAGAATCTGAGGCTCTCTCAGGTAAAGCCACCGATGTAGTCTTGTAGGATTCAGTGTAATATATATTTTTTGATAAAGATGACATGATTAAATACATTGGAACATTCAGGACCTGTGCCTCGTATGGACTGTCATCTAATTTGATAGCAGTCATCCAAATCTCTATTCATGGTCGATAATTCAAACATGATGATATCTAGATGTTGAACCCTCTTTGCGGGACGGAATTTAATCCAATGATGATATCTAGATGATGATATCTAGTCGAGTCAAACCCAATCGCGTCAAACTTGAAGACTGCACCTGTCTTGACTCGTTCACCCGTTGTCCCATGCTATAAATATTTTTTGGCAGCCGGTGAGTCGAAATCTATACCCTTCCCAACGCAGAGTCGTACAAGAAAACGAGAAGCCAGAAATGAGCAACAGATTCGCATCCACGCTTCCCCTTTTCCTCCTCCGTCTCGCCTATTCTTTTCTCCATGGCCTCTCTCTCTCTCTCTCTCTCTCTCTCTCTCTCTCTATATATATATATATATATATATATATATATATATATATATATATATATATATATATATGAGTAATTTCATCGCTCAACTAGGTCCAAACTCCATATGTGGGTTTGACAATTGCTTTAGTGAA
>LS990922.1:30717928-30790707 GCA_900464855.2 Musa schizocarpa | reverse complement strand
GCCCACAATATCTAAAACCTCCCAAATAACGTCAAATAAGAGACTATCAGAGATTTGATCCTAACCCGATAGGAACATCTTTGCTAGATGATTGTGGAATTGATCTGTGTTGTCCTTGTCTTTCTTCCTTTTTCTCTTCCTTTTCGCCTTGTTTTCTCCTTCTTCTCTTTTGGAATCTCGTGGCACCTAAGATCTGCCTGGATTGTTGCCTTTTATAGCTTTAATCTAGCCTCTAAAGCGCGTACCAGCCACCCCCCTAAATCTTAATTAGGGTTGTGTTAAGAAGGGGGTGCGAGTTGGGTTGAATTTCATGGCCATCGGTAACAACCTCCCCCTTCAGGCCATGAGGAGGCCGCCCCATGACTCCTCGATGTGGAAATATCTGGTAATCGGCATATCTCGAATCTTTCTTTTGTTAAGGTCTTCGTCAACATATGCGCTCGGGTTGTCATGCGTATTGAATTTTACGGAAGGTCAGCTTGCTTCTTTCAATACATTTCGAATCAGTGGTATCACGACATCTATATGCTTTGACTTGGAATAAAACATTGGGTTCTTACCACAAATGGATGGCACTCTCTGTCTCCTGACACCACATAATTTTCTGTTTTGACCCCTAATTCTTGTAAAATTCTTTCATCCGTAACATTTCTTTGCATACCTATATAGCGACAATATATTACATACGTGGTGGAGAGCAATACACCTTTGTAACACGGATTGCCATGACACATCCTCCCCTCGCAAAAGTAAGTACATAACACGAAGTAGACTTCCTCATTATCTATATCTCTTGCCATATCTGCATCTGTAACCGTTAACTTGGGTGGTCCACCTCAAAGCTTAAACAAACCTTAGAGCTCCCTCTCGAGATATCTAAAAATCCACTTCACTGCCTTGATTGCTCTTTGCTGGATTTGCAAGAAATTGCTAGTAACACTTGCATATATCGATGTCAGGACCTCGTACATACCATTGCATACATTAAACTTCAGCTGCTGGAAGATAAGGAACCTTTTGCATTTTCTCCTTCTCCTCATCACTTGGCTGGGACTACATTTTGAGCACAACTTGAAGTGACCTGCAAGAGGAGAACCAAGCGGCTTAGCATTGCTCATACTAAATCTTTCCAATACCCTTCTCGATGTATTTCTCCTGTGACAACCAAATCTTCTTGTTTTTCCCGTCACGAAAATCTGTATGCCTAGTATTTGCTTTTGGCCCCATGTCCTTCATTGCAAAAGACTCACTCGGGTTCCTTCTTCAACCTGTCAATTTTAGACATATCTTTTCCAAGAATAAGCATGTCATCAACATAAAGTAAGAGAATAATAAAATTCTCACCAAACCATTTGATGTACACACAATGATCGAAGTTCTTTTTTGTATCCATTTTCTGTCATAAATGAATCAAACTTTCTGTACCACTTGTCTTGGAGCTTGCTTTAGCCCATACAAGCTCTTCTTCAACTGGAACAAAATTATCTTTACCTTTGACTTTGAAGCCTTACGGTTTGCTCCATATAAATTTCCTCCTCCAAATCACCATGAAGGAAAGCTGTCTTCACATCTAGCTGCTCAACCTCCAAGTCTGGCTAGCAAAAGAATACCAAGAGCAACACGAATAGAAGACATTTTAACAACAGGAGAAAATATCTCTTCAAAGTCAATACCTTTCTTTTGACCAAAGCCTTTCACAACCAATCTAGCTTTGTACTTTGGTTGAGAACAATATTCTTGAGTCTTCAACCTAAAAAACCCACTTGTTCTTCAAGGCCTTCATTCCATTTGGTAGCAGCACCAAATCATAAGTGTGGTTCTTTGAAGAGCATCCATCTCTTCCGCAAGCGTAGCAACTAACCACTTCTCTTTACGCTCCTCTCAATTTGCTTCGGTAACTCTCTCGGTTCACTGCATCATTAAGCATCACATACTCATCGTAGAGTATCTTACGGAAGGTTGGCGTTGTCTAGAAGATCTTCTCAATTGAGGTTTCAGCGGGGAACTTGCTCTCTACTTCTTCTTGCTCAACATGTCTGCGCGGGTAAATCAATATCGGGCTCTACACTATTTTCGCACATCTCCCCATCACCCCGATATCTTTGGAGGAATAAGCGGGTCACAATCGCTAATCCTTCTCTGAAGTCTTGGTGGTGCCTTCTTCTTCAAATCCTCAAAGGTTTGATCCTCAAAGAAGACCACATCTCTACTCCACGAACACCTTACGCTTTTTTGGATCCCAAAGCAGAAACCAAACTGATCATGTGAGTAACCAAGAAAAATACATTCTTTAGACTTACCATCTAGCTTGGACCTCTCATTATCGGAACATGTGCAAATGCACGACAACCAAACACTCTCAAATGCTGTAGGAAACATCTTTCCACGACCATACATGCTCCGCAACATCACCATCTAGGGGGCTGTACATGGTGATAAGTTGATCACATCAACTGCAGTCCTCAAAGCCTCATCCCAAAACCTTTTGGGTAGCTTAGCCTGTGAAAGCATACATTTGATCTTTTCCATGATGGTGCGGTTCATCCTCTCTGCAATTGCATTATCTTTGAGGTGTACGAGAACTGTCATCTCATGTTGGATCCCATGCGACCTGCAATAGTCATTAAACAATCCCATATACTCACCACCATTATCTGATCTTATGCATTTCAATTTCCTTTCGTCTCCCTTTCAACCACGGCATGAAACTCTTTGAAGATTAATAATAACCGATCTTTGGTCTTCAAAGCATAAGCCCAAACTTTTCTGGAAAAATCATCTATAAAAGTGACAAAATAAAGTGCACCACTTATACCAAGAACATCAACGGATCCACTAGAGTTTTTGTCCTCAAAGGACCACATACATCTGTATAAACACGGTCTAAGGCATGCATTTTTCTAGACAAAGCAGCACTAGCAAATGAAACTCTATGTTGTTTATGTATAAACAATCAATACAAGGGTTTGGATATATACCTCTGAGATCCTGGTAATACCTCTCTCTTGGAAAGAGCTTGCAGCCCCTTCTCGCTCATGTGTCCCAATCGCTTTATGCCACAACTCCATCTTGAAGTCTTTTCAGTAGCATTTAACCGCTCACCATAAGCTTTAGCCTCGCAGAACCTGCATACAAAAGTATGACATTTTTTTTTCATTAGCTATAACAAGAGAACCCTTATTGAGCTTCCATTGCCCTCTGTGAAATCTGCTTTCATACTCTTCATCATCTAGTCTTCCAACTGAAATTAAATTTAGCCTCAAGTCAACCACATGCCTCACATCCTTAAGTACCAACTTACGACCAAGGTTGGTCTTTAAATGGATATCACCCATGCCAATGATGTCTGGCTGTGCCATAGTTGCCCATCTTGACAACACCAAAGTTTCCGGACTGTATGTAGCAAAAAAACTCCCTCCGTGGTGTAGCATGATAAGAAGCACACTGTGTCAATCACCCACTCAAGATCGACACACACAAGAAAAAATATCATCGAGGAGGAGACAAAATCAAATAATCACCACCCCGATCAGTAATTTGTAGTATTATCCTTTGACTCTGTAGACTCCACTTCTTTTCCCTTTTTCTTGTTCTTCTTAGGTGGCTTACATTGGTTCTTGTAATGTCCTTTTCACTACAGTTATAGCAAACAATATCTTTTCTTGATCTTGACTTGCTCCTACCCATAATGAACTGCTTCTAGACTTTGACCTTCCTCTATTCTCTCGAGATAAGTGTCATGTGAATCATTCACTGAGATGTTGCCGAACTCTTTCTTCTCAACTCCTCATTCAACAAACTGTTTGTTACTTGACTCATAGTGACAATACCATCCGCGTAGAATTACTAAGGGAAACCACCGGTGTCTCCCAACTTTCGGTAATGGCGAGAAGTAACAATGCACGCAACTCATCATCAAGAGACATTCTCATAGAGGATAACTGGTTAGTAATACTCTGCATTTCATTCAAATGCTTTACAAGAATAGAAGCACCCTCTCTATATTTTAGGTTCACAAGTTTTTCGATCAAAAAAAAAGCTTTGTTTTTTTGTTTTCTTTCATAGAGACTTTCCAATTTTTTCCAAAGAGAATATGCAGAAATTTCAGTAGAAACATGGTGAAATACACTATCATCAAGCCCTTTGTCTAATAAATCCAATTGTTTTTCGATCTAACCTCTTCCACTCATCATCTATCATAGTTGTAGGTTTTTACTATCCCTTTGCAAAGGTCCATACAAATCTTTGCAATACAAGAGATCTTCCATTCTTGGTTTCCATATCATCCAATTATTTCCATTCAAACTAATCATGCGAGAAATATTATTGGCCTCCATATTCAAATACAAAAAATTAAATCACCAAAACCCGCTCGATACCGGTTGATGGGGATATAGGCAGGAATAACCTTTGTATAGGAACAAATACTAGAAGACCAAAAAATCATTAGCGGAATAAAATGGAAACACAATCAAACAGAACACCAAGATATATCGTGGAAAACCCCTTCAATGTGAAGGGTAAAAACCACGGGGCAAACTAGAGATAATTCACTATGAGAATAATGAATATACAAATCTCAATCTCTTGCCCAAAACCCAAGCAACAACCACAAGAGAATAACTGGGATACAAGGATCACGTTACTGCCCACAATATCTAAAACCTCCCAAGTAATCACAGCAAGAGACTACTGTAGATTTGATCTAACCTGAGATGAGAACACTGCTAGATGATTGTGAACAGTCTCTCTGCGTTGTCCTTGTCTTCTTCCCTTTTTTTCTCTTCCTTTTCTGCCTTGTTCTCCTTCTTCTCTTTGGAATCTCGTGGCACCTAAGATCTGCCTCGTTGTTGCCTTTTTATAGCTTTAATCTGCCTCTAAAACGCAGCCACCACACCCCCTAATCTTAATTAGGGTTAGGTTAAGAGGGGGTGTGAGCTGTGGGCTGATAAAGCCCACATGGGCTGAATATGGGCCATCAGCCCAACAGCTTCTGCGGACTTCCGGCAAAACTCCTGGACTTGCGACGATCCACTTGGCGAGTTCCGACGAGCTTCTTTTGGCAAGCTCCTGGACTTCTCGGATTTGTTCCCGCAGAACCTCCGACGACCGTCCGGACTTCCGTCGAGCTCTCGAACTCCCAACGTGATCATAGTCTTGACTCCGGCGCAACTCTTGGTGCATGTCTTACTTCCATCGTAGTTAATCCTGCACACTTAAACAAAACTTCGATCGAGATAATTAATCCTAAGCAATTAACCAAGTTGTCTGGCATGTCATTGGTCCCTCGATGCTTCGTCCGATTCTTCGGCGCATCGTCCTCTCCTGCGGCCTATTGCCCAATCGGCCAGTTGACTCCACAACTCTGATATCCTTGGCACAATACCCGCTCTTCTTGGCCTGATGCCCGAGTCCACGACCCGAAGCCTTCTGTCGATACGTCGACCGATCCACTAGCCCAACGTCCAATCTTCTGACATGTTCCTCCGGTACAACATGATTTTTCCTGCTTTAATTGTCTCATCCTGATCGAAGCATCCTGCGTTACTCAAAACATAAATTAAATCATAAACATATATCAAGTGGTTTCATCATCAAAATACGAGATTCAACAATCTCCCCCTTTTTGATGATGACAACCACTTGATGACGGAGTTAACCTTAACTCCTAGAGTTTAAACAAACTCCCCCTATCAATATGTCATATTGATAGATCCTTGAATTCAAACTGAATCCAAGTCATTGCAATATTCATCATGAATACTTGCAACACATCATCATGAACTTATGCATAAACTTATGCATAACATGTCATGTCGTTAACGGAGTTAACCTTAACTCCCAGAGTTTAAACAAACTCCCCCTATCAATATGCCATATTGATAGAACCTTGAATTCAAACTGAATTCAAGTCATTGCAATATTCATCATGAATACTTGCAACACGTCATCATGAACATATGCATAAACTTATGCATCACATGTCATGTCATCAACATACTTCTCTCCCTTTGTCATCAACAAAAAGGAGAAGTACCACAATCAAGTGTTTGTTATATAAGTTCAACTTATTGCATGAAAAACATAGTATCAAGTTTTATCATCATGCAATTTTGGAGCTAGAAAATTTAGCAAGTGTTACATCATGCTTAGAACACTCAAGTTATCAAGTTTTAGATATGCAAGTTTTATAGCATACAAGATAGTACTTTTGGTAATGTTCAAGATAGCAAGTTCTACATCATGCAAGCTAGCAAATTAGAGATGTTCAAGAAGGCAACTCTTGCTTCATGAAATATGAAAATTTTGTCAACTTTGCTATATGCGCAAGTTAGCATGTTTTGCTTCTTGAGATAGGCAAGATAGTACTTTTGTTCTTTTTGTTTCTTAAGATGTTCAAGATAGCAAGCTTACATCTTGCAAGCTAGCAATGTTACAACATTTTAGAACATGCAAGCTAGCAATTTAGAGATGTTCAAGAAGGCAACTCTTACTCCTTGAAATATGCAAGTTGGCATATTTTCTTTTCTTGAGATAGGCACAATAGCACATTTTTGCATTTTCTTGATGTTTCAAGCTAGCAATTCTCGGTGATGTTCAAGATAGCAATTTCTTCTCTTTTGAGAAGTGAAATTTTTGCTTTCTTCTTGAATTGTGCACGCTAGTTATCTCCCCCTTAGTTATTGTCAAAAAGAAGGGAAGACCCATATATCAATTTTCATATTATGACAAAGGTAAGTATCAATCTTATTTGTGCATCATTATATATTCAAATTAAAACATACACAATTTCAAAAACCTTATTTTTCATGCACGATATCGAAAACTAAACCAATCATCATTAATAGGCATATCATACATGATACTCAAACATTAAAATTTTTAAGTATTTATCAACATGTTGATCATGATACAAAACATTTATCATTTAAAGCTTCATGATACACATCATATGCAATAAATACATGATATACATCATTATAATAAGTATTGCATACATCATTTTAACTGAATAAATATTTCATCATTGCATGTATCATAAAAAATATTTCAAGCCATGCAAGCCATAAATACAAAGAAATCATGTCATGAAGGATAAAATCATTTGAATACCAAAAGACATGATTCATATGGTTAATATCTTCTTTAAATAAAATATCAAGAAAAATCATAGGAGTACAAAGAAGAGATCTTGTTTTAAAAGAAAATCAAGTAATAACTCCAAGAACTCATTCAAATCAAATTGTTAACTTGAAACTCATAAGCAAGTCATCAAAATTAATTTCGAGATTCATAAAATATCATGAAATCATTCATCTCAATCAGACGGGAAAAACATTTTTAAGTGATTCTTTTTTTTCATCATGTTTATTTTCATGAGATTCACAAGATTGGAAAAATAAATTCATTAATCTCAATAGGATAGAAAATTATTTCCATTTTATATAATTGATTTCATGTTAGCATGCTTTTTCATTTATGTTAAATAAAAACATGCATCAATGTTTAGGATCGAAAAATGAGTTTCGTCATAAAACCACAAGATCAATAGATTCTCAAAAATGAATTGTTTTATATATTCAGACATTAACACTTTCATATATTCAGACATGATTTTTATTATAGATTTTCAAATTCAATTATGAAGATAAAACATGCTCATGATCATGGATAACTTAAAATCTCATGCATAAAATTGTCAATCATCGTATCAAAAACATTTAATATTACATCATTATGCATTACTTCAAATCAAACATGATTTCATTCAATAATGTTAATCAAACATGATATCATATTTTCAATCAAAATCATTTTGTTTGTTTATCATAAAATATGCAATATTATCATTTTCGAAATTACTATCATGATCATAATTTTTGTATTTTTATTTTTAAACATGTAATTTTCAAGAAAATTAATTCTAAACTAAAAAGAAAAATACATCATGAAAGCATCAAGTAATTTCAAAATAAATCAAAGGCATTTTAATTACCTCAACATCGAAGGTTGTTAAGGCGTAGTTTGCCGCCTCACTTTTGTTGATTGTCTCCTCGTCTTCGGAGGAGCTCGATTCATCCCATTTTTTGTTCTTCTTCTTTGGCCTCTTCCTCCGTTCAAGTTCATTGTTTATTTTAAATTTTTGTTTAATAAACTTATTAAGATTTAGTGTTCGAAGTTCAAGTTCATCATTGTCCTCATCACTTTAGTCATCGCTCAAGTGGTATTCATTCGTCCGGAGTTCTAAATCCTTCCTATTCTTTGGAAGGTTGTTTTGTTCATCATGTTCATCATGTGCATTGTGCACCATTTCATATGTCATTAATGAACCGATAAGTTCTTCAAGTGGAAAAATATTTAAATCTTTTGTTTCTTGTATTGCCATTACTTTTAATTCCCAAGCGTTAGAAAGTGATCGTAAAACTTTACTAACAAGTTCAAAATTCGAGAAACATTTGCCAAGAGCTTTTAAACCATTGACGACATCCGTGAAACGGGTGTACATGTTAACAATGGTTTCGCTCGGCTTCATTTGAAAAAGTTTGTAAGAATACTCGAGAATGTTGATTTTGGACTCTTTCACTCGGCTAGTGCCTTCATGAGTGACCTTAAGAGTTCTCCAAATATCAAAAGCCGAATCACACATCGAAACGCGATTAAATTCATTTTTGTCAAGTGCACAAAACAAGGCATTCATAGCCTTTGCGTTTAAAGAAAAATACTTCTTCTCCAAAACCGACCATTCGTTCATCGGTTTAGAGGGAAGTTGAAAACCATCTTCAACAATATTCCATAAATCCAAATTCATAGAAATCAAGAAAACTCTCATTCGAGTATTCCAATAAGTGTAGTCCAATCCGTTAAACAACGGTGGACGAAAAACCGAAAAACCCTCTTGAAAGCTATGAAGAGCCATTTCTCTCGGGGGTAAATTCGAAATGAGAAATACCAGGCTCTGATACCAATTGTTAGGATCAAGAGCACTAAGAGGGGGGGTGAATTAGTGCAGCGGAAAACTTTCTACGTTTTAAAACTGAGTTCGTGCGACAAAGCCGATTTCAGTAGAAACTTCGATTCGTAAATCACTTTAACTTGTGATTAGGCAAGAGGCAGTTAAAACGAATCTGTTAAGGCAGTTTGCTGTTGTGATAGAAATTAGAATGTAAGCATAAACTGAAATACGATGTTCGTACGAGAAAATCGATTTACGTCTAAACACGATTCGGAAAGTATTGAGCTTGGAAACGCTTGAGGCGTAAAAAAGCAGAAGTTAGTAAGCTTATGAAGGAGGTTTGCAGTAAGGAAAATAAGCTCAAAGTAAATGCAAACCAGAGACGACGAGAGTTTATAGTGGTTCGGTCACTCGTGACCTACATCCACTCCTCCGATTCCTCTTCCGTCGAGGCTATCGGCATCTACTAACAATCTTCCTTTACTTTGCGAAGATCAACCTCCTTCTTACACCCCTCTTCTCCTTTTACTGTGTTTAGGAGACAACCCTTACAAGCACTCACTCTCCTCTCTTAAACAGAATTCTAACACTTAAGCTAGAGGAGGGAAATTCTAGAGATTGTAGCAGTGCTTTATCTCTTTTAATCTCTCTGTGCTTGTGTCTTTTACTCAGGGATTGGAGGAGTATTTATAGGCTCCAAATCAGTTTGAATTTGGAGCTCAAAACTGTCAATTCCCGGAATTCCGGGGTCTAGCGGTTGCACCGCCTGACTGGGGCGGTTGCACCGCTGTTAGAGCTCGGAGACTGAGCTCCTGGGCGGTGCCACCGCTTGTCAGGGGCGGTTGCACCACCCAGTCTCGCTCGGAGACTGAGCCCTAGCGGTGCCACCGCCTGCCTGGGGCGGTTGCACCGCCTAGTCTCGCTGGGAGATCCACTCCTGGGCGGTGCCACCACTGACCCTGGCGGTGCCACCTTTGGCCAAGTCACCTAGGTCCGAATGGGCTGATCCATTCGGCCCAATTTGGGTCTTTCAAGGGCCCAATTGCCCCAAGATTAAGTTAATGGGATCACCTCCCATTTCTAACTTAATCATCATGCTAACTACGAATTTCTTAAGACTTTGACTACAGCTTGCTCCGGTAAGTCAATCGCTTCTTCCGGCGAACTTCCGTCGATCATCTGATGAACCCTCGGTGATGCTTCTGTGGACTTCTAACAAAACTCCTGGACTTTCGACGATCCACTTGGAAAGTTCCGACGAGCTTCTTTTGGCAGCTCCTGGACTTCTCGGATTTGTTCCCGCAGAACCTCCGACGACCGTCCGGACTTCCGTCGAGCTCTCGAACTCCCAACGTGATCATAGTCTTAACTCCGGCACAACTCATGTTGCATGTCTTACTTCCATCGTAGTTAATCCTGCACACTTAAACAAAACTTCGATTGAGACAATTAATCTTAAGCAATTAACCAAGTTGTTTAGAATATCATTGGTCCCTCGACGCTTCGTCCGATTCTTCGGCACATCGTCCTCTCCTGCGGCCTATTGCCCAATCGGCCAGTTGACTCCGCAACTTCGATATCCTTGGCACAATACCCGCTCTTCTTGGCCTGATGCCCGAGTCCACGGCCCGAAGCCTTCTGTCGATACGTCGACCGATCCACTGGCCCGACGTCCAATCTTCTGACATGTTCCTCCGGCACAACATGATTTTTCCTGCTTTAATTGTCTCATCCTGATCGAAGCATCCTGCGTTACTCAAAACGCAGATTAAATCATAAACATATATCAAGTGGTTTCATCATCAAAATACGAGATTCAACAATTTATACTCAATGATATTTTGTGTGTGATGAAAGGGTACTAGAGTCCTTATACAATTATGAAAGAGAGCATCATATTCTTCATACATGACTTTATGAGATATTTGAGCTTAAGTAATTTTAGTGGGTTCACTAGCCTCAAGAGATGAATTCATTATAGCATGTAAGTTAAGGACTTAATGTGGTTAAAAAAATACTACTTTTAGAGTGTATTGCCATTGGATGTCTAGGGGTTACGAAAGTGGTGGCAGGTTGTGTTGTCGGTATAGCCTAGGTAGTGAGCTACTAACACTTGGGTGGGCTAGTTTGTGGCACTTCAATATCACAAGGTCTAGGAGAAGATGAAACCAATGGTGATGTTGCCAAGGGTGTTGCTTCATCAATAGGGGAAACCTATGAAGCAAGGAGTGGGAGGAACAATGGAGGGAGTGAGGAGCTATTGAACCGGAGGAGTGTGTTGATCATGAAGGTAAGGACTAGATGGTATTGTGGGAGATTCGTGGGATGGGATCAGAGAGATACTCCAGTGATGCATGTTTGTTGGAGTAGCTTGCATGGTAGGATACTTATGATTTTGAAAAGAAAAAAAAGACTACACAAAAATAATGTGACGTGATATAAAGACTTTTTGAGTTTGGGGTTCGGAGCATCGGAAAGCGTTATGTTCAAGAAAGTATCCTATAAAAATACAAGGCTTAGATCGTGATATTAACTTATGTGAGGCATAAGCACGTAGCTATGGATAACATTGATAACCAAAGATTTTGAGTTTTTGAAGGTTTTGAAGCTTATGGAATAATTTTTCAAATAGTGACTAATATTGGAGGACTAGAGTGAGCATATGATTAATGAGATAGACTGTAATTTGAAATGCTACTAATCAAAAAGTTGGTGGCATGGATGCCTGATGTAGAAGTGTGAGACCAATTTCAACTATGTGCCTATGCTTACATTCGATAGAACCAAACTAATTGGGGAGTATGGGGGGGGTGACTTGAGGTGTTGTATACCACAAGCTGTAAGACAAGATGTGAAAGCTTGATATTCACCTCCACCATTAGAGTAAATTATTTTAATGGAAGCTTCAGATTTATGGTGAAGATTGTTGAAACTTCAGATTTATATTAAAGATGATATAACCATGTGTACTTAATGAAATAGTCTACAAAAATGACATAAAATCTAAACTTGTCAAAAGAAAGGGTTGAGATGTGGCCCCAAACATTGGTATAAATAATTTAAACGGTTTAGAGTAAGATATGAAGAATATTCCAAAAAGTAGTCAATGACTTTTATTGCTACGACAAGCATCACAATGAGTTATAATGCTACTGGTATTAAAGATAGGAAGAGAATAACAAGAGAGTAATTTTTACTGGATAAAGGACGAGGGATGACCAAGACATTGATGTCACACATCAATTGGAGCTGCAACTAAAAAGTGAACAGTGGGCTGGGTTATTTGTGAAGCTGACGGCCATTTATAAATATTATCTTTGTTCTAGCCTTGGACTAAGGATGCCCCCGTGCTCAAATCCTTAACAAGAAAAGAGTCAGTAAATAATTCAATTAAGGTATTATTTTGTTTGCAGAATTGAGAAATAGAAATAAGATTTCGTTTAATATGATGTGCACACAAAATATCACTAAGTGTAAAGGTTGTGGTAAGTGAATTAAGTGTTGTGGAACTAGTATAAGTAATGAGAATTCATTTACCATCACCAATGATGATATCTTCATTTTTATCATAATTGTTATGGATGGACAAGTTCTGAAGATCGGAGGTGATGTGATGAGAGGCGCCAAAGTCCACAATCCAATTTGATTGGCTAATAGTCGGAGTAGTCATGAGATTCGCAAAAGGCCACCGGGATGGAGCAGGGAGTCGAGGTCGAGACTAATAGACTTTTGCGAAGTGTCCAACTTTATCACATAGCTAGCAAACGACTCTTTGTTTGCTTGTGAGGCTAAGACGCCAGGTCTGATGCTAGTTGAAGTTGCCACCTTGATAGTTGAAATGTTGATGATGTGGATGAGGCAAGGTTTGTTGGAGACCCATAGGGTCAGGGGATAGCTTAGCCAGACCTTTGTTGACATTCTTATAGTATTGGTTGTTCTTCCTCTTAGATTTTTGACTGAATTGAGTTGTGATGGTTGGTTCGGGCAACTTATCCTTACGCTTTAAATAAATCTCATAGTCAGTCAGCTTATCATAGAGTTCTTCGAATGATATTAGTGAGTCGCATGCCCGAATTACTACTGTCAGTTCCTTGTACTCGTCTCCTAGACCATTCATGGTATGAACTAGGACTTCTTCATCACTAAGCGAATAACATATCAAAGCCAAGTCATCGATGATAACTCTGATATGTTATAAATAATCAACAATAGTACTTTCCTCTTATTTCGTTTTTATTAGATTGGATAGAAGACCAAATATGCGAGTACTTGAGTGATTTGCCAAGGTGGTTTATAGCTTGTGCCAAGCTTCTACAACAGTTGTACATGAAGATATCAATGAGATGACAGATCTAGTGACGGAGGCTTGAATAGCTTGGAGGATGAGACGATCTTGGCGTAACCATAGTTTATGGACTGAATTTGGTACCGGACTAGGGTCTCCTAAGATATTGATCATTGCTAGTGGATAACTAAGATAGCCATTGATGTAGCCTAGTAAATCATAGCCAAATAGAAGATTAGAAAATTATGCACACTAAGATGCATAATTGCCACCTTTGGATAATTTGAAGGAGATGAGTGCTACAGCATTGATGGTGAGATGGCTTGAAATGTTATGATATCCTACAGGAACAATAACTAGAGTATCAGAGGTAGACAATAGAGATATTTTGAGGATATATATCTGTAGGAGCATGAGAGTCGTTAATTGTAGAAAGAGAGTCGAAGATGGTTGCGACGAGGTGCAGTAGATAGTGCTTCTTCTTGGGCATAGTTGCTACAGCGATCAGGGAGGAAGAAGGCGCTGATGTAGATTAGCATCACCTGAGGTTGAAGTGTTAAGAAATCTTGGGGGCAACATCACATGCGCAGCAGAAGAACAGAAAATAAAATCTCAAATTCCCAAAGATATATTCGTCATCGTACGAAGATTGGTGTGCAAAAATCCATGAAACAAAAAACCACGTGTGAGATAGATTGTGTTATCTAGGGATATCGTATATCTCTAAATTCTTATATATCTCTAGGAGAGGGTGAATGAGGTCAAGCGCCCTCCTATGAACTACTAGTCTCCTCCTATTTATAGATGTCTCCTATCAATTTAACCATAATAGATCTTATCCTATTAGGTATTGTATCTCCATCCAACTACCTTAGCCTCTTAGATTAGTGGATCTCTATCCAATAATCTCTTATAGACTCTTATTGGATCTCATTCATAGGATCCAATAATTCATGGGCTTATTGGATATCCAATAAGATAGGGGCTCCGATGGATATCTCATATCCGAACCTCTACTCATCGCAATGCCTACCATATGTGTGTGACCCTCTATGCTCAATATCGAGCTGGTCATGAGTCATACCTGTCAAAATTTCTTCTGGCTCAGTAAATTATTATCTCCATAATAATTAACTCGACTCATCGACTGCAAAACGTATTAGGCCACTACATCGTAATCCCTGACACGATCTGAGGGAATTCAATTCATTGGATCTGTTTTGTCCTCGTTACCATGTATATATAATCCCTCATCTATCTAATATCCCAAAGACTATATATTGGGTATAGTATTGTTTCGGTTTCATACGGTTTTTTATATTCGAAGTTTCGCTTTAATCGGATTCTGAACTCTTTCTTTCTCAATCTGAATTACCCTGGCTAGGAATTTGTCTGAGTTGATGATCCTCTATCGACACTCAATAACCTTCATAAGGTTGACTATCACTCCCGATAACCAGTTGTGCTAGATCTAGGACATCCAAACATATAAGTTTGGTATCAAAGAGTGGAGCACTCATATAGGACATCCTTGGTATCATCAACCATTCAGCATAAACGGATCAATTAGTGAACTCATTCCCCAATAAGCACTTGTATTATATCCCTAATGTCCCCACATGAGTAATTATGAGACTAGCTCGTGATCTCATCACGATCCAATTCCCATTGTATAGATCCAAGGATATCATAAGATATATATATATATATATATATATATATATATATATATATATATATATATATAACAAACAATATAAAATAATAAATGCTAAAATATAATAAGAAAAAAAATTATATATCAAGTCACATATATCATTACTCGCATGATTGACTTTGCAGTGAACCTATGACTAACATGAAGCATCTCTCCTAACACCTTGATGTGCTTTGGTGTGGATGGTCTTTGCATGCGACGAGGTGGTGCCATCATTAGCGAATAAGATATCTTCATCTTTGACCATTTAGAATGTCTAAGATCCATAGAGCCGAGATCTTTATCGAAGGAAAGTCTTGAAGAAAGTTTTGTTGCTGTAGGTTTTGATGCTATAGTTGAAGCCACCATAGAGGCCAGAATCTCTAGAGGGCTTTTGGGCGAGCATCTATTCTACTGAGTGTGCGGCCTAGAGGAGTAGGTATGTTGAGTTGACGAATGAAGAAATGGAAGGAAGAGGTGAAGCCTTCTGTGTGTATCAGATTGCCAGTTGCAGTGAAGCCTCGCGAGGGGATGAAGGTGCATCCTGGAAGGTGGCTTCTGCTGTGAGCGGTGCTTGTGAGGAGTCGCTTTGCCGGAGGGCTCCGCCGCAGTACAGTTCCAGGGAACGATCACAGGAGGAGGAGAGGCAATCGCTAGGTGCAGAACAAGCGACGGGGAAAGATGTGGGAGTCGGTCCAGGGGAGAGGAGGAACGGGGGGGCCAGGCAGAGAAGGATACACCGTCACCGGGCCGCTCAAGTTCCCGAAAGAGGCAGAGGGAGAAGCAGTCGCCGAGCACCATTTGGATCTGATCAGAAGATCGTTGCCAAGAGTGTTTGTTGTTCGTCAAGTAGAAAAGACGATCTTCGTTTTCGATGCAAGTGCAAGCACGAGATCAGATGGGGAGCAAATCAGTCGTCAAAAACATCCATAGCAATGTGAGGAGGTGGTGATGTTGCTGCTTCAGCGACGACTATTGCTGCGACGGACGTGACCAGCCAAGCGAGATGTGGCTGAGGAAGCTTTGTTGAGGAATAACAGAGAGCAGCAGTAGTGAGGAGATGGAGATGTCGCATAGGTTCTTCCTCGGGAGGTGGCAGAGATCGGCGAGAAGTGATTGTTGTCGTTGGCCAGAGGCAAGATGCTCTAATACGTTGAATTGTAATAATAAAAGCACACATTAAAATGAATGATAGAATATAATGTCTTATTTATAGACGTGGGAAGAGAAGATTTTTCTCAACTGTTCAACAAGATTTCCTCTTCAGGAAATCTTATCACATAGTAGTTTGCATATCATCTTTAGATTTTGATTTTATAAAAATAATGATTACAACAATTAATATCTCAAAATGGATATTCTGCCTTGGGGTGAAAACTGTTGGGAAGAAACACATTAATCGGAATAATTCTTTTTCCCTCTTTGTGTATCAAAATAGGTTCCTCATCAAAATATCAACTTGATATTAAAATGCTAAATCAATCAAACATAGCATAAACAATAGAGCAATAAATCAATCACATAGTGAGACCAAATCTTTTAACGTGGAAAACTCAATGTGGAAAAAAAAACCACGGGACCGTAGTCCACCTCAAACTTCCACTATCAATAATAATGATAACAGGGTTTCTGAGAGGTCTTCTCTAGAATAACTAGAGGATCGGGAATAACATCAAGATCATAGATCTTGGCTCAAGAATAGCATATCTTTCGTCACATAGGATGGATCTCCTCAAAAGAGAATTCTAGGTCTCACGGAGTAGATATCGTAGGGAAAGTACCTTAGAGAGGGTAAACTGCAGATCAACACCGTTAGGATTGTAGAGAGTTTGCTGCAAGGATTCTTCACATAAAATTTGAAACCTAATCTTGAAACCGACAACGTTTGGCCACCGATGGTCAAGCTCAGAAAACTCAAAAACCTAATCTTTTCTCTCTATTTCTCTCTCCTCAAGACGCCCAATTGTCCAAGCCCGCTGCACGCTGCACGCTCCCTCATATGGTGGGCTGTACCAAGCCCGTTCTTCGCCTACATGCTTCAAGCTTCTCCTTAGGTAAAGACTTTGTCAACATATCTGAACCATTCTCATTGGTATGCACCTTTTCCAACTGTAATTCTTTCATCTCAAGCACATCACGAATCCAATTATATCTCATATCAATATGCTTGGATCTAGAATGATATGTTGAATTCTTGGAGAGGTGAGTGGCGCCTCGATCATCGATGAAAATTATAAACTTCTGTTTCAAGCCCAATTCTGTAGAAACTTTTTTTTCATCCATAAAGTTTCCTTACAAGCTTCGATGAATCGCTATGTATTCTGCTTCTGTGGTTGATAGAGCAACACACTTCTGTAACTTAGACTGCCAAGAGACTGCTCCTCCTGCAAATGTCATCAAGAATCCTGAAGTGGACTTCCTGGAATCAGTATCACCTGCCATGTTTGCATCTGTGTAGCCTTCTAACACAGGTTCATCACTGCCAAAACATAAACACAACCTGGAAGTACCTCTTAGATATCTTAATATCCATTTCACTGTTGCCCAATGTTCCTTTCCAAGATTTGAGAGAAATCGGCTAACAACTCCAACTGCATGAGCTATATCTGGCCTAGTACAAACCATAGCATACATCAAACTGCCTACTGCAGATGAGTAAGGCACTCTGGATATTTCTTCTTTTTCTTTCTCACTTGTAGGACATTGTTTTGAACTCAGCTTGAAATGACCTGCAAGTGGAGAACAAACTGCTTTGGCTTTACTCATGTTGAATCTTTCAAGAACCTTTTCAATGTAAGTCTCCTGAGATAGCCAAATCTTCCTTTTCTTCCTATCACGAAGAATCTTCATGCCAAGTATTTGTCTCACCGATCCTAAGTCTTTCATGGCAAAAGACTTACTTAGCTCTCTTTTAAGCTTTTCAATTTTTCCAACATCATGGCCAACAATCAACATATCATCAACATATAGCAGTAAAATAATAAAATCATCATCTGAAAATTTCTTCATAAACACACAATGATCAGATGTGGTTCTATCATACCCTTGGCTCATCATAAAGGAATCAAACTTCTTGTACCCTTTGTCTAGGTGCCTGTTTGAGTCCATATAAGCTTTTCCTAAGCTTACATACCAGATTTTCTTTTCCCTTGACTTTGAAACCTTCTAGTTGCTCCATGTAAATTTCTTCTTCTAAGTCACCATGAAGAAATGCTGTTTTTACATCAAGTTGCTCAACTTCTAAATTCAAGCGGGCAGCCAAACCAAGAACAACTCGGATAGAGGACATTTTCACAACCGGAGAAAATATTTCTTCAAAGTCAATACCTTTCTTCTGACTGAATCCTTTCACAACTAGTCGTGCCTTGTATCTTTGTTGTGAGCTATTATTTTTAGTCTTCAATTTATAAACCTACTTATTCTTGAGAGATTTCTTCTCTTTCGGCAGCTTTACCAAGTCATAGGTGTGGTTCTCAAGCAAGAATCTCATCTCTTCTTGCATGGCTTTAATCCACTCATTCTTATTCTCATGTAGAATAGCTTCTTGGTAAGTTTCGCTCTCCTCTCCCCGTCGTCGATAAGCATAACATACTCATGTGGAGGATATCCGGTAGAGGGTTGTCGCTCTCTAGTGGATCTTCTCAATGGAATCTCAACGGTGGTGGAGGTGCCTCATTCATTGGTTCAACATCATCAACTGTAGGTGTATCATCACTAGTATTATCACCACAATCTTCTTGTTCATCTCCCCATGATCATCATGAACTCTGGTGAAGGAACTGGACCCAAACTCCAAGGAATATAAATAGAGGTTTCTGGCTTCTCAACATTATCACCATCATCAAACAATTGGTCTTCAAGAAACACAACATCTCTGCTTCTAATAATCTTCTTGTTCACTGGATCCCATAATCTGTACCCAAACTCTTCATGACCATACCCCAAGAAGATACATGCTTTTGCCTTATTATCAAGCTTGGACCTCTCATCTTTGGGAATATGAACAAATGCTTTACACCCAAAGACTCTCAAATGATTATAAGATATATCTTTTCCTCTCCATACTCTCTCTGGAACATCACCTTGCAAAGGAACTGATGGAGAAAGATTTATCAGGTCAACTGTAGTTCTCATAGCCTCCCCCCAAAATGACTTTGGTAACTTGGCGTGGGAAAGCATACACCTAATCCTTTCTTCAATGGTTTTGTTCATCCTTTCTGCCGCACCGTTCTGCTGAGGAGTTTTAGGAACTGTTTTCTCAAGCCTGATACCATGAAACCTGCAATAATTCTCAAAAGGACCCCTGTACTCGCCACCATTATCTGATCGAATACACTTTAGTTTTCTGCCAGTTTCTCTTTCAACACTGACATGAAACTCCTTGAAAGCATCGAGTACCTGGTCTTTAGATTTCAAAGCAAAAGCTCACACTTTTCTAGAATGGTCATCAATAAAAGTAACAAATTAAAGAGCACCTCCAAGAGTTCTAGTTTGCATAGTACAAACATCAGTATGAACTAAATCAATAACATCAGATCTTCTAGATGATGGATATGTCTGAAATGCAACTCTATGTGTTTTTCCAGCTAAGCAATGATCACAAGATTTAAGAGATGTACCTTGCAACTCTGGTAAGAACTGCTTTCTAGCAAGAGTTTGAAGTCCCTTCTCACTGATATGTCCAAGCCTCTTATGCCAAAGATCTATACTTTCACCTTTTCGAATTGCATTAATCTCTCCTTTGTGTAGCTTAGCTTCCATGACATAAAAAGAGTTAATCTTCTTTCCTTTTGCCACAATTAGAGAACCTTTAGTGAGTTTCCATTTACTTTCACCAAAATAATGTGCAAAGCCCTCATCATCAAGTCTACCTGTAGATATCAAGTTAAGACGAATATCTGGAACATGCCTTACATCTTTGAGTATCAATTTGCTCCCAATACTGGTCTCCAAGCAAATATCTCCAATACCCACAATCTTAGATGTACCATTGTTTCCCATTCTGACATTACCAAAATCACCAGCACTGTAAGATCTAAAGAAATCACCATGAGAAGTAACATGAAATGAAGCACCAGAGTCAATTACCCAATTACTGTCCTGAGCTACAAGGCTAACACAACCTTCATCACAGACAATAGTGATATTACCTTCAGCAGCAATTGTATTAGTCTCTTTCTCATTTTTCTTCATTTCATTCTGTTCTCGCTTCCAAAACCTACACTCTTTCTTCATGTGACCTGGCCTATTACAGTGAAAACATTTGATATCTCTTCTAGACTTAGATCTTCCTCTATAACCATGTGGATTTCTACTATGACTTCTTCCACGTCTTTCTTGTTTTTCAGTAACAAATGCACCAGAAGAAGATTCACCCTGTTCTTTCCTTCTGGCATCTTCATTTAGCAAACTGTCTTTAACCATATCTATGGTTAGAGTCCCCTCTGGCGTGGAGTTACAAATAGTCACAACATACGTTTCCCAACTTTCTGGTAAAGAACTGAGAAATAATAATCCCTGCATCTCATCATCTATATTCATTTTCATAGCAATCAACTTGTTTGCAAGACTCTGAAATAGGCTTATGTGCTCAACAATGTTGCCACCATCTTTATATTTCAAATTTACAAGCCTTCTGAGGAGAGAAATTCTATTTCCCATTGTCTTTTTCGTAAAGAGATTTTCTAACCTTTGCCAAACAACATAAGCTCTGATTTCATCTGAAATATGCTCATGCAAGTTTATATCCATCCATCTTCTAATATAGGCAATAGCTTTTCTATGTTGAACTTCCCATTCTTCATCGTCCATAGTAGAAGGTTTATCTTTAACCTTGATAGGCTTATATAAATCTTTGCAATAGAGCAAATCTTCCATCAGATGCCTCCAAGTGGAATAATTTGATGAGTTCAATTTAATCATACCATCTGACTCCATTTCAATCACACAAGAAAACTAGCACCAAACAACCTGATGCTCTGATACCACTTGTTGGGAAGAAACTTGTTAATGCGGAATAATTTTTTTCCCTCTTTGTGTATCAAAATAGGTTCCTCATCAAAATACCAACTTGATATCAAAATGCTAAATCAATCAGCACAGCATAAACAATAGAGCAATAAATCAATCACACAGTGAGACCAAATCTTTTAACGTGGAAAACCCAATGTGGGAAAAACCACGGGACCGTAGCCCACCTCAAACTTCCACTATCAATAATAATGATAACAGGTTTACAGTAGGTCTTCTCTAGAATAACTAGAGGATCAGAATAACATCAAGATCATAGATCTTGGCTCAAGAATAGTATATCTTCGTCACATCTCCTCAAAAGAGAATTCTAGGTCTCACGGAGTGGATATCGTAGGAAAGTACCTTAGAGAGGGTAAACTGCAGATCAACACCGTTAGGATTGTAGAGTTTGCTGCAAGGATTCTCCACATAAAATTTGGGCCGAAACTAACAACGTTTGGTCATCGATCGTCAAGCAGAAAACTCAGAAACTTAATCTTTTTCTTTCTATTTCTCTCTCCTCTGCACACCGCACGATACACGCTGCACGTTGTACGCTCCCTATGCACGTTACTCTCTCACTCAATTTTTATCCTTTCTCTCTTAATTTCTTTGATTTATTGATTTGGGTTCAATAGGCGCAATTGTCCAAACCCACATATGGACTGGACCTAACCGAAACGATGAAATTACTCATATATATATATATATATATATATATATATATATATATATATATATATATATATATATATATATATATATATATATATATATAGAGAGAGAGAGAGAGAGAGAAAGAAATGAGACCTTGGCCATGGAGGAGAGAATAGGCGAGACGAGGAGGAAAGCGGGAAGCGTGGATGCGAATCTGTTGCTCATTTCTGGCTTCTTGTTTTCTTGTACGACCTCTGCGTTGGGAAGGGGTATAGATTTCGACTCACCGGCTGCCAAAGATATTTATAGCATGGGGACAACGGGTGAGAACGAGTCAAGACGGGTGCGGTCTTCAAGTTTGACGCGATTGGGTTTGACTCGACTAGATATCATCATCTAGATATCATCATTGGATTAAATTCCGTCCCGCAAAGAGGGTTCAACATCTAGATATCATCATGTTTGAATTATCGACCATGAATAGAGATTTGGATGACTGCTATCAAGTTAGATGACAGTCCATACGAGGCACAGGTCCTGAATGTTCCAATGTATTTAATCATGTCATCTTTATCAAAAAATATATATTACACTGAATCCTACAAGACTACATCGGTGGCTTACCTGAGAGAGAGCCCCTCAGATTCTTAAGTTAACATAAGGAGTGAGGTGTCAACTGTGCCAAAACTTCTATAGTCGAATGCACAAAGAGCTCATGAATTCTTGTGTGTAGAGGATTGTTGAACCTTTTTTATAGCAGGATCATTATACTCGTAGATGCATATTAATGCTGGGAACTTGGAGGAGTCTTGCTGCACCAAAGACATGAGATATAGAATAGCCATAACGCTATTGATAATGTTTGGATGATGATGATATATCAACCATATGCGGTTAAAAATATCAATCATGTAATGTTAATGTGTTGATCACATAAACAATGAGATATTGATCATATGACTTCTTACTTCTTGAGGATTTCATTATTTACCTATCAAATATGACAAACACAAGAAAACAAATGGAAGCAAAGGTGAACCGCACTTCAAATTTTGAAGACTTGCTATTGCATTAATCAATTTAACTAGAAAAAGTGACATTATAATGAAAAATATGATATTAATGATGTAAACATCATTAAAAAGGGACTTGACTTGACTCACGTCTTCTAGAACAATTTCGAATTTTTAGCTTGTACCTTCTCAGCATCCATAATTTTGCACCTGTACTTCCGATGATAATTCTTTGTTGCATCTTTATTTACGCATTTATATTTTATCTTATATGATATGTTACATAAATATATAACTAATACACATCATAAATGCTCATATATCAGTAGTGTTTAATATTTATGGGCAAAATGACAGATCTAAAACTAATTAAAATAATAATATATTATAAAATTATAATTAATCAAATAATGTTTATAGAGTTTTCTCCGTAACCTAATAAATTTAAGTTTTTTTTGGCTGAATTGATCTTCAATCTCATGCATGTTAATCATCCTAGACAACGGAAAACACGTTATCGTTTTAAAAATTATCAACAAAAGAACTATATGTCTTAGTCAATTTAAGTTGGATTGAATTATTGTCAAATCTAATATATATTAATATTAATCAATTTGACTCGAACAAATTGTTATTCAATTTTCTAACTTAGAATCAGATATTTTTCCTAAATGAGTGAAATTTAAAAAAAAAAAAGATATGCAGCGGAATAGATAATATATTATCGTAATTTAGTAAACTTACATCTTTGGATTAAATTAATGTTCTATCTTATATATATATTATCTAATTAATTTGACTCATCATTAGGTTTTTATATTATAAATCAAGAGACAACTCTTTACTAGCTTCTATCATTCACAAAAGCTCATTGAGTTTTGATCTCCAATACTACTCAAGAAAGGAATTAATTAATTTTTATTTAATTCAAAAAAATACAAACAATATTACAAACACATGTGCCCATGACCGTGTGAAAGTTTGGACACTCTTTAGCTCAATGAGCTTCCTTTTTCCAAAAAAGTCGAATGAGCTTTTTTTCCCAAGTAGAGGTAAGCCCCTTGTCAATACCTCACCCATGTCCTTAGGAGTTGACTTTGTATCTCGAGGGTCCTGTAGGTTTATATATTTAGGGCTGTCGACTCAGCGGTTCATTTACTTTGCTCAAATAATTTGAATTAAGTGATCACGTTCCTTTGGTTCACTCATCGGTGATAAGAACGGGACTACTCCTAGGGTCAAAAGCTAATAAAGGAGACGAGGGTCGTTGTACCTCACACGATGATGCCACTCTCCGTTCAATGTACTGTCTCTCTTTACTATCATCATGCCGACGCTCATGATCTGATCTCATTCTTGGTTTTGAAACAAACAATCTTCTTCATTTAAGTCTCGATCAAAAATATGCCAATGCTAAATCTTACTTTAAACTTTCCTTAGATTGATCATAATTTTACATTAATAATATTATATTTTGAAGTCCGATTAAAATTTAATTTTTATTTTACGAGAAGCTATAACAACACTTAAGTTGTTAAAGATTAAAAAAAATATTTTGGACCAATTAAAACTTGAGGCTTAATCTACTCCTAAATACAAAAGAGTTTCAACCACCAAAGCAATAGTGATGTCATATAAGGTATTAAATCAAGTGAAAGTACATGGTGCTATATTGGAATTCTCAAGCTTGATTGCCTAGATTAAGAATCTAATTGCATACTTTCCTATCAACCTTATCATACTGCGTTCACTCTCTCAAGCATTCTTTCTCTTAGCCTCGTTAGGTTAGGCCCACTAACCTACTCAATTTGATCTCTCTTTCCTTTGTTAAAATATTAAAAAAAAAAATCACAGAAGATATCTTATTTGTGTAGGACGTATCCACCTAACACAAAAACATTCGAAGCGCCTTCATACATCCCCAAGCATCACATTTGCATGCGATCAACCTAAGAAAAAAGTATCTAAAGCATCTAATACATCCTAAAATATCTGAAATATATCAATTGTATGGAATAAGTTCACCTATGATAAGAAATGAAATCTGAAATGTTTAACACATATAAAACTATCTCGTTTTTATATAATGCATCCACCAAAGAAAAAAAAAAAAGGCATCTATAACCCAAGGTGCATCAATTGTGTGGAATAAGCTCACCCATAATAAAAGAAATATGAAATGTTTGACATATCCCAAAAAATATCTTGTTTATGTACAATACATCCATCCAAGTAAAAAAGAACGCCCAGCATATCCAAAAGTGTCTCATCTAACTCACCTCAAGATGTACATAATGTATTTACATAAGACAAAATATATCTGAAGTCTGACATATCCAAAAGTATCCCCTTTATGCTTAATGCATACTCTTAGGATTAAAAAATATTTGAAAAACCTTATGCACCCTAAGGCATCCCTTCTATGTATTTTGCATTCACCTAGGGTAGAGTAAGAAAGTAACAAAAGAATAACTTTCTTTTTAATTTTTAATTTATTTTGCTTATATTATTTTCTATTATTGTTTTTTATTTCTCCTTACAACACACCAATAACAACCCTCCTTTTTTCTTTTTTATTTTTAATTATTTTCTCAACACCAATTGCCTTAGAGAGTGCCTCCCCTATCATCAAAATAACAAAATAATAATGAATGTTAAATAATTTCATTTGAAAAAAAATGATTCTATTTATGTTTTACAATTTTTAAACATAAGAAACTAAATAGTTGCAATCATATATCTATTGAATATAGGATATTGCATCAATGCTAAGGACTCTTCATAATACTTTTTTTAGAAAATCTAGTTTAGGAAGAGAATGCAGGATTATTAAATCAAACATTATGATTAGATAAGTGATTGATTTAAAAAATTTAGCTAAGATAAAAAAAATATATTATTTTAATTGAAGTCAATGTTAATATTGGGTTCAACCTCTATGAATATATGACATTGAATTTACAAGAAGAAGGGAGGTGAGATGAATAGAGGCTGAGAGATTTCAGAGTATCAATGATTTCAAGTTATTATGTATGATAAAATTTTTAGTTTTAAGTGTCTTATATGTATACATATGTATGTATATATATATATATATATATATATATATATATATATATATATATATATATATATATATATATATAATCATTCTTATCTATGATCTGGTGATGTCTATCATCTTTGTGAGATAATTTAGTAGAAGCATGAGAGGCATTGCGGAAATCAAGTTTGTCAAAGGACGACAACCATGCAAACAATTGCACATGATTGATCCTTCATTTACTTTGGCCGGGAGGATTTTTTATTGGAATTAACTACCAAAAAAGAGAACACATGAAATGGAAAGCTAATATAAGCATATGATCGGTCGAAACGTATCAAACTGCATCTTTATTTGTTTTATTCATGATCACAGCCAGCCTAACGACGACGACGACGACGGTAACAATTCATGACGTCCAAGTAGCTAACAGCAAGCCTCGATCATTTATTGAAGCACCCCAACGTAGAGTAGCTGTAGAGCAGCTGCAGCAGCAGCAGCACTCGAGGAGGTCTAGTTAGGTGCGAGGTAAACTCCTATGGCGTCAATCATGGTGCCCGCACGTCCAAAGAAGCCAATGATCTTACCCGAGGCTACAGGAACGGAGAAAGGCTTTCCGCCACTGGTGCCGAAAGGTCCATAGCTTTTTTTTTTGTTGGTCCTCAGCGTTAGGTTCCTCACCAGAGTGATTCTCCCCAGCGTATCCACAGACCCCTCGACGCCCACAAGATACTCGTCCTCTTGCAGAGGAATCTGAACAACGAGACTTTCTGTCATCGAGGTACAACCAATCGATGGTGTTAATTAGGAGGAAGATGACGAGGAGGACGAACCTCGTAGGGTGTGCCCCGGAGCCACCGAAGTGCTTGGTCTCGGTCAGGCCATAACGGGTGAAGGTGATCACGATGGCGTCGATGTTGTCTCCGGCGCGAATCTTGATGTTGGTGATGCGGTAGGCAGCCCCCATGTCCCATGCAGACCCTCCGTTGCCACCCCACGCCCCCACCTTGATCTCTCCCGCCTGCACGCATGCACGACACCATCACATTATATACCACCATGCATCGAAACCTTGCGACACAACTTGCACAGCAGGAAATGGATAAAGAGAAAGAACCATTTGCAGATATGGATGTGTGTGTGCACAAGAAGAAGAAGAAGAAGATGATGCACGCCCTTCCTCTGGGAAGGGATGAGGGGGTATTTATAGCTACTTCTTCACCTACGCCCTCGGGAAATACGTGCCCATTAAGTATTGCATGGGTGGGCCCATAACCATGTTCCTCGAATAAAACGTTAAACATGTACATACGTAAACGTGAAACTCGTGGTCGTGATTATATATATATATATATATATATATATATATATATATATATATATATATATATATATATATATATATATATATAAATAAGGATATTTCGACACTTAATCAAAGGTAAATTCATCAAACATTGACTTGATGGGATTCCGCATGTGAGGTTGTTAATGTAAGCGAAAAATAAATCCATTAAACATTGACTTGATGGAATTCCGCATGTGAGGCTGTTAATATAAAGATGCTCAGCTTTGATCAGCTCAAGGAAAATATATATCAAGGATTCTTCACTGACAGCTGAACTCAACCAGTCATCTTAAATGGATATATAGGTCTTCGGCTCAGCACAGCTTAGAGCTAATTCTAAACCTAGAAACATGCTAAGTCTCATCTCTGTCACTATCAAACTTACGAGTCCAAGATGCTAAAAAATCACTTGCAAATACAGTTGATATGAAAAATATTTTCCCAATCACAGTTCGACACATGGCAATGGATGATGACTTGAGGTCAAAGACTATATGAACATCAAGATACAAAGGAGATCCACGCCCACGTGTATTTAATCCGTTACCATCTCTATCAAAATACATACATTGTGTCGAACCCTCTAAGACCACATCGGTGGCTTATCCGATATAACCCAGTAGATACTTAAGTTATCATAAGGAGTGAGGTGTCAACTATTTGACAAAACTTCTATAGTCAGAATGCACAGAGAGCTTATGAATTCTTGTGTATGATGGAACACCCTTGATGAGGTTTTTTTATAGTATATTTTTGGTATTATTATACACGTAGATGCATATTTAAATTAGGAATGATTATGTGCATCTCTCGATCTCGATGGAGTCTTGCTACACCAAATTCACGATACATGTAACAATCAAAACACGATTGGTATTGTTTGGATGATAATGATATACCGATCATATGAGATTAAATATATCAATCATGTTGCATCAACATATTCATCATATAACATTGAGATATCCATTATATGACTTTACGGGAATATCTTTATTTACCTATCAAATATGGTAAACTCAAGAAAAAAAATGAAAGCAAAAGTAAAAAGTTAATTAGAAAATTAAAATTAAAAAATTAATTAGTAAAAAACAAAAGTAAACTCAAGACTCGCACTTGCATTAGTCAATTTAATTAGAAAAAGTTACATTATAATGAAAAGTACGATAATGTAAATATTATTAAAAAGGTACTTGACTTGACTTGCTTGTTCGAGAATAATTTTGAATTTCGAGCTTGCAGCTTCTCGAAATTTTGCACCAATACTTTCGTTGATACTTTTTTGTTGAATCATTATTTATACATTTATATTTTTATCTTATATGATATATAACATATAACTAATACACGTTATATTCAATGGTAGTACCGTCCAGCATCGACGGTAGTATCGCTAGTAGCATAAAACTCAAGGATTTAAATTTTTAACTTTATTTTTAAGTTATTTGGGGTCTATAAATACCTTACTCATATTTTCTTTATAAAAATTTTTTTGAGTATAAAAGTATTATAAACTCTCTTGAAAAGTGTTGAGTCTCTTCCTCCTTTAGTTTAAATATTATACTAAGAAGGTGTATGGTCTTTTGTAAAAGAGAGGTATAAATGTTCTCTCCTAAACATGTGAAAAGGAAAAAAGATTGTAATAAAGATAGTTGATCTTTGTCCATTGAAAAGAAGATCGGTAGTAAAAGCCAATAGCCTCAACGGAAAAGAAATTAGGAGTGGACATAGGTCGGGATGACCAAACCACTATAAATCGATTTGCATCCTTTTCTTGCTTTCTTTTATCATTATTTACTGATTTACTTACTTACATTTTTAGTTAATCATATTTTCGATACGAGTTTTATCAATCAAAATTTACCAAAATTTTATTTCAAAAGTACTAATTTAGCACCCCTCCCTCTCTCTCTCAGTGCTTCTATGATTCTAACAATTGGTATTAGAGCTTGGTTCTCTCAGTTATATTAGCACTCAAGAGAGATTTAATACTTTTTTCTAATAATCAAGAGGGTTATTCTATCATTCATCCTTCTATGTTTAATAGAACAGACTATACTTATTAAAAAATATAAATGTAGATTTTTTTACTTTCTATGGATTTTGATCTATAGTACATTATCAAATTTTTTTTTCAAAAATCCTCAAAACTAATAAATGAATGGAATGATCTTAAGAAAAAAATATTTTTTTTACATGCTAAAGCTATGAATACTTTATTTTGTACTTTAAACAAAAATAAGTTTAATCATGTTTCTTCTTGTGATACTGCACATGATATTTAGCACAAACTTGAAATTACTCATGAAGGCACAAATAAAGTAAAAGAAACTAAAATTAAACTATTAGTATATAATTATTAATTATTTAAGCTAAATAAAATCATTGGCGATATGTACACCTGTTTTACGGATGTTGTCAATGGTTTAAAAGTTCTTTGTAAAAGCTATATAAATCTTGAATTGGTTAATAAGATTTTAAGATCCCTTCCTTAAAGTTGGGATCCAAAGGTAACTGTAATTCAAGAATAAAAAAGACTTGAACAACTTTCCTCTTGAAGAACTCATAGGATTTTTAATGACCTATGAAATAACTTATAAGGTATATGATAAACAAAAGAAAATCATTCCATAAAACTATGAAGGATATTGCACTGAGAACTAAAGAAGGCAACTCGAGTGAAAGCTCAAGTGATAATAATGATGATGACATAACATTCCTTACAAGAATATTTAAAAATTTTATGAAAAAAATAAGACTAATTCTACAAAATAAAAATCTAAGAATAAAAATAAATTTAAAAAGGATACAATAATTTGTTATGAATACAAAAGCCAGGGAACTTAAAAAATGAGTGTCAAGAAAAAGAAGTTACCAAAGAAAAAGAAGGAATTCAAAGCAACATGGGATGAATTAAGTGCATCAAAAGACGAAGAGCAAACCAACAAAGATGTAGCAAACTACATATTAAAAGCTTCCAACGATGAAATATATGACTCACTTGAAATTTTATTTTCTTATGATGAATTATTTAATATATTTCATGATTTATATGATGAACCTAAAATAATTGGTAAAAAATTTAAATTACTAAAAACATATCATGCATCTCTTTCTGATGAATTTGATAAATTAAAAAATAAGTATGACAATTGTATGTTAATATATTGTACTAAATGTTAAGAGTCAAACTCATTCAATATATATACAACAAACATTATAAAATTTTAAAATTAAAAATAAATCATTAAATATGATTCTTGTTAAGAAATGTTCTATACATAAAAAAGAAGGAATCAACTTTGTGAGTAGTAACACTCAACAAAAGCCAACAAAATTCATAAAAAGACTCACACTACAAGTTTTCCCAAAATTTAAATTTAATTTTTATGAAAGATTTGGTCACTATGATTATACATGCTCTTTTAAAAAATATAACTCTCATAAATTAATTTGGGTTTCTAAAGAACTATAAATGATTTAATTCTAAATGAGAAGAAAGGTAGATCTAACCATGAAGGACCTAGAGTTAAATGAGTACCTAAAGCAAACCCCTCTTTTTTGTAAGTATGTCTCCAAACAAAAGCTAAGAGCAAAAAATAGTATCTTGATAGTGGATGCTCAAGACACATGACCGGAGATCCAACATATTTTTCAAAGCTCACTAGCCAAGATGGAGGATGTCACCTTCAGAGACAACAATAAAGGAAAAATTATTGGCAAAGAAAATATCAATAACAAATGAAATCTTTTGAATAAATATATTAAGTTAGTAGATAGCTTAAAACATAACTTATTAAGCATTAGTCAATTATATGATAAGGGATATAAAATTGAATTTGAATCTAATACTTACGTTATAGATACCACATAAAGATAAATCTATGATTACTTTAAGGAGCGATAATATTTATCCTATTGATCTTGATGATTTTTATGATAAAATATTTTTTTATTTTAAACGATGATGCATGGTTTTGGTATAAGAGATTAGGTCATGCAAGCATGAAATTGATCTCATAAATTATAACTAAAGAACTTGTAAGAGGAATGCCTAGAATTAAATTTGTTAAAGATAAAATTTGTGATGCATGCCAACTGAAAAAGCACATTAAAAGTAGCTTCAAACATAAAAATCAAGTGAGTACCTCTAGATCATTATAATTAATTCATATGAATTTATTTGGACCTATTGACATAAGGCTAAGAGATATTAAATATGCTTTTGTGATTGTTGACGATTATGGTAGATATACTTGGACATACTTCTTGGAATATAAAAGTAATTGTTTTAAATATTTTACCAAGTTTTGCAAACAAGTTCAAACTAAAAGAAGTTTTTTGATTTTTTTTTTTGTAGTGAGTGATCAAGGTGATGAATTTAAAAATTATGATTTTTAAGAATTTTATGATTCAAATAGGTATAAGCAAAATTTCTCTACTCCAAGAAATCTATAACAAAAATGAGTTGTTGAGAGAAAGAATAGGAGTTGTTAAAAACATATTATTGATTTAAAAATTATCAACAAAAGAATTATGTCTTAATAAATTTAAATTGGATTGAATTATTATCAAATATAATATATTAATATTAATTAATTTGACTAAGACTTATTGTTATTTAATTTTCTAACTTAGTATCATATATTTATTCTAAATGAGTGAATTTAAAAAAAAAAAAGATATGCTGCTGAATAGATAATATATTATCTTTAATTCGTAATTTAATAAACTTACATCTTTGGATTGAATTAATGTTCAATCTTATGTATATTACCTAATTAATTTGACTTTTTTTTATCATAAATCAAGAGACAAATCTTTACTAGCTTCTATCATTCACAAAAGCTTTATGAGTTTTATCTCTGATAATATTCAATAAAGAAAGTAATTAATTTTTATTTAATTCAAAAATAATAATATTGTAATGATGCATCATGTCTATCATTTTTCTTTCGAATACACATGCCCATGGTTGTTCAAAAGTTTCGAGCACTCTTTGACTCCTATGATCTTCCTTTTTCAAAAAAGTCAAACAAGATTCCTTTTCCTAAGTAGGGGTGGGTCTCATGCTTGTTGATACTGCACCCATGTCCTTTTTATCAATCCCTTTGTATCTTCTATTCCTCCTCACCCCTCGGGATACCTTCGCTCGAACGTTAGCCTTTTTGTATCCCACCCATCCCCTGTCACTTCCCAAACATAGCCTTTGGTTCTACCAACATGTAAATGTCTGCAAGTGTGAGTCTAATTAGTTTCACTAGTAGCAAGACTACACATCATCGAAAAAGCTATTTGATGTTTGCGTCAAGGCATCCCAGGAGCCGGTTTTGTATGTCAAGGGTCTCGCAGGTTTGGATACATCTGGGATGTCGACTCATAGGTTTGTTTATTTTCCTCGAAAAATATAGACCAGGTGACCATGCTCTTCTGGTTTACTCGTCGATGATCAGACCTGGGCCACTTCCAAGGGTTGGAAGCTAATAAAGGAGGTGAGGGTGGGTGTAACCCAAGCTCTCCGCTCATTGTACTGGGTCTCTTCTCTCTCTTTCCTCTCCTCATGTTGGCCGCCCTCCTAGACTTGTGCCTCGATCATCTCATGAAATCATGTCATATAAATAGGGGCAAATGGATGTGGCTAGATCTCACTCTAAATTTTTCTTAAATCGATCATAATTTTGCATTAATAATATTATACTTTGAAGTCCGGTTAAAATCTGATTTTTGTTTTGCTAGAAGCTATAACAACCCTTAAGTTGTCAAAGATAAAAAAAAATTATTTTGGACCAATTAAATCTTGAGACTTAATCCGCTCAAACTTAATCTTTCTTGATTGAGAATCTAATCATATTGACTTCATAGTCATATTGATAGTCTTTTAAAGTATTTCTTACCTTTAAAGATTAAGTGAAGGCACATTGTGCCGTATCGTGCTTCTCAAACTTAATCTTCCTTGATTGACAATCTAATCACATACTTTCTTCCCGACCTTATTATATTACGTTCGCTCTCTCGATCATTTTTTTCTCTTAGCCTCACTAGGTTGGGCCCACTAACCGACTCAATTTTAACCTCTCTTTCTTTTGTGAAAATAAAAAATCTTTTCACACAAAACATCTTATTTGTGTATAATGCATCCACATAACACAAAAACATTCAAAGTGTCCCCATGCATCGTCAAGCATCTCATTTATATTTGGTCAACCTAAGAAAAAAGCATATGAAGTATGCATCTTAAATTGTGTCAATTATGTGGAATAAGTTCATCTATGATAAAAAAAAATCTAAAATATCTAACACATCTCAAAGTATCTCATTTGTATACAATTCATATATCCAAGAAAAAAGACATCCACACCCAACATAACCAAAAGTGTCTCATGTAACATCATAAGAAAATAATGTGTTCACACAAGACAAAATACATATGAAGCATTGAATATATTTAAAAGTATCCCCTGTATCCTTCCAGGATAAAAAAAAAAAAAAAAAATCTGAAAGACTCGATGCACCATAAGACTTCCCTTTTATGCATATTGCATTCACCTACAACAGGGCAAGGTAAGAAAGTAACAAAAATATAACTTCCTTTTTAGATTTTTTTTCTTTTTCTATTCTTTTCTATCACCATTTTTCAGTTCTCCTTACAACACACCAACAACAACCCATCCTTTTCTTTTTTTTTTGTACTTTTTTTTCCGACACCGATTGGCTTTTCCCCCCACATTGGATTTTCTATCCTTTTTTTTATATTTTGATTTGTTTTTGTTTCTATTCTTTTCTCTCACCGTTTTTTTTATTTCCATTATAACGCTTTTTTTTTTTTTTCACGTTTTTCCTCCATTGGTGTCTTCTTTTAGTTTTCCCCACACAGTGGGTTGCATATTCTCTTTATATTTTGGTTTTTTTTCACTTTCATTTTTTTTTTTCTCTCCGTGTAACTCACCAACTTTTTTTCTCTTTTTTGCATTTTTTTCTCCTAGTTGGTGTCTTCCTTTGGTTTTTCCCTCACATAGTTGGTTGCATACCCTATTTAGATTTTGATTTTCTTTCGCTTCCATTCTTTTCTCTTACCAATTTTTATTTCTCCTTATAACGCTCCAACAACAACCCATCTGTTTCTTTTTTTTGTCTTTATACCCTTTTTTTCTCCTGGTTGGTGTCTTTCTTTGGTTTTCCCCCACAAAGTGGGATGCATACCCTCTTTAGATTTAGATTTTTGTTTGGCTTCCGTTCTTTTCTCTCATATAATTAAAAGAAATCAAGATTCATAATTTTTATTGTCCAACAAAATTCGAAGGTCTATAAAAATAATATTTTTTTCCTAAGTGATCCTTCTCGTTACGATGTTATTTCAGTGTCATTCTTGGACTTCAAGACTCCTCGTAGACAGATTTTTCTCTCGTAGAAGATCACTTTGTAAAATGACTAATGAAAGATGTATGAGGTTAAATGAAGCCGCATGGTTTCTTTTCTATAATGGTCTTTTCCGAATGTCATAATTACATTTATGTTATAATTTTTTTATAATTTCATAAGTAGAAACACTTTGTCAAATAATTTACAAAATGAATCTTATCTTTTACAATAAAAACTTCGTAATGCTCCGAAGAGCGAGGGAAGTGCTCGGATGAAAAATGACTAAGAGGTTATATTGCCTTGGAGAGACTGCATCCCCTATCATCAAAATAATAATGACTGTTAAATAATTTCATTTGAAAAAAAGAAGATTCTATTTATGTTTTACAATTTTTAAACATAAGAAATTAAATAGTTGCAATCATATATCTATTGAATATAGGATATTGCATCAATGATAAAGACTCTTCATAATATTTTTTTTTAGAAAATCTAGTTTAGGAAGAGAAAGTTGAATTATTAAATTAAACATTACGATTAGATAGGAGATGATTTAAAAGTTTTAGCTAAGATAAAAAATAAAAAAAAATTATTTTAATTGAAGTCAATATTAATATTGGGTTCAACCTATATGACATTGAAAAGAAGAAGGGAGGTGAGATGAATAGAGGCTGAGAGATTTCAGAGTATCAAAGATTTTGAAGTTATTATGTTTATAAAATTTTTAGTTTTAAGTGTCTCTTATATATATATATATTTTTTGAATCATTCTTATCTATGATTTCGTGATGTCCATCATCTTGTTGAGATATTCTAGTAGAAGCATGAGAGGCCTTGTGGAAATGAAGCTTATCAAAGTACGACAACCATGCAAACAATTGCACATGATATGTATGTATATATATATATATATATATATATATATATATATATATATATATATATATATATATATATATATATATATATATATATATTCTTATCTATGATTTGGTGATGTCTATCATCTTTGTGAGATAATTTAGTAGAAGCATGAGAGGCATTGGGGAAATCAAGTTTGTCAAAGGACGACAACCATGCAAACAATTGCACATGATTGATCCTTCATTTACTTTGGCCGGGAGGATTTTTTATGGGAATTAACTACCAAAAGAGAACACATGAAATGGAAAGCTAATATAAGCATATGATCGGTCGAAACGTATCAAACTGCATCTTTATTTGTTTTATTCATGATCACAGCCAGCCTAACGACGACGACGACGGTAACAATTCATGACGTCCAAGTAGCTAACAGCAAGCCTCGATCATTTATTGAAGCACCCCAACGTAGAGTAGCTGCAGCAGCAGCAGCACTCGAGGAGGTCTAGTTAGGTGCGAGGTAAACTCCTATGGCATCAATCATGGTGCCCGCACGTCCAAAGAAGCCAATGATCTTATCCGAGGCTACAGGAACGGAGAAAGGTTTTCCGCCACTGGTGCCGAAAGGTCCATAGCTTTTCTTGTTGGTCCTCAGCGTCAGGTTCCTCACCAGAGTGATTCTCCCCAGCGTATCCACAGACCCCTCGACGCCCACAAGATACTCGTCCTCTTGCAGAGGAATCTGAACAACGAGACTTTCTGTCATCGAGGTACAACCAATCGATGGTGTTAATTAGGAGGAAGATGACGAGGAGGACGAACCTCGTAGGGTGTGCCCCCCGGAGCCACCGAAGTGCTTGGTCTCGGTCAGGCCAGAACGGGTGAAGGTGATCACGATGGCGTCGATGTTGTCTCCGGCGCGAATCTCGATGTTGATGATGCGGTCGGCAGCCCCATGTCCCATTCAGACCCTCCGTTGCCACCCCACGGCCCCACCTTGTTCTCTCCCGCCTGCACACATGCACGACACCATCACGTTATATACCACCATGCATCAAAACCTTGCGACACAACTTGCTCGCAGCAGGAAATGGATAAAGAGAAAGAACCATTTGCAGATATGGTTCATTTGTGTGTGAGCACAAGAAGAAGAGGAAGAAGATGATGCACGCCCCTCCTCTGGGAAGGGATGGGGGGTATTTATAGCTACTTCTTCACCTACGCCCCCGGGAAATACGTGCCCACTATGTATTGCTTGGGTGGGCCCATAACCATGTTCCTCAAATAAAACGTTAAACATGTACATACGTAAACGTGAAACTCGCGGTCGTGATATATATATACTTCGGGTTATGGATATAGGTGGAAGTGAGTAGAAGAAGATGATGATGATGAAAGATAATTATGGCCCACAAAACATATATCGACACTTAATCAAAGATAAATCCATTAAACATTGACTTGATGGGATTCTGCATGTGAGGTTGTTAATAGAAAGATGCTCAGCTTTGGTCAGCTTAAGGAAAATATATATCAAGGATTCTTCTTCGACAATTTGAACTCGATCAGTCATCTTAAATGGATATATAGGTCTTCGGCTCAGCACAGCTTGAGCTAATTCTAAACCTAGAAACATGCTAAGTCTCATCTCTGTCATTATCAAAGTTTACGAGTCCAAGATGCTGAAAAATCACTCCTGCAAAAACAGTTGATAAGAAAAATATTTTCCCAATCACAGTTCGACACATGGCAATGGATGACAGCTTCAAGTCAAAGGCTATATGAACATCAGTAAACATAGGAGGTCCACGTCCACGTGTATTTAATCTATTATCATCTCTATCAAAAATACGTACATTGTGTCGAACCCTATAAGATCACATTGGTGTCTTATCCGACATAACCCAGTAGATACTTAAGTTATCACAAGGAGCGAGGTGTCAACTATGTGCCAAAACTTCTATAGTGGAATGCACAGAGAACTTATGAATTCTTGTGTGTGATGGAACACCCTTGATGGGGCTTTTTTATAATACATTTTTGGTATTATTATACTCATATATGCATATTTAAGTTAGGAATGATTATGTGCATCTCTCGTTCTTGATGGAGTCTTGCTGCATCAAATCCACGATACATGGAACAATCAAAATGCGATTGGTAATGTTTGGATTATAATGATATACTAATCATATGATATTAAATATATCAATCGTGTTGCAACGTCATGTTCATCATATAACATTAGATATGAAAAACTCAAGAAAATAAATGAAAGCAAAAGTGAAAAATTGTACTTCAAATTTTGAAGACTCGCTCTTGCGTTAGTCAATTTAATTGGAAAATGTTACATTATAGTGAAAAGTACGATTTTAAGGATGTAAACATCATTAAAAAGGTACTTGACTTGACTTGTGCCTTCTAGAACAATTTCGAATTTCGAGCTTGCAGCTACTCGAAATTTTGCACCAATTCTTTCGTTGATACTTTTTGGTTGTCTCATTATTTACACATTTATATTTTATCTTATATCATATGTTACATAAATATATAACTAATACACATCATAAAGACTCGTATATGAGTATTAAAAAAATATTTATGGGTGAAATTAGAGATTTAAATAATAATTAAAATAATAATCTATTAGTAAAATTATAATGAATCAAATAATGTTTATAGTGTTTGATCCGTAACCTAATAAATTTAATTTTTTTGATTGAATTGATTTTTAATCTCATGCATGTTAATCAACGTAACTAACTGAAAACACATTATCGGTTTAAAAAATATCAATAAAAGAACTATATGTCTTAATAAATTTTAGTTGGATTGAATTATTATCAAATGTAATATATATTAATATTAATTAATTTGACTTAGAATAATCATTATTCAAATTTCTAACTTAGTCATTTGGAGTCTAATTGAGTTAGTTTTGGATCGTAATCATACCAACTTAATTAGAAACCAGAGTTAAATTATGCATATTGGAAGGCCAATTCAATGACCTGAGGTTGGCCTAGGCAATGGTACCACCTGAGAGCCAGAAAGCATGAGTTGTGCTTTTCTAGGAGTTTCAGTGGTAGTACCGTCAAACATGGTACCGCCTAGACCAATGGTGATATCGTTAGAACCTAGATTCCCAAGTTCTGATTGGTGGCAGCACGGCCCAACGTCGATGGTAGTATCACCATTATCTTGAAAACTCAAGAATTTTAATTTTTTGGTTTCATTTTTTAAGCCATTTGGGGTCTCTAAATACTCCACTCATGTTTGCTTGATGGAGCAGAAATTCTTGAGCATAAAAGTGTTGTAAACTCTCTTGAAAAGTGTTAAGTCTCTTCCTTTTTGAGTTTAGAGATTATATTAAGAATGTGTGAGATCTTTTATAAAAGAAAGATATGAGAGTTCTCTCTTAAGTTGTAACAAAGGTATGAAAAAAAGAGTTGTAACAAAGGTAGTTAATCTTTGTCTATTGAATTAGACAAAATTGAGTATAATCATCGGCTTGTGATACTATAATAATATTTAGCACACACTTGAAGTTACTCATGAAAGTATAAATATAATAAAAAAATTTAAAATTAATCTATTAATATATAGTTATGAATTATTTAAGATAAAGCTAAGTGAAACCATTGGTGACATGTACATCCGTTTTACGGATATTGTCAATAGTTTAAAAGCTCTTAATAAAAGTTATATAAATCATGAATTTGTTAATAAGATTTTAATATCCCTTTCTAAAAGTTGCAATCTAAAGGTAATTATAATTTAAAAAGCAAAAGACTTGAATAACTTTTCTCTTGAAGAACATATAGGATCTTTAATGACATATGAAATGACTAATAAGACATATGACAAATAAAAGAAAATTCTTTCAAAAAACAGGAAGAATATTACATAGAGAACTAAAGAAGACTACTCGAGCAAAAGCTCAAGTGACGATAATAACGATAAAACACTCCTTATAAGAAGATTTAAAAAAATTATAAAAAAAGATTAATTCTATAAAATGAGAATGTAAAAATAAAAATGAACTTAAAAAGGATACAATAATTTGTTATGAATGCAAAAAGTCAAGGAACTTCAAATATGAGTGTCCATAATTGAAAAAGAAACTATCAAATAAGAAGAAAGTATTCAAGATAACGCGGGATGAATCAAGTGCATCTGAAGATGAAGAGTAAACCAATGAAAACAAAGTAGCAAACTATGCATTGATAGCTTTCAACGATGAGGTATGTGACTCACCTAAAATTTTCTTATCTTATGATAAATTACTTAATATATTTCATAATTTATATAATGAACCTAAAAGAATTGGTAAGAAATATAAATTGCTAAAAATGGAACATGTATCTATCTCTAATGAACTTGATAAATTAAAAAATAAGTATGATAATTGTATGTTAATATCTTGCACTAAATGTGAAGAGTTAGACTCATTCAAAAAGAAAATTATATTATTACAACAAACACTTGAAAATTTTAAAATTAAAAATATATCATGAAGAAAGGTTTTGTATATAGAAAGGAAGGAATCCTCTTTGAGTAGTAACACTCAACAAGAGCCAACAAAATTGGTAAAAGGACTCACATTACATATTTCCCCTAAAGTTAAATGTAATTTTTTGGAAGATTTGCTTATATATGCTCTTTTAAAAAATATAGCTTTTATAAATTAGTTTAGGTTTCTAAATGAACCATAAATGATTTAATGTTAAATATCAAGAAAGGTAGATCTAACTACGAAAGACCCAAAGTTAAATGAGTATCTACAACGAACCTCTCTTTTTTGTAAGTATATTGCCAAACAAAAGTTAAGAGTAAAAAATAATATTTTGATAGTGGATGCTCAAGGCATATGACCGGAGATCTAACTCATTTCTTAAAGCTCACTAGTCGAGACAGAGGATAAGTCACCTTCAAAGACAATAACAAAGGAAAAGTTATCGACAAAGGAAATATCAGTAACTAATCAAATCTTTTGAATGAAGATGTTCTTTCAGTAGATAACTTAAAACATAACTTATTAAACATTAGTCAATTATGTGATAAGGGATATAAAATTAAATTTGAATCTAATGCTTACATCATAGAGATATCACATAAAAATAAATCTATAATTGCTTTAAAGAGCAATAATATTTATACTATTGATCAAGATGATTTTCATGATGAAACTTATTTTTCAATTTGAAACGATGATACATAGTTTTCACATAGGAGATTAGGTCATGTAAGTATGAAATTGATCTCATAAATTATAACTAAAGAACTTGTAAGAGGTATGTCTAGAATTAAATTTATCAAAGATCAAATTTGTGATGCATGCCAAATAGACGAACACATACAAAGTAGTTTCAAACCTATAAATCAAGTGACCTCTATCGATTACAACTAATTCATTTAGATTTATTTGACCTATTGACATCACAAGTCTAGGAGGTATTAAATATACTTTTATGATTGTTGATGATTATAGTAGATATACTTGGACATTTTTCTTCGAACATAAAGGTGATTATTTTAAATATTTTATCAAGTTTTACAAATAAGTTCAAAATAAAAAAGTTTTATGATTTCTTCTATTCATAGTGATCATTGTGGTGAATTTAAAAATTTTGATTTTTAAGAATTTTATGATTCAAATAGGTATAACCATAATTTCTCTCCTCTAAAAAATCCACAACAAAATAGAGTTGTTGAGAGAAAGAATAGAAGTTGTTAAAAATACATTATCAATTTAAAATTATCAAAAAATAATTATATGTCTAAATAAATTTTAGTTGGATTGAATTATTATCAAATCCAATATATATTAATATTAATTAACTTGACTCAATCTTATCATTATTTAATTTTTCTAACTTAATATAAGATATTTACTGTAAATGAGTGAATTTAAAAAAAAAAGATATGAAGCTGAATAGATAATATATTATCTTTAATTCATAATTTAATAAACTTACATATGTGGATTGAATTAATGTTTAATCTTATATATATTACCTAATTAATTTGACTCATCGTTAGGTTTTTTTATTATAAATCAAGAGATAACTCTTTACTAGCTTCTATCATTCACAAAAGCTTTATAAGTTTTATCTATGATAATATTCAATAAAGGAAGTAATTAATTTTTATTTAATTTAAAAAATAAAAAATAAAAATATTACAATGATGTATCACGTCTATCATTTTTGTTCGAACACACATGGCCATGGTCATGTGAAAGTTTCGAGCACTCTTTGGCTCGTGTGAGCTTCCTTTTTCCAAGTGGTCGAACAAGATTATCTTTCCTAAGTAGGGGTAGCCCCATGATTGTCAATACATGTCCTTTTTATCAATCCCTTTGCATCCACTTTTCTGTTTTATTTCCGCCTCACCCCTTAGGATGCCTTCGCTCGGACATTTTTCTCCCGCCCATCCCCTCTTGCTTCCCAAACATAGCCTCTGGTTCTACCAACATGTAAATGTCCACAAGTGTGAGTCATATTAGTTCCACTAGTAGCAAGACTATACATCATCGAAAAAGCTAATTGATGTCTATGTCAATGCATCCTAGGAGCTGGTTCCATACATCAAGGGTCTCGCAAGTTTGGATACATCTCGGTTGTCAACTCCTAGGTTTGTTTATTTTGCTCAAAGAATCTAGACTAGGTGACCATGCTCTTCTGGTTCACTCGCCAGTGACCATACCTAGGTCGCTACCAAGGGTTGGAAGCTAATAAAGGAGGCGAGGGAGGGTGTACCCCATGCGAACTTATCTCTCGTACTGGCTCTCTTCTCTCTCTTTCCTCTCCTTATGCTAGCCGCCCATGATTGGTCATATTCGTTCTCAATCAAACAACTGTCAACTGTTGGGTCCAGCCCATACGTGGACTTGGACAATTGGGCCTATTGAGCCCAAATCAATAATTAAGAGAGAAAGGGCAAAAGGTGAGGATAGCGGTATGCAGGTGAGAGAGCAGCGAGCGTGCACAGAAAACCCATGCAGTGAACACCGACGGCACATGGCAAAAGAGAGAGAAAAGAAGAGAGAGAAAGATTAGGTTTTTGAGTTTTCTGCTTGACGATCGGTGGCCAAACATTGTCAATTTTGGCCCAAATTTTATGTGAAGAATCCTTGCAACAAACTCTACAATTCTAACAGTTTTGATATATAGTTTACCCTCTCTAAGGTACTTTCCTGCTATACCCAGTTTGTGAGACCTATAATTCTCTTTGAAGGAGATCCATCCTATATATGATGATATGGTAGAGCTAAGATCTATGTTCTTGATGTTATTATGATCCTCTAGTTATTTTAGAGAAGATTTACTCTAAACCTGTTATCATTATTATTGATAGTGGAAGTTTGAGGTGGAATATGGTCCCGTGGTTTTTCTCACATTGGATTTTCCACGTTAAAAGATTTGGTCTCACAATGTGATTGATTTTTTGCTCTGTTGTTTATGCTATGCTGATTGATATTTCCATTTGAATATTTTGGTATTTTGATGAGGAACTTATTTTGATACAAAAAGAGCGAAAAGAATATTCTGCTTTAACGGGTTTTTTCCCAACAAGTGGTATTAGAGCAACAGGTTATTTGGTGCTAGTTTTTCTTATGTGATTGAAATGGAGTCTGTTGGTATGATTAAATTAAACACAGCAAATTATTCAACTTGGAGGCGTATGATGGAAGATTTGCTTTATTGCAAAGATTTGTATAAGCCCATCAAGGTTAAAGATAAACCTTCTACTATAGACAATGAAAAATGGGAAGTTCAACATAGAAAAACTATTGTCTATATTAGACGATGACATAACTCTTTTTATGTCATGGAAGCTAAGCTACGCAAAGGAGAGATTAATGCAATTCAAAAAGGTGAAAGTATATATCTTTGGCACAAGAGTCTTAGACATATCAGCGAGAAGGGACTTCAAACTCTTGCTAGAAAGGAGTTCTTACCAGAGTTGCAAGGTACATCTCTTAAATCTTGTGATCATTGCTCAGTTGGAAAAACACATAGAGTTACATTTCATACATGTCCATTATCTACAAGATCAGATGTTATTTATTTAGTTCATACTGATGTTTGTACTATGCAAACTAGAACTCTTAGAGGTGCTCTTTATTTTGTTACTTTTATTGATTATCATTCTAGAAAAGTGCAGGCTTTTGCTTTGAAATCTAAAGACCAAGTACTCGATGTTTTCAAAGAGTTTTATTACAGTGTTGAAAGAGAAACTAGTAGAAAACTAAAGTGTATTCGATCAGATAATGGTGGCGAGTACAAGGGTCCTTTTGAGAATTATTGCAGGTTCCATAGAATCAGGCTTAAGAAAACAGTTCCTAAAACTCCTCAGTAGAACGGTATGGCAAAAAGGATGAACAGAACCATTGAAGAAAAGATTAGGTGCATGCTTTCCCACGCCAAGTTACCGAAGTCATTTTAGGGGGAAGGATATGAGAACTACAGTTGACCTGATAAATCTTTCTCTATTAGTTCCTCTGAAAGGTGATGTTCTAGAAAGAGTATGGAGAGGAAAAGATATATTTTATAATTACTTAAGAGTCTTTGGGTGTCAGGTATTTATTCATATTCCTAAATATGAGAGGTCCAAATTTGATAGTAAAGCAAAAACATTTATCTTCTTGGGATATGATCATGAAGAGTTTGGGTACAAATTATGGGATCCAGTGAACAAGAAGATTATTAGAAGCAGAGATGTTGTGTTTCTTGAAGATCAATTATTTGATAATGGTGATAATATTGATAAACAAAAAATCTCTATTTATATTCCTTGGAGTTTGGGTCCAGTTCCTTCACCTGTAGTTCATAATGATCATGGGGGCGATGAACAAGAAGATTGTGGCGAGAATACCAGTGATGATAAACTTACAGTTGATGATGCAGAACCAATTGAACAAACACCTCCACAACCAATTGAGATTTCATTGAGAAGATCTACTAGAAAGCGACAACCATCTACCAGATATCCTTCACATGAGTATGTTATGCTTACTGACGACGAAGAGTCACATGAGTATGTATATATATATGTATATGTTTATATATATATATATATATATATATATATATATATATATATATATATATATATATATATATATATATATATATATATATATATATATATATATATATATATATATATATATATATATATATATATATATATATATATATATATATATATATATATATATATATATATATATATATATATATATATATATATATATATATATATATATATATATATATATATATATATATATATATATATATATATATATATATATATATATATATATATATATATATATATATATATATATATATATATATATATATATATATATATATATATATATATATATATATATATATATATATATATATATATATATATATATATATATATATATATATATATATATATATATATATATATATATATATATATATATATATATATATATATATATATATATATATATATATATTCTTATCTATGATTTGGTGATGTCTATCATCTTTGTGAGATAATTTAGTAGAAGCATGAGAGGCATTGGGGAAATCAAGTTTGTCAAAGGACGACAACCATGCAAACAATTGCACATGATTGATCCTTCATTTACTTTGGTAGGGGGAGATTTTTTTTTATGGGAATTAACTACCAAAAGAGAACACATGAAATGGAAAGCTAATATAAGCATATGATCGGTCGAAACGTATCAAACTGCATCTTTATTTGTTTTATTCATGATCAAAATTTAACCCTAACGACGATTTAACGGCGGTAACAATTCATGACGTCTAAGTAGCTAACAGCAAGCCTCGATCATTTATTGAAGCACCCCAACGTAGAGTAGCTGCAGCAGCAGCGGCAGCAGCAGCAGCACTCGAGGAGGTCTAGTTAGGTGCGAGGTATGATGGGGATATAGACAGGAATAACCTTTGTATAGGAACAAATACTAGAAGACCAAAATACGCAACGGAATAAAATGGAAACACAATCAAACAGAACACCAAGATATACGTGGAAAACCCCTTCAATGTGAAGGGTAAAAACCACGGGGCAAACTAGAGATAATTCACTATGAGAATAATGAATATACAAATCTCAATCTCTTGCCCAAAACCCAAGCAACAACCACAAGAGAATAACTGGGATACAAGGATCACGTTATCGCCCACAATATCTAAAACCTCCCAAGTAATCACAGTAAGAGACTCATTGTAGATTTGATCTAACCCGAGATGAGAACACTGCTAGATGATTGTGAGCAGTCTCTCTGCGTTATCCTTGTCTTCTTCCCTTTCTTTCTCTTCCTTTTTTGCCTTGTTCTCCTTCTTCTCTTTGGAATCTCGTGGCTACTAAGATCTGCCTCGTTGTTGCGTTTTTTATAGCTTTTAATCTGCCTCTAAAACGCAGCCACCACACCCCCCTAATCTTAATTGGGGTTAGGTTAAGAGGGGGTGTGAGTGGTGATGATAAAGCCCACATGGGCTGAATATGGGCCATCGACCCAACAACCTCCCCTTGACCCATAAGGGAGGTCGTCCCATGACTCCTCAATGTGAAGCCATACCGACCAACCTGCTTCAAGATATCTCTGTCTTTCTTTTTGTTAAGGTCTTCGTCAACATGTCTACTTCGTTGTCATCTGTCAGATGAATTTTTTCAAGCTGCAATCGCTTCTCTTCAAATACATTTCGAATCCAGTGGTATCTGACATCTATATGCTTTGACTTGGAATGAAACATTGGGTTCTTACACAAATGGATGGCACTCTGGCTGTCACAATGCACCACATAATTTTTCTGTTTCAGCCCCAATTCTTGTAAGAATTCTTTCATCCATAACATTTCTTTGCATACCTCAGAAGTAGAAACAATATATTCTGCTTACGTGGTGGAGAGAGCAATACACCTTTGTAACTGGATTGCCATGACACGACTCCCCCCGCAAAAGTAAGTACATAACCTGAAGTAGACTTCCTCGTATCTATATCTCTTGCCATATCTGCATCTGTGTAACACGTTAACGCTTGGTGGTCCACCTCCAAAGCTTAAACAAACCTTAGAGCTCCCTCTCGAGATATCTAAAAATCCACTTCACTGCTGCCCGATTGTTCTTTGCTGGATTTGCAAGAAATCTGCTAGTAACACCCATCTGCATATCGATGTCAGGCCTCGTACATACCATTGCATACATTAAACTTCCAACTGCTGAAGCATAAGGAACCTTTTGCATTTTCTCCTTCTCCTCATCACTTGACGGACTCATTTTCGAAAGCACAACTTGAAGTGACGCAAGAGGAGAACCAACCGGCTTAGCATTGCTCATACTAAATCTTTCCAATACCTTCTCGATGTATTTCTCCTGTGACAACCAAATCTTCTTGTTTTTCCTGTCACGAGAAATCAGTATGCCTAGTATTTGCTTTTTTGGCCCCATGTCCTTCATTGCAAAAAAGACTCACTCGGTTCCTTCTTCAACTGTCAATTTTAGACATATCTTTTCCAAGAATAAGCATGTCATCAACATAAAGTAAGAGAATAATAAAATTCTCACCAAACCATTTGATGTACACACAATGATCCGAAGCCATTCTTTTGTATCCATTTTTCGTCATAAATGAATCAAACTTTCTGTACCCTTGTCTTGGAGCTTGCTTTTAGCCCATACAAGCTCTTCTTCAACTTCTTGAGACAAAATTATCTTTACCTTTGACTTTGAAGCCTTCTCGGTTGCTCCATATAAATTTCCTCCTCCAAATCACCATGAAGGAAAGTCTGTCTTCACATCTAAGCGCTCAACCTCCAAGTCTGGCTAGCAAACAATACCAAGAGCAACACGAATAGAAGACATTTTAACAACAGGAGAAAATATCTCTTCAAAGTCAATACCTTTCTTTTGACCAAAGCCTTTCACAACCAATCTAGCTTTGTACTTTGGTTGAGAACAATGTTCTTGAGTCTTCAACCTAAAACCCACTTGTTCTTCAAGGCCTTCATTCCATTTGGTAGCAAAGCACCAAATCATAAGTGTAGTTCTTCCAAGAGCATCCATCTCTTCTGCATAGCAACTAACCACTTCTCTTTCGCTCACTCTCAACCGCTTCACGGTAACTCTCTGGTTCACCTGCATCATTAAGCATCACATACTCATCTCAGAGAGTATCTTTCGGAAGGTTGACGTTGTCTAGAAGATCTTCTCAATTGAGGTTCTCATGGGAACTTGCTCTCCTACTTCTTCTTGCTCAACATGTCCTGGGTAAATCAATATCGGGCTCTACACTATTTTCCTGCACATCTCCCCATCACCCCGATATCTTGGAGGAATAGCGGGTCACAATCTGCTAATCCTTCTCTGAAGTCTTGGTGGGTGCCTTCTTCTTCAAATCCTCAAAGGTTTGATCCTCAAAGAAGACCACATCTCTACTCCTGAACACCTTACGCTTTTTCGGATCCCAAAGCCGGTAACCAAAACCCGATCATGTGAGTAACCAAGAAAAATACATTCTTTAGACTTACCATCTAGCTTGGACCTCTCATTATTCGGAACATGTGCAAATGCACGACAACCAAACACTCTCAAATGCCTGTAGGAAACATCTTTCCCTGACCATACATGCTCTGCAACATCACCATCTAGGGCTGTACATGGTGATAAGTTGATCACATCAACTGCAGTCCTCAAAGCCTCATCCCAAAACCTTTTGGGTAGCTTGGCCTGTGAAAGCATACATCGATCTTTTCCATGATGGTGCGGTTCATCCTCTCTGCAATTGCATTATCTTTGAGGTGTACCGAGAACTGTCATCTCATGTTGGATCCCATGCGACTGCAATAGTCATTAAACAATCCCATATACTCACCACCATTATCGATCTTATGCATTTCAATTTCCTTTTCTGTCTCCCTTTCAACCCCGGCATGAAACTCTTTGAAGACATTAATAACCCGATCTTTGGTCTTCAAAGCATAAGCCCAAACTTTTCTGGAAAATCATCATCTATAAAAGTGACAAAATAAAGTGCACCACTTATACCAAGAACATCAACAGATCTACCAGAGTTTTTGTCCTCAAAGGACCACATACATCTCAGTATAAACACGGTCTAAGGCATGCATTTTTCTAGACAAAGCAAAGACTAGCAAATGAAACTCTATGTTGTTTACCACCAAACAATCAATACAAGGGTTGGGATGTATACCTCCGAGATCCGGTAATACCTCTCTCTTGGAAAGAGCTTGCAGCCCCTTCTCGCTCATGTGTCCCAATCGCCTATGCCACAACTCCATATCAAGTCTTTCTCTCAGTAGCATTTTCTTTGCTCACCATAAGCTTTAGCCTGCAACTGCATACAAAGTATGACATTTCTTTCCATTAGCTATAACAAGAGAACCCTTATTGAGCTTCCATTGCCCCTCTGTGAAATCTGCTTTCATACTCTTCATCATCTAGTCTTCCAACTGAAATTAAATTTAGCCTCAAGTCAACCACATGCCTCACATCCTTAAGTACCAACTTATGACCAAGGTTGGTCTTTAAATGGATATCACCCATGCCAATGATGATGTCTGGCTGTGCCATAGTTGCCCATCTTTACAACACCAAAGTTTTCGGACACTGTATGTAGCAAAAACTCCCTCCGTGTGGTGTAGCAATGATAAGAAGCACTGTGTCAATCACCCACTCAAGATCGACACACACACAAGAAAAAATATCATCGGAAGGAGACAAAATCAAATAATCACCACCCCGCATTTGTAGTTGTAGTATTATCCTTTGACTCTGTAGACTCACTTCTTTTCCCTTTTTTCTTGTTCTTCTTAGGTTGCTTACATTGGTTCTTGTAATGTCCTTTCTCACCACGTTATAGCAAACAATATCTTTTCTTGATCTTGACTTGCTCCTACCCATACGTGAACCGCTTCTAGACTTTGACCTTCCTCTCGTTCTCTCGAGATAAGTGCACGTGAAACATTTCGAGAGATGTTTAGAACTCTTTCTTCTCAACTCCTCATTCAACAAACCGCTTGTTACTTGACTCATAGTGACAATACCATCCGGCTTGAGAATTACTAAGGGAAACCACCGGTGTCTCCCAACTTTACGGTAATGAACCGAGAAGTAACAATGCCGCAACTCATCATCAAGAGACATTCTCATAGAGGATAACTGGTTAGTAATACTCTGCATTTCATTCAAATGCTCAAAGAATAGAAGCACCCTCTCTATATTTTAGGTTCACAAGTTTTTTCGATCAAAAAAATCTTTGTTGCCATTTTTTTTTCTTTCATAGAGACTTTCCAATTTTTTCCAAAGAGAATATGCAGAAATTTCGGTAGAAACATGGTGAAATACACTATCATCAAGCCACCGTCTAATAAATCCAATTGTTTTTTTCGATCTAACCTCTTCCACTCATCATCTATCATAGTTGTAGGTTTTGCACTATCCCCTTGCAAAGGTCCATACAAATCTTTGCAATACAAGAGATCTTCCATTCTTGGTTTCCATATCATCCAATTATTTCCATTCAAACTAATCATGCGAGAAATATTACGGCCTCCATATTCAAATACAAAAATTAAATCACCAAAACCCCGCCTCGATACCGGTTGATGGGGATATAGGACAGAATAACCTTTGTATAGGAACAAATACTAGAAGACCAAAAAATACGCGAACGGAATAAAATGGAAACACAATCAAACAGAACACCAAGATATCGTGGAAAACCCCTTCAATGTGAAGGGTAAAAAACACGAGGGGCAAACTAGAAATAATTCACTATGAGAATAATGAATATACAAATCTCAATCTCTTGCCCAAAACCTAAGCAACAACCACAAGAGAATAACTGGGATACAAGGATCACGTTCATCGCCCCACAATATCTAAAACCTCCCAAGTAATCACAAAGAAGAGACTCATCAGATTTGATCTAACACGAGATGAGAACATCTTGCTAGATGATTGTGAGCAGTCTCTCTCTGCGTTGTCCTTGTCTTCTTCCCTTTCTTTCTCTTCCTTTTCTGCCTTGTTCTCCTTCTTCTCTTTGGAATCTCGTGGCTACTAAGATCTGCCTCGTTGTTGCCTTTTTATAGCTTTAATCTGCCTCTAAAACGTAGCCACCACACCCCCCTAATCTTAATTAGGGTTAGATTAAGAGGGGGTGTGAGCTGTGGGCTGATAAAACCCACATGGGCTGAATATGGGCCATCAGCCCAACAAGGTAAACTCCTATGGCATCAATCATGGCGCCCGCACGTCCAAAGAAGCCAATGATCTTACCTGAGGCTACAGGAACGGAGAAAGGTTTTCCGCCACTGGTGCCGAAAGGTCCATAGCTTTTCTTGTTGGTCCTCAGCGTCAGGTTCCTCACCAGAGTGATTCTCCCCAGCGTATCCACAGACCCCTCGACGCCCACAAGATACTCGTCCTCTTGCAGAGGAATCTGAACAACGAGACTTTCTGTCATCGAGGTACAACCAATCGATGGTGTTAATTAGGAGGAAGATGACGAGGAGGACGAACCTCGTAGGGTGTGCCCCCGGAGCCACCGAAGTGCTTGGTCTCGGTCAGGCCAGAACGGGTGAAGGTGATCACGATGGCGTCGATGTTGTCTCCGGCGCGAATCTCGATGTTGATGATGCGGTCGGCAGCCCCCATGTCCCATTCAGACCCTCCGTTGCCACCCCACGGCCCCACCTTGTTCTCTCCCGCCTGCACACATGCACGACACCATCACGTTATATACCACCATGCATCAAAACCTTGCGACACACCTTGCGCGCAGCAGGAAATGGATAAAGAGAAAGAACCATTTGCAGATATGGATGTGTGTGTGCACAAGAAGAAGAGGAAGAAGATGATGCACGCTTCCTCTGGGAAGGGATGGGGGGTATTTATAGCTACTTCTTCACCTACGCCCCCGGGAAATACGTGCCCACTATGTATTGCATGGGTGGGCCCATAACCATGTTCCTCAAATAAAACGTTCCCACACTTAATCAAAGATAAATCCATTAAACATTGACTTGACGGGATTCCGCAGGGATTCCGCAAGTAAGGTTGTTAATGTAAGTGAAAAATAAATCCATTAAACATTGACTTATGGGATTCTGCATGTGAGGTTGTTAATATAAAGATGCTCAGCTTTGGTCAGCTTAAGGAAAATATTTACAATGTACAGGGCACATCATTGATATTTATTAATTTGCTGGAATGAAAGGTTTTGCCTTGATGAACCTCCTTATTTAACAGGGCACATCAATGCTGTATACATACTGGCTTTTGCAAATTAATTGCTGAAATGTATATCAAGTTATATGCATTTCTAGACTTACCAGAAGGCAATTCCTGTGTCATTGAGATGTTTCTGATTGCACCATCGATTACATTAAAAGCTACACATAATTAGATCACTTAAAAAGATATAGAGATGATGTCTCCACTGTTACATGCTCACTATTAGATGATTCTTGTCCTGAGTGTTTTATTTGTCTGTCTGTCTATTTGTCAAGATCAAGCAATGACCAAAGAGTGAATAGCTAAACTCAGCGTATAATGATCAAGCACTGATAACATATATCAAGGATTCTTCACCAACAGCTAAACTCAAACGGTCATCTTAAATGGATGTATAGGTTTTCAGCTCAGGATATCCAGCTTGAGCTCAATCACCATCAAACTTTACGAGTCCAAGATGCTGAAATCACTGTTGCCAAAACAGTCTTAGCCCAGCCTGCTGTTGGTGTGTAATTAAAATTCTGAAAGTCTGAACCAGGAAAGCTGATCATATCAACTAAATTCTGAAAGGCCACACCCACATACAGGCATATGGCAATACAATCATCACACGATTCTTCCAAGCAACAGAGGTTCAGCTTCTTATATGTGTTTCTCTCATGTGCATGTCTCGAGCATATGTAATCCAATGTATTGTATCATGGAAAATGGTTTGCATGCAACACTTCTCCTGCATCAAGAAAGATATTCATGTTTCAGCTTCTGGTAAAAGGCTTGCCTGGCAACGACTCTCCACTGGAAAATGAACTTTCATGTGACTGTCAGAGGGTGGTTTTTACTTTTTGACGCATTTCATCTATTGCATACACTGCTATGTGTATGTCAGTGGCCAGGGCATTACCATACAAATATAGAATCATTATTGACTCGTATTACCATACAAATATAGAGCCCTTGAAGACTTTTTATCTCATGCATCCTCTTGCTCCTCATGGGAAGCTGGAGATCAGCCACCATTTTTACTAGCAGTAAAAGAAACATGCAGCCACCAGCAAGGAGAAATGTACAGAAGAAAACTACAGAATGAGAGAGAATGGTTGGAGATAATGCTGCTATTACTCGGTGGCCAGAGCTAAGGACATGTCACTGTTTCCGGGAGATGTTGCTTTTCCACAAGCTGGATTATATAAGATGCCAATCCCATCACATCTGGCCAGCCCGTAAGGAGCCCCAGCAACCCCTTCCTTTGCTTGGGGAATTGGGAGCATCTCTTTTACTTTTTTTCCCCCTCCCTCGTCTTTCACTTCCACCTAAATGTTTGATTGAGGGCAGCTCCGGTGGCCACCGCTTGGAAGTGCATTTTGAAGCAGTACTGCACAAAACAGTGACTGCATCCAAAATCATTCAATCCACCCATCTTTCCATTTTGAAGGAAAGATTCAAAGCACGAAACAAGAACAGGGGGGGTTTGCAGTACATGTTCTTGGACCTGCGAAAGGCACACAGCCATGCACAAACATAACCCATGAACAGTGTCTGAATCCCAAATAATTCAATCCTGTGCAAGCCAATCCATCCACCTCCCCATCCCCAGCTGCAACGCAAGTGATGGTGGAATCAAATCAAGGCAAGAACACAACAAGGAGAAGATGACATGCATCCACTTGAATACCCACCCTCCGACCGGCCCGGTCCGACCGGTTCCGACAGTCCATGCGTGTGGTCCGAAGACTTCCCAGTTCGTAGGTTCCCTGTCGGCCCCCCACCCTCGCCTGCCTCGCACGTGACCGATGGAATCTATCTCCCCTCACCGCCCCTATCGTCACCTCTCATCTTTATTCACCGACCTGTGGTTATCACTCTTCCGGATTAAGCTACATGCTTAAAGTAAATAAACGAGACGGTGAGTGGAACCTTTGACAGCAACTACACGGGAGGGACAAGGCTTGAAGAAAGCCCCAAGCAAGCTGAAGAAGACACCACCCTGCCCTCTCATCTCTTCTTGCTTCTCTCTTTCATGTATATATACCCTGAGGAGCAGCGAGGGTGTCTAGAAAGGAAGGGTGGGTTTGGGAGATGCAGCAGCACCTCATGCAGATGCAGCAGCCCATGATGGCAGCCTATGCTTCCCCAAATCAAGTCACCACTGATATCATTCAGCAGGTGCGCCGTTGATCCCCTCTTCCTCAACCGAGTTTTCCTTTTCTCCCACTCCTTCAGTTTCTCTGCCCCGGTTCTGTGATACAGTGGTTGTTGATCTTGTTCTTGTTGCTTATGGTTAATGTGAGCTTTTGTCACAGTTAATATTGGTGAATGTTCTTTTCTTTCTGGTGGTGCATTTGGTACAGGCCGCTGGTTTTGTTTCTTTGAGCTTAGGGTTCCTCGACGGTTTAGGAAAATGGGTATCTAGTCTTATTGGTTGCTTGGTTGGGCTCTTGCATTGTGATGCTCTTTAAAGAGTGTTTCTTCTTTAACCTGCATGCGTTAATGTTTCACTCAGAAAATGGTATGTGGTAGTCTCGGATGCTTGATCAAGAATGTCTGTTTTGGTGCATCTTTGATGGAGTTCTTGGTGTTTTGAGAACTTCTTGTGGTGAAATTATCTCTTCCTCTGCCCGATGGTTTTCTCTTCTTCTTTGTTGCTCGGCTAAGCATTCTTGTTCTGATGCATCTCAATCTTGAAGCTATTTCTAGGCTAGTAACTGGTGTTCTAATGATCTTTCGGCAGAGGAGTTTCTTCTATTTCCTGTTCAGGCTTCTTGGCATAGAGTTTGGATGGGTTGCTTGTGCTTTTCGGGTGACTTCTATGCAGGGTCCGTTGATGATTCGTTGGTTGGTGGATCTTGTTGGTGAACTGATGCACCATGGCTGATGAGTAAGCACGGCCTGGTCCACGGGTAGATATCGGGAGTCTTCGATCGACTGAGCTAGTCGCCAAGGTCAGTCAAGCCCTCGGAATCGGGGGGTCATCGTCAGGGTGTTGATCAGTGTTTCTCGGTCCGGACGCCAGTCAATGGCTCGCTGTCGGGACGCTGGTCGATAACTTCAAGGTCAAAATGCTCGTGGCTCGGGGTGGCCGCTTTCCTGCAAGGATGGCCTTCGTCGGGTGATTATCGACTGTGACCCCTTCGACAAGCATGTCAGTAGTGGGTTGAGTTATTTTTTGCCTTCCCCTGGGTCGGATGCCGGCCAGGGGCTTTTATACTACTATACGAGGGTCGATTGTACACGGGTTTAGCATGGCGGTCGATTTTCGAGGGGTGAGATGGTACCTTCATGCGGTCGCCATCCCGGGATGTGCGGAGCGACGCCATGCGGCGCCGTCCCGAGCTTTCCAGGACGGGACGTACCGAGCAATGCCTTGGTACGGATTCTAGCTCAGTGCGTGGGGGTGTTCCTCTTGTTGACTTGGTTGTTGCATGACATGGCATTGATCATGACGTGGCCTGGCGAGTTGCTGGTTAGGGGACCGATCTGGAGCGACTCGAAAAAAAACTGGTGAGTCGCAAGTCAGGGACCGATCTGGAACGACTCAGGAAAAGACTAGCGAGTCGCAAGTCGAGGACCGATTTGGAGCGACCTAGATAAAGACTGGGCTTGTGGATTGAGGGACTATACTCGGGCTCAGGTAGGACTGTTGAATCGCAAGTCAGGGACTTATCTGGAGCGATTTGGATAAAGACTAGGCCTGTGGGTCGAGGGACTATACTTGGGCTCAGGCAGGACTGATGAGTCATAAGTTGGGGACCGATCTGGAGTGACCTGGATAAAGACTGGGCCTATGGGCCAAGGGACTATACTCGGGCTCAGGCTGGACTGACAAGTCGCAAGTCGGAGACCGATCTGGAGTGACTCGGGAAAAGACTGGCGAGCGTCGTTGGGCGACACGCTGGGGGTTTGCCCAAGTGCCATTGCGCCATGTGGAGCGGTGCAGGGCCTGGCGGGAAACTTCTCGCTACGAATGGCTTATGGTGGGAATTTTTAGGTGATGGGGCGCCTTTGGCGGGAGCTCTGAGGCCGGTGAATATGGAGAATCCGAGGAGTTACGATGGGTTTTTAAATGCTGCAACCATCTCTCTCCTCGAGAAGCCCAATCGTCGCCTCACGGTGGGTTAGCCTACTCCTTATAAGCTTCTTCTAGAACAGTTGCCATTACTTTGCTCAGTCCTTCATCCTACGCCCCGGCTTCTTCTAGAACGGTTGGGATGTCTCCGCCTTCCTCTTCTTCTTCATCTTCCTCTTCTTCGTCTTCTTCTTCTGGGGCCCCGTGGGCTGAGGTGGTCAGTTTGTCCTCAGGTGGCATGCCTTCGGAGGTTATTGGAAGCACTATTGCGCTTGAAACCCTCAAGTCGTGGCATGATGTAGACTCGGTGATGACCGAGGAACATTTGAGGGTACTTCGGGATCGCTATCGCATCTCGAAGTGCTATGGTGTTCATGCGCCTGGGCCTAATCAGCAACCGTACGATCAGTTTTCCGACGGGTTTGGGCTGACCGTGGGGGCCCTCGAGGTGGGACTGCGGTTCCCGCTACATCTCGTTATCGAGGAGTGCCTCCGTAAGTGGGGCATATCGCCATCCCAGATGGTGCGAAACTCTTAGCGTTATCTGGTGGCTTTTCTTGGGGAGTGTCGGGGAGCCGGGATTAAGCCAATCAGGATCCTTTTCCTGGCCTTTTTCCATCTGTGCAAGGGGCGAGGCGGGTATTACCTGACCGTCTGCATTGGTTTTAAGATCAATGGTGCTCCTTCCAACAACAAGGGTTGGAAGAGTTGCTTCTTTTTCGTCAGTTGCAATCGGGGGTGGGGTTTTAGCACTGGATGGACTTCCTAAACCATCGACAACGTCCCCTTGTTGCTTTCTTCCAAAGAAACAGCAGAGGTGAATTGGCTGAGGGGCATCTTGTCCTCTTCTCGGGCAATCAAGGAGATGACCGAGGAGTGGCTGGTCGAGGCGGGACTAAGTCTGGCCACCGAGGGTATGGTTATTCACATGTTATGGATCGTCTGTTCATCCCGAGCTAGCTGACCGACCAGTTTGTTGCTTGTAGAGATGGTGAACCTCTAGTCGGTGAAGAAGACACCTCACGCCAAGGCCACCGCATCATTGTCTCGGGGTGGCGAGGGTTCCAGAGCTAGGGGTGCCTCGGAGAAGGGCACACCAAAAAGGACGCTAAGGTCTCCGGAGGCGGGTCGCCCTCAAAAGAAGGTGAAGACTGCGATTCAGAAGACATACGCGAGCTCGGCTGCTCGCGAGAGTGCTGTCCCAGGGTTGTCCGGGGCTGCTCCCCAAGGCGAGGGCTCGGGGAGCACGAAAGGAAAGGGGGTGGCTAGATCGTCCGGCAGCGACCCCTCGAGGAGGCCTTTGGTGCACCCGAAGGTGATGGCAAAGGAACTCTATTGCTCCCCCTCAGAGCTACTAATGGATCAGGCGACCAAGTCGTTCGTTTGGGTAAGTGATGCTGCTTTTCGTTTGGTGGGTCCTTTTGTGTGGATTCTGACTCCAACTTTTGTGCAGGGCTTGCTAGTCATAGGTGCCCAGCAAGCCAATCACGTGAGTGATGACACGTGTGACTTGATACAGAATCTTTTTGCTTATTATATTTTGGCGTATATCACTTTATAACTATTGCATAAATGCATATATATATTGTGATGTCCTTGGATTTGTGCAATGGGAATCAGATCGTGATGAGATCACGATAATGAGATCGATTCACCTTTAAACACATATCCTAAATAATCCCGGTCATAGGTTACTCGAGAGGGACATCGTGATAACCAGGATAGACCGGTTTGTCTGATACCATCCATATGATGGATGCAAATTGGTCTCATAACCGCCGTGTAGGGACACTAGGGATACAAGACAGGTGCTCATTGGAGAATGAGTTCACTTTGATTGATCCGCCACGGAATGCTAGATGGTTGATGATGCCTTATTGTCGTCGACAAATGATTAAAGTAGTCCTAGTGGTGTATCCGGTCCTTAGACTTGAGACACCAAGGATGTCCTGTATGAGTGCTCCACTCTTTGATACTAGACTTATAGGTTTGTTCGTCCCGGCATCTAGTGCAATTGGTGGTCATTGGGAGTGGTAGTGAAGTCGACCTTACGAGGGCTATTGAGTGTCGATAGAGGATCATCCACTCTCGGCGTCATGAGAGGAATATCCCATGTGTTCTTGCTCGGACAAATCCCTCGGCTAGGGTCATTCGGGTTGAGAGAGAAAGAGTTCTGGGGAGAATCCGATTAGAGCAAGACTTCGAGTAGAAACCGTGTGGGTCCGACAACACCATGCTCGATATACGGTCTTTGGGATATTAGATGGATGAGGGACTATAGGTACATGGTAATCGAGGACGAGACAGGTCCAATGGATTGGATTCCCCCAGATCGCCCTGGGGACTACGGCGTAGTGGCCCTAAGACGTCCAGTAGTCGATGAGTCGAGTGAATTATTACAGAGATAATAATTCACCGAGTTAGAAGGAGTTTCGACTGGTATGACTCACACTGGCCAGCTTCGATATTGGGCCTAGAGGGTCACACATATATGGTAGGCATGCGATGAGTAGAGGTTGGGATATGAGATATCCGTGAGAGCCCTTGTCTTATTGGATGCAGATCCAATACCCACTAGGGAAGGACCCATTAGGGTTTGACACGGGATCTCTATAAATAGGGAGGGATTCACAACCTCATAGGCTAGAGTCTTTGCTTGCCTTTCCTATTCTCCTCTCCCTCTCCACCTCGAGGCCCGGAGTTTTGAGGAGGGTCGCCGCAAACCCTCGCTGTGTGGATCATCTTAGCTAGAGAGGAGGACGCTTGACCTCCTTCACCCTCTCCTAAGGATCTGCAAGGAAACAGGGATATACGATCTCCCTAGGTAACACAATCTCTATAATGCAGTTTTGTGTTTTATGGATTTTACGCGACCAATCTTCTTCGACGATTTATCTAACATCTTTTTTTGGAAATCGGGGATTTTTGTTTTCTTGTTCTTCCTTTGCATATGATGATGTCGCCCGTTGATTTCCCAACAAAGTGGTATCGATTGAGGTTGTTCGATGCGAATGATTGGTTTTGAACCGCGTGTGTTGTGTTTAGGAAGAATATTGACGTCAAAATCGGGATAAAAAAGCGAGGAAGGGCGAAAGCGATTTTTGCCCTCGACCTGCGATGTCTGACCACTGCGGAAGCAACATAGCCGCGAAACAGCAGCACCCACTTCATGCAGAAGATGCGTTAGCGCCGGTTCGGCAAAGAACCGACCGACCGGACGGTCTGCTTGCTTTGAAGCTTCTTTCGGCGGGTGGGTCGGCCCCCCGGCAGAGAGGCGCCGCCGCCGCAAGGGGAGGGGCGCTTACCGCGCAGGCGGCGACGACGCCGCTGGCCAGGGCAGCGACGCTACCGCCACCGCTCTCCATGGCTAAAACCCCCCCAACATTGTGGGCGGGCCACAGAGGCGGGACAAAGACCGCCCCATGAGGGCAGCGGCGGCGCCTCGGGAGGCGCCCACCAGCGATCGACGTCGCCGCCAATGGGCGGCAGCCGCAGAGGCGAGGCGGGCCCTCGCCGCCAGATGGTGCCGCCAATAGGGTGGCGGGGCGGCAGCAGCGAAGAGAGGGAATTAGGGTTTTGGGCAAAAGGACAGTTTTGCCCCTATGAATTTGAGAAATTCCAATTCTGTCTTTTGTCCAAATTATGAAAATACCCTTAGAATTGAGAAATTCCCTACATGTCCCCCGATTTCAAAAATATTAATTAATTAAAAGGTTTAGTTGATTATTATTTTTATTATTATCTAGTAGTCCTACATGATGATGATTATTTATACATGTGATGTATGTTGTGTGGACGGATGATCATGGACCGTGTGATGTGTGTACTTGTGATTATTATTATTGAGGTCTCACGAACCTCCATTATATTTCTTGTTTATTATTTGCCCGACTGCGTGCCTATGATTAAGTTGTAATCACATGAGGAGGCGCAGACGAGAGCGTGGATGCGATAAGCGGGACCCACGAGACGGACGATCGTGGATGCATGGAGATGCATCAAGATGTCGACGGAACCGACGAGGACGAGATGGACAATCACAAGGGCATGGAGATGCACCGTTGCACACATAGATCTTGATGTGAGTGATTAGGCCTATCGCTCTCGGGCCTAATCATATTAGGTCGTGGTCCATGATCATCGATGTGATTGCTTATACACATGCTAGATATGTATATATATTTGCATGCGATGTAGATATATATTAAATATGTATATGTGTGACATGTCATATTAGGAGACCAAATTATAGAAACATCTCTCGATAATATTAAATTCCGGTAAACGTGAGGCAATTAGATTGACCCACGTGGCCTTCCATCGTTATGAGTAGGAACCGATTCTCGGTGTAGGTTGAGTTGGTCGAGTCCCTCGAGACTCACCTATATCGCGATTCGCTATCTTGCTTACGACATAGAGATGTCACCGGTGACCTGAGGACATGGTATGCTTGGTCGAGTCCCTCGAGGATATATCATCAAATCAGACTCATCTTGTAACGAAGGTGTTGACTTAACCGAGCATCATGGTTGGTCGAGTCCCTCGAGGCCATGGTGATTCGGAGGCCGAACAGGACGGGAATCACAAGGAGTTGTGATCGGCAAGAGTTGCCTACCTTTTAGGCTTAGTGTGATTGGTCGAGTCCCTCGAGGTTACACTAAGACGCTGATTAGATCCTGATCCCCACTAGAAGTCTGCTGGAGACTTCCGTTTCACGTGCTAAGGGTGTCGCGTGACTCGTTAGTAAAATAGTGGGAGTATATTAAGATAGAAGTCCATATCTTGATAGTTTATTTCTTGCAAAATCTGCATGTTATTCATTTCTGCTACATCTTTATTTTCAGAAAATGTCGCTTTCAAATCCCTTATGTGGCATACTTGATGTCAACCGTCTTACTGGTCCAAATTATACGAATTGGCTCCGTAACTTGAGAATTGTTCTCACAGCGGAGAAAATCGTGTATGTCCTTGATCTGATGATGCCTACTACCAAAGAGGGGCAAGCGAGGATGAGATCGCCGCCACGTGAAGTACATTGATGACTCCACTCTTGCTCGGTGCTATATGTTGGGCTCTATGACTCGAGTTACTGAGACAACATGAAAAGATGGATGCCGGATCCATTCTCCTACATGTCCTAAAAATTGTTTGAGGAACAGGGGAAGGACTCAACGATATGAGATATCTAAGAGCCTTTTTCCGCTAGGATGGTGAGGGGACATCGGTTCAGAACCATGTCCTAAAGATGATTGAGTGGATAGAGAAACTCACAGTGTCTAGGAATGGTCCTAGAGGATAACTTGTGTGTGGACATTGTGCTTTCTCCCCCTACCAGATTCCTTTTCACAGATTCATAATGAATTTTAATATGAACAAGCTTGAGGTGACTCTCCAGAACTCCTCAATATGTTGAGGGAGGCAGAGAGTACTATTAAGAAAGAGAAGCCAGTTCTCTAATCGGTGAGACCGAAAAGAAAAGGAAAGCGAAAGGTCCCTTAAGAAGGGAAAGGGCAAGGGCAAACAAGGTAAAGCAAAGGTTGCTAAGAAAGACCCAAAGAAAGGACAAAGGCCGGTGCTTCCAATGTGGTAAAGATGGGCATTGGAAGAGAAACCGCAAAAGAGTACCTTGCAGAAAGGGTGAAACAAAAGCTTGATGAAGCTTCAGGTACATTCATGATCAGTCTCCATTTGTCAGACTCTTATGATAACACATGGGTATTGGATACCGGTAGTGCTTATCATATATATGCAATTCATTGCAGGTTCTGGCAAGACCTAGGAGACTACAGAGAGGCGAGATGGACCTCAAGATGGGTAATGGAGCAAAAGTTGCTGTATTAGCTGTTGGCGAGGTCGCCCTACATGTGCCTAGTGGAGCTTTTATTGCATTAGATGCATGTTATTTTGTTCCTTCTATTATCAAAAACATTATCTCTATTTCATGTTTAACAGTTAGTGGATATAAATTTGTTTTTTAGAACAATGGTTGTTCGATATTATTAGATGATAAGATCATCACGAAAGGAACATTGCATAATGGTTTATTTATGTTAGACACCACTCCACATATCATGAATGTAAATGTGTCCAAAAGGAAACGAGATGAGTTGAACAGTGCATACCTGTGGCATTGTAGGCTAGGTCACATCCATGAAAGAAGGATTCAAAAGTTGCTAAATGATGGATATCTAGATCCATTCGACTATGTGTCATATACAACTTGTAAGCCTTGCATTCGTGGAAAACTGACCAAATCTCCATTTAGTAGAACTGGAGAGTGAGCCAATGAGTTGTTGGAACTCATACATAGTGATGTATGTGGACCCATGTCAACTCATGCTATTGGAGGTTACTCCTACTTCATTACATTTACTGATGATTTCTCAAGATATGGATATGTGTACTTAATGAAGTACAAGTCTGAGGCCTTTGAGAAATTCAGAGAGTATAAGAATGAGGTGGAGAACCAGACTGGAAAGAGTATCAAAACTCTTGATCGGATCGAGGAGATGAATACTTAAGTCTACGAGTTTACTCGGTTCCTCAAGGACCATAGGATATTATCCCAATGGACACCTCCTTATACACCCTCACTCAATGGTGTCTCTCGAAAGGAGAAATCGTACATTATTAGATATGGTACGGTCCATGATGAGTTTCACGACCTACCCATCTCATTCCGGGGATATGCCCCTAGAAACCGCAGACTTACCTTTCTCAAGCAGAGTTCCAACTAAAGTCGGTAGTGTCTACACCATATAAGATATGGAAAGGGAAGAAGCCCTGATCTTAAGGTTGTTAAGATCCGGGGCTTCCCTGCCCATGTTAGAAGACACAACCCCGATAAGTTAGAATCAAGGACAAAGCGATGCAAATTTGTGGGATACCCCAAGGAAACTTGTGGGTATTATTTCTATCATCTCGAGGACCAAAAGGTCTTTGTAGCTAAGAGAGCAGTGTTCCTTGAGAAGGAACACATTCTTGACGAGAGACGGTGGGAGAATGATAGAATTGGCGAGGTTGGAGAACCAAGCTCAAGCACCACTCTGACCGAGTCCGTTTCGGGTACCTAATACACAAGTATCAACTTTAGGCAGGTCGATAGAGTATCCCATCCTCCTGAGAGATATGTGGGACATATTAGAGCAGAGGATGTAGAGGATATTGATCCTCGGACCACGAGGAGGCTATTATGAGTATAGACTCAGGGGAAAGAAAAAAAAGCCATGAATTCGAGATGGATTCTATGTACTCCAATAAGGTTTGGAACCTAGTTGATGCTCGAGGGTATTGTACCCATCGGTTGCAAGTGGATCTTTAAAAAAAAGATGGGAGTAGATGGAAAGGTAGAGACCTATAAAGCAAGGCTAGTGGCTAAGGGGTATCGTCCAAAGGCAAGGTGTTGACTACTGACAATGAAACTTTTCACCCGTAGCAATGTTAAAATCCATCAGAATTCTATTGGCTATTGCAACACACTATGATTATGAGATCTGGCAGATGGATGTGAAAACCGCATTCCTCAATGGGAACCTCGAGGAGGAGGTGTATATGATGCAACCTAAGGGATTCGTGTCCAAGAACTGCCCAGATAAGGTGTGTAGGTTGCTTAGATCCATTTATGGACTAAAGCAAGCTTCCCGAAGTTGGAACATAAGATTTGATGAGGCAATCAGATCTTATGACTTCGTTAATAACGAAGATGAGCCTTGTGTATACAGAAAGGTAAGTGGGAGCGCTATCACCTTTTTGGTGTTATATGTGGATGACATCCTCATCATTGGGAATGACATAGGAATGCTATCCACAGTAAAGACTTGGTTATCTAGACACTTCTCCATGAAGGACTTAGGGGAAGCATCTTATATCTTGGGGATTAGAATCTATAGAGATAGATCCAAGAGGATGCTTGGCTTGTCCCAAATCCAGTACATAGAAACTATTGTCAAAAGGTTTGGCATGGAAAATTCTAAGAGAGGTCTCATACCGATGAGACATGGGATATCGCTTTTCTACTAATATGTCCCCAAAGACTCCGGAAGAAAGGACTAACATGGATATGATACCTTATGCCTCAAAGAATAGGGTCTATCATGTATGCCATGCTATGTACTAGGCCCGATATAGCGATGCTCGAAAGTGTCACGAAAGCGGTATCTGGCGGATCCGTGCTTGGAGCACTGGAAAGCAAGAAAGTGTATCCTTAAGTACTTGAGAAGGACTAAGGATCTTTTACTAGTATATGGAGGTAATAGCCTTAAGGTTGAAGGCTACACCGACTCAAGTTTTCAGATGTCGATGTCGATGATAGCAAGTCGAATTGGGGTATGTGTACACCTTGAATGGAGGGAGCAATCTTTGAAAGAGTACCAAGCAAGATACCACCGCTGACTTCGACCACGAGGCGGAGTATATTGCTGCATCGATGCAGCAAAGGAGGGAGTCCGGGTGAAGAAGTTCATCACAGATTTGGGAGTCGATACAGATAGCGACAAGTCGACTTCCTTATATTGCGACAACTATGGGGTGATTACTCAAATAAGGGAACCCGGGTCTCATTAGAAGTGTTTCGAGGAGGTTCCGGCTTATAAGAAAGATCGTGAAACTTGAGGAGATGTAGCAAGTGGAAAGAGTTCCATCCGAAGATAACATTGCAGATCCATCGACAAAGCCGTTGTCTCAGATTGTCTTTGAAGCGTCCACAGAGTCCGATGGAGATGGGACATATAGGTGATTGGTTTTAGGTCAAGTGGGAGATTGCTAGTCATAGGTGCCCAAAGAAGCCAATCACGCGGAGTGATGGCACGTGTGACTTGATACGTAAATTTTTTGCTTATTATATTTTTGGCGTATATCACTTTATAACTATTGCATAAATGCATATATATATTGTGATGTCCTTGGATTTGTGCAATGGGAATCGGATCGTGATGAGATCACGATAATGAGATCGATTCACCTTTAAAAACACATATCCTAAATAATCCCGGTCATAGGTTACTCGAGAGGGACATCGTGATAACCGGATAGACTCGGTGTCTTTGTATACCCGTCCATATGATGGATGCATTTGGTCTCATAGTCGCTCATGTAGGGACACTAGGGATACTGATGTGTGCTCATTGGAGAATGAGTTCATCGATTGATCCGCCACGAAATCTTTGGATGGTTGATGATGCCTTATTGTCGATGGCGATTCCGTAGTCCTAGTGGTGTATCTCGGTCCTTAGACTTGAGACACCAAGGATGTCCTCAGTATGAGTGCTCCACTCTTTGATACCAGACTTATAGGTTTGGCTGTCCCAGATCTAGTACGGTGGTCATTGGGAGTGGTAGTCGACCTTACGAGGGCTATTGAGTGTCGATAGAGGATCATCCACTCTCGGCGTCATGAGAGGAATATCCCATGTGTTCTTGCTCGGACAAATCCCTCGCCGTGGTCATTCGGGTTGAGAGAGAAAGAGTTCTCCGGGAGAATCCGATTTAGAGCGAGACTTCGAGTAGAAACCGTATGGGTTTGATAACACCATGCTCGATATACGGTCTCGGGATATTAGATGGATGAGGGACTATAGGTACATGGTAATCGAGGATGACAGGTCCAATGGATTGGATTCCCCAGATCGTCCGGGGACTACTGGCGTAGTGGCCTAGAAACGTCCAGTAGTCGATGAGTCGAAAGTGAATTATTACGAGATAATAATTCAACGAAAGTTAGAAGGAGTTCGACAGGTATGACTCACGGCATTTCGATATTGGGCCTAGAGGGTCACACACATATGGTAGGCATTGCGATGAGTAGAGGTTTGGATATGAGATATCCGACGGAGCCCTTGTCTTATTGGATGCAGATCCAATACCCACTAGGGAAGGACCCATTAGGGTTTGACACGGGATCTCTATAAATAGGAGGGATTCACAACCTCATAGGCTAGAGTCTTTGCTTGCCTTTCCTATTCTCCTCTCCCTCTCCACCTCAGAGGCCTGGAGTTTTGAGGAGGGTCGTCGCAACCCTGCTGTGTGGATCACCGCTAGAGAGGAGGACGCTTGACCTCCTTCACCCTCTCCTAAGGATCTGCAAGGAAATAGGGATATACGATCTCCCTAGGTAACACAATCTCTATACGCAGTTTTGTGTTTTGCAGATTTTTACGCACCAATCTTCGCACGACGACGAACATCTTTTTGGGAATGGGGGATTTTTGTTTTCTTGTTCTTCTGCTGCGCATATGATGTCGCCCCCCGTTGATTTCCCAACAGGGCTAGCATTATTCGATGGCTTTGATTGATCATGTCTGGGATGCCGGAAGGGTGATCGATCACCTCTTGGACTCCAACTATGCCCTTCGCCTGAAGATCCTGGAGCTGAAGATTGGATTGGGCCTTGAGGCCATTGCCATGGCGGAACAGCGTACTTCGACCCTGGACGAGGAGGTGACTCGTCTGAAGGCTGAGTTGGAGGAAAGTCAAGCATGAGTTCGGATGCTCGACGACGAGTTGCTGACCCTCTCTCGGGACATCGAGTCCACCAGATCTTTTGCTTGGGTTGCCGAGGAGATTTTGAAAGAGGAGTGCCTGATGCTGCCCGAGAAGATCGAGGGGGCGATCGCTGGGTATAAGTCATCCGTCGGGTTCGAGCATGGCTTGGTGAGGTTGGGGCGGGTGACATACAAGTTTGGGTATCAGGTGGCTTACGCTCGTTTTCGAGCGAGGTACCGGACCTGGAACTAGAACCGGACCCGTTCATCGACCAGCCGAAGGATCAGAACATCGACATGCCGGTGAGCGTCCCCTTCGATGACGGGCCCGAGACTCCTCCTCGAAACTGAGGGCTATATTTCTTTTTTTCTTTTGTTTTGGTTGGGTCAAATTTTGAAACTGTATCTCCCGACCACAATGTATACTTCTTTTCATCAATGAAAAACTATTGTTTCGGAATCATATCTTCTTGCCTTTCCCGATTGCGAATGTGCATGCTTCTCAATAACACTTGTCTTTTCGGCACCTTGACCTGTTGTCCTTTACGGGTAGAACTTCTTTAAATTCATCGCATTCCATGTCCTTGGCAGAGGGTTTCCTTCCATAGTCTCGAGTCGGTAGGTCCCTTCTCGGACCATGTCGTAGACCCGATAGGGGCCTTCCCAATTCGGCATGAGTTTTCCCCTCACTCGGGTCGGGTCGCTCACGTCCACCTTTCGAAGGATGAGGTCCTTGACCTTGATCGATCGTGGATGAACTTTTCGGTTGTACATCCAAGCCGTAGCCTTTTTGTATGCCAAGGTACGTAGGTGCGCCTGAGCTCTTCTTTCTTCAAGGAGATCTAGGTTTGCTTGTAGGCCCTCCTCGGAGTCTTCTCGCTTATAGTTGGTGGTGCGCAAGGTTGGGAACACCATCTCAGGTGGGAGGATTGCTTTGGTCTCGAACACCAGGTTGAACGGAGACTCCCCCGAGGCAGTTTTGGGAGTCGTTCACATTGCCCATAGGATGCTAGGGAGCTCATCCACCCAGGCTCTGTGTGCGTCCGAGACCCTCTAGAATTGTCTGATTCATTACTTCGATTTGGCCGTTAGTTTGGGGGTGTGCGACCGAGCTGAACTTCAATTGTATCCCGTATGACTGGCAATAGGCATTGAACTTGGGATTGTTGAATTGAGCCCCATTATCGGTGACGATAGCCCTCAGAATCCCGAACTGAGTAATAATGTTCTTCCATGTAAAGCTTTGAACTTGTTTCTCAATGATGGAGGCTAAGGGTTCAACTTCAACCCACTTCATGAAGTAGTCAACCCCCTGTTGGGAAATCATGGGGGCGACATCATATGCGCAGCGGAAGAACAAGAAAACAAAAATCTCCGATTCCCAAAAAAAAAAGATGTTTCGCCGTCGTATGTAAGATTGGAAAAGCAAAAAATCCAAAAACACAAAACTGCATGATAGAGATTGTGTTACCTAGGGAGATTGTATATCCCTGTTTCCTTACAGATCCTTAGGAGAGGGTGAAGGAGGTCAAGCGTCCTCCTCTCTAGCGGTGATCCACACAGCAGGGTTGCGACGAGCCCCCTCAAAACTCCAGGCCTACTCTGAGGTGGAGAGGGAGAGGAGAATAGGAAAGGCAAGCAAAGACTCTAGCCTATGAGGCTGTGAATCCCTCCTATTTATAGAGATCCCGTGTCAAACCCTAATGGGTCCTTCCCTAGTGGGTATTGGATCTGCATCCAATAAGACAAGGGCTCCGTCGGATATCTCATATCCGAACCTCTACTCATCGCAATGCCTACCATATGTGTGTGACCCTCTAGGCCCAATATCGAGCTGGCCGTGATGGTGGAATCCCCAGCAGCAACGCAAGTGATGGTGGAATCAAATCAAGGCAAGAACACAACAAGGAGAAGATGACATGAATGCACTTGAATACCCATCCTCCGACCGGCCCGGTCCGACCGGTTCCGACAGTCCATGCGTGTGGTCCGAAGACTTCGCATTTCAGAGGTTCCCCGTCGCCCCCCCCCGCTTGCCTCGACGCGTGACCGATGGAATCTATCTCCCCTCACCGCCCCTATCGTCACCTCGCATCTTTATTCACCGACCTGTGGTTATCACTCTCTTCCGGATTAAGCTACATGCTTAAAGTAAATAAACGAGACGGTGAGTGGAACCTTTGACAAAGAACTACAACGGAGGGGAAGGCTTGAAGAAAGCCCCAAGCAAGCTGAAGAAGGCACCACCCTGCCCTCTCATCTCTTCTTGCTTCTCTCTTTCATGTATATATTGATAAGTAGATGAGATTTCCTAACTGTTTGAGGAAATCTCTCTACTCTGTTGAGGGAAATCCTCTAATCTGTTGAGAAAAATTCTCCCTTCTAACCTGTATAAAAGGAAGGAGGATATGTTAATAACAATCAACTACTTCTACAACTTGTTTATCTATTTATTTTCTAACATGGTATCATAGCAGTTCCTCCTTGGCGTATCGCCGTGTGTTAGCCAAGCGGAGTCATTGAAGAAGTACAAGACAGGGATTCAGAGCCAGTAACGAGCATCGTCTTAGCTCTGCTCATCCACTTCTTCTCTTTCTTCATCGTCGGTCTTGCTTTTCTTCGCCGGCCTTGCTCCCTCTCCTATTTGCTGCCTACAGCAGACACTCTCCGTCGTCGTCACGCAAGGAGGAAAACATTCTCTCACTGCCTCCTCAATAGCGGTGAACGGTGAACAGCGGTGCCTTCCTCGCTTCCCGGCCAGTAGTAGTCGCAACTGCTGCATCTTCCTCTACTACAGCAGCCTTCGTTGCCGCTTCCCTCTACACAACGGCGCCTCCTTAACGGCGATGTCCTCCTCCTCAATAGCTACGAACGGCGAACGATGGTGTCTTCCTCGCTCAGTCTTCCTTGCTTAACGACGGCTGCTGCGTCTTCCTCCTTCGCTGTCGCGGCCGCTTCCCAGCCAGCAGCAACCGCAACTGCTGCATCTTCCTTCCTCTACCACAGCAGCTTTCGCTGCTACTTTTCTCTATACATCTAATTGCTGCAGATTTCTCTCACTACAGTTTCCTTGAGTAACACTACAGATTTTCACGGCCATTTCCCGGCGAACTGCAGCCTCTACAATCCGCTGCAGCAAGCAGCAATCAACAGCAGCGAACCACAGTCTTGAGAATCGCTGCAGTTTTCGCGGCCTTTCGGCAAACTGCAGCCTCTACAATTTGCTACAGCAAGCAGCAATCCACAGCAGCTGCCGACAACTTTGGGCACTGTTGTAGATTGCCCAATCTGCCTCAGTAATCTATAGCAGCAGCCCCCTCCCTCATTCTCCACTTCTTAAAAAAAAAAAAAAAACGAAGAAGAGAAAAAAAAAAAAATGTCTTCGTTCACTTCTTCTGATGTTTCAGTTCCTGTAGGGACTCTCACTTCTTGTTCTTCTACAGGGCTTATCTCCATCAATGCTGCCACGCTGATACCCTTTAAGTTATCAAAGGGTGGCAACTATGCGTCCTAGCGAGCTCAATTTTCTAATCTTTTATTTGGATACGACTTGCTAGGTTACATTGATGGCTCTTTCAGATGTCCTCCGGCCATGCTCAACATCCTCGGCGATCCCAGTCCAGTACCCAATCCAGCTCACAAACTGTGGCTACGTCAAGATCGTCTCATCCTCCAAGTCATTCAAGCTTCAGTTGCTGGATCTATTGCTCCCTTGATATCTTCATGTGTGACAGCTGCTGATGCATGGTCTACACTGCAAACCACCCTGGCAAATCATTCGCATACTCGCAAGCTCAGTCTTATATCCAAGCTTATGGTGACAAAACAAGAGGGAAGTAGTATCTCTAATTATCTACAACACATCAAGGTTATCATTGATGACTTGGCCTTAATAGGTCATTCTCTATGTGACGAAGAGGTTGTCATTCATACCCTCAATGGTCTCGACACCGACTACAAGGAATTGGCTGTTGCAATTCGGGCACGCGACTCGCCAATCTCTTTTGAAGATCTCTATGATAAGCTGACTGACTACGAGATGTACTTGAAGCGTGCGGACAAACTACCTGGATCAACTGTCACTGCTCAAGTCAGTCATAAGTCTAAACGGAAGAGCACTCGGTACTCGCCGAACATCACCCAAGGTTTGGCTAATGCGCCTCTTGATTCTGTGAGTTCCATGCAACACCCCTCCTATCCTCCTAGTCATCACTTCTCGCAAAGTGGCAACTCCAGCCATCATCCGTCTTGGCGTCCTGCCCTACCGAGCCATCAAAGACGGGTCGTTTGCCAACTGTGTGACAAAGTCGGCCACTCTGCTAAAGTTTGCCGGTCTCGTCCCCGCCTCCCTGCTCCGTCACACTGGCCTCAGGCAAATCTCCTAACTTCTCCGACACCTAGCCAGTCCAACTGGATTGTCGACTCTGGTGCCTCTCATCATATCATCGCTGATCTTCAGAATTTGTCTCTTCACAATCCCTATGGTGGCGATGAAGATATCATCATCGGTGATGGTAAAGGACTTCCTATAACTCATACTGGTTCCACAATGCTTAATTCTGACTCTAATACATTTACGCTCGATGATGTTTTATGTGCTCCTCATATTAAACGCAACCTCATTTCTGTTTCTCAATTTTGCAAACATAACAATACTTCCATTGAATTCTTTCCTGATTCTTTTCTTGTTAAGGACTTGAGCATGGGGGCATCATTGGTCCAAGGCCCGAATAAAGACAACATTTATGAATGGCCGTCAACCTCTCGAATAACCCAGCCCACTGTTCATTCTTCTGTTGCGGCTCCAATTGATGTGTGGCATCGTCGGCTTGGTCATCCCTCGTCCTTTATTCAGCAGAAATTATTATCTCGTCACTCTCTTCCTCTTTTTAAGTCCACTAACTCTATGATGCATTGTGATGCTTGTCTTAGTAATAAGAGTCATCGACAGTCTTTTGGCTCATCTTCCATTTCCTCTTTTAAACCTTTTGAAATTATATATACTGATGTTTGGGGTCCTGCTCCAATCTTATCTTTTGATAAGTTTCGATTTTATGTTATTTTTGTAGATCACTTCTCTAAGTACACATGGATATATCCTCTTTCTCATAAATCTGACGTTTCTCGTATTTTTTCCACTTTCCAGAAGTTGGTCGAAAACTATTTTCAGTCTACCATTAAGACAGTCTACTCGATGGTGGGGGGTGAATATCAAGCCCGGCATCCCATCTCTCGACTTGTGGCATTCAACACCTCAAGTCTCCCCCACATACGCCTCAACTAGTTGGTTTGGAAATTAACGAAACATCAAAGATATAGTAGAAACTGGACTCACACTTCTACATCGGGCTTCCATGCCTTCAACTTTTTGGACAACAAACAGCCTTTCAAACCGCTGTCTACCTAATTAATCGAATGCCTACACCGGTTCTACAATAATGGGTCCCCTTTGACACACTATTTCACAAACCCCCTAACCTTCAGAACTCCGAGTGTTTGGTTGTTTATGTTATCCTTGGTTACGCCCCTATGCCCCTCATAAGTTAACATCCCGATCTACTCCTTGTGTCTTTATTGGTTACTCACTTGAACATAATGCTTTCATTTTGCTATAATCTCCACACTCACAAAATCTTCATATCCGTCACGTTGTCTTTGTTGAGTCTAACTTTCCTTTCCAAACCCTTCCATATATCACGCCATACGGACCACTTCACTATCTCACTGGGGTATACCTTCGGTCCAATCGGACGAGCCTCCCATGACTTCGTCTACTTCCTCCCCTCCTGATCCGCACTATATCACTCCAGTTCAACACTTGCCCGTTCCTACTCCACTCCACTCTTCCCCAATTGATGGGGCAATATGTTCCGAGACACAACCATCCTCTTTATCTCCTTCTTGCCCAAGTGCCCCTGACGTGTCTCCACTTGACCCGACTTTTGCCACAGATCCTCACCCAACATCACCTCCCAATCCTGTCATCTCTAATCATCCTATGACCACTCGCTCTAAGCATGGTATTTTTAAACCTCGTCAGGTACTTAACCTTCAAGCTATCATGAATTCCTCATCCCCCAACGTTGAACCCACCACCTTTACTCAAGCCCAAAAATCTCCACATTGGCGTACTGCCATGAGTGAGGAATATAATGCCCTCCTCCATAATTCAACGTGGGATCTCATTCCTTTCCATCCTTCACAAAACATCATCGGGTGTAAGTGGGTCTTTAGAATTAAGCGGAACCCAAATGGCTCTGTTGCCCGATATAAGGCACGCTTGGTCGCCAAAGGGTTTCATCAACGACACTGGGGTTGATTTTTCGAGAGATGTTTAGTCCTGTTGTTAAACCCACTACAATCCGGCTCATCTTGAGTCTGGCTACCACTAAAGGCTGGCAATTACGACAATTGGATGTTAATAATGCATTTCTATAGGGATCTCTATCCGAAGATGTTTTTTATGCAACAACCCCGGTTTTACTCATCCTCGGTATCCACAAAGATGTTTGCAAAACTTGAGGAAAGCCATTTATGGACTTCGTCAGTCTCAGAGAGCTTGGTACAATCGAACTTAGCTCATTTCTTATTGCCGGCTTTCTTAACTCCAAATCGACACGCCGTTGTTTTCTGCGACATTATCATGGAAACACAATGTATATTCTGGTATATGTGGATGATATTATTGTCATAGGCAACAATCCCATGACATTCAAGCGTT
>LS990922.1:30556640-30717828 GCA_900464855.2 Musa schizocarpa | reverse complement strand
TGACTTCCAAGAGATGGGAAGCTCTATGATCAACCTCAACTATCCATGCATGAGAGTGGACTTCCCTAGATGGGAAGAAGGAGACCCGATTGGTTGGATCTCAAGGCAAGAAGCGATATATTTTCGGTACCACAAAATGCGCCAGATGCATCTATGGTGAAAATTGTAGCTATATATCTTGAAGGGGATGCTATACAGTGGTTTGATTGGTTTGAACATACTTATGGAGTCCTTTCATGGCGACAATTCAAAGAAGAACTGCTAATCCGCTTCAAACCAACCAATTCACGAGAATATTGACGGACAACTAGCAAAGATCCGACAAACCTCCACCATTCAGGAGTACCAAATCAGGTTTGAAAGGTTATCTAATCAAACTCATGATTGGTCTCAAAACAGCTATTATGGCAGCCGGAGATCCGAGGAGAAGTTAAAGCGACAAATCAGATAAATATGGCAGCCATCTCTTTCATTCGACATCAAGAGGAGCAATTGAACCATGAAGCTCCCGAGGACTAGGGTCGCTCCTCAACAGTAATATTGAAGCCCTCAGCCCCCCTACTGTTGACCAAGTCCCTACACCAAAGAGGTTAACAGGAGAAGAGCTTGGGAGCGATATCTTGAAGGGGTTATGTTGGCATTGTGAGACGCATGGAGCCGTGAGCATCGCTGTAGTAAAGGGAGACTTCTTATGATTGAACCAATAGAAGAAGAAGTCATTGAACATTCAAAAGAGAGCCTTGAACGTGAAGAAGAAGATGCAGAAGAAGAGCCACAATCGATTGAAGTTACGGTACATGCACTAGCCGACTACTCAAACCCGCAAACGATGAAAGTTGGAGGCCTTCTCAAACAACAACCGATCACTGTTCTCATTGACATGGGCAGTACTATTAACTTTCTAAACAGTAAGGTTGCTGCCCATATGGCTTTACCCTATTGAGAATTGCAGCAGGTTTGATGTTAAAAGGTCACCCACGGATGGATTTTGAAGTATGATCGTAGGCGTCCGCAAGAGAAACTATTGCTGCAGAACCAAGAGATAATTGCAGATTTCTTCCTTCTCCCGCTTGATGATCATGAGGCCATGCTCATAATTAAATGGTTGACAACATTAGGTGATATTTCTTGAAATTTTATGCAACTAATTATGAAATTTTACAGTAAGGAGAAACAGGTGATACTGAATGAGAAACATGGGGGCGACGTAACGATGATTTACACACAACAAATGGAGAAGATTTTGCATAAAGCATGCTGCAAACCTACTTCCTTTGCTTGCTGAATTTTCAGATATATTTGACGAACCTTACAACCTACCTCTTACCCGTCGGCATGATCATTATATAACGATTCTTTCAGACAAACCTCTAGCAAATACTCGGCCATATCAATATCTACATCTCCAGAAGGATGAAACAAAAAGGATTGTAAAAGAGATGCTCAAAACAGGAGTTATTCGGCCAAGTTGCAACCTCTACTCTTCACCGGTGCTACTTGTATGCAAGAAAGATGGAACATGGCGAATATGCATTGATTACCGAAGCTTTAAATGGCATCACCATCAAGAACAAGTACCTAATACTCGTGGTGGATGGAAACTTCTTGATAAATTAAAAGGAGCTCGAGTCTTCACAGTTGGACCTCCGATCCGGTTACCACCAAATTCGGGTATGTGACGATGACATTCCAAAACTGCATTTCGCACATAATGGTCATTATGAATTCTTAGTAATGCCTTTTGGACTCACTAATGCTCCTTCAACCTTTCAAAAGTCTCATGAACGATATTTTTTCAGAGCTATCTTCTTCAAATTTGTGCTGGTATTTTTTTGATATTCTTATTTACAGCCCTTCTCTTGAGACTCACTTTCAAAGATTTACTGGATTGTTCGACGATCCTTTGGGAGAATACTCTTTTTTGTAAAGCAACCAAAGTGCAGCTTTCTCCAGCAAAAAAGTAGAGTACCTTGGGCATATAATATTAGAAAAAAAGGAGTGGCAGTAGACCCAGCAAAAATTGAGGCAATGCAAAAGGCGGGCGAAACCTACAAACGGAAATTACTAAAGGGGGTTCCTTGGACTAACGGGCTACTACCAAAAAATTTGTTAAGGACTATGGGAAGATCAGTGCAACACTCACTTCTTTACTGAAAAAAAGATGCTTTTCAATGGTCGACAAAGCCTCTGCTGCCTCGGTGACAAACTTAAGGCAGCCATGACAACGATGCCGGAATTAGCGCTGCCGTAATTCAATAGACCCTTCATCATTGAGGCCGGCGATCCGAGTCGAATTGGAGCCGTTCTAATGCAAGATAGTCGACCACTAACATACACTAGCAAGACACTATCTCCCTCCCATCAAAATAAGTCAATATATGATAAGGAGATGCTTGCCATTATCTTGCAAAAGAACGCAGGTGGAGACCCTACTTGAATGGTCGACGATTTCAAATTAAAATCGACCATAAAAGCCTCAAGTACTTTTTTGGGCGAAAGATATCATCCCCTGAGCAGCAAAAAATGGGTAACAAAACTTCTTGGATTTGATTATGAAATAACTTACAAAAAGGGGAAAGAGAATATTCTTTCGTTTTTTCGCACTTTACCCAGCAAGTTTGGTTTCACCGTTTCACTTCCGACCAGTGACTTCCTTGAGGATATTAAGATGGAATGGTAGGAAGATTCAGAGACAAGTAAGATAATAATAAAATTGTAGGAAGCACCAAGCTCCGTGGCTCATTACAATTGGGACTCAAAAGAATTACACTATAAGGGACGCATTGTGCTTATGATAAATTCTACTTGCATATTCACGAGCAGATTTTGGACAAAGTTATTCTATATACAGGGTACTAAATTGAAAAGGAGTACGGCATATCACCCACAAATCAACGGCCAGACAAAATTTGTAAATAGGTGCTTGGAGACAGCCCAAAGCCACCCACCAAATATGACTATCCAAGGAGAACTCCGGACCCAGCCAAGTGTCATTATTGATCGACGGATCGTGACTCGACGACGACGACCCACTACTACAGTGCTAATACAGTGGGTGAACCTACCAACAGAAGATGCCACTTGGGAGAACTATGACGACTTGAAGATCAAATTCCCAAAATTCATGAATCGTCAGCCTCGAGGACAAGGCTGATTTGAAGAGGGCGGGTTTGTTAAGACTTTAGCTAGGAGAGTCCTAATTGAGAGGGACATTCATGTAAAACCTACCTAAGCCGACCCCTATTAAAGAGGTGAAGAGGCCGAGGGTTAGGGTTAGGAGATTGTTTCTTAGAGATAAATTAGGAGTTGTAAAGAAATAGGAGTCCCGATTAGAAGTCTAATAGGAGTTGGTTAGAAGGAGTCTTGAGTAGGAGTCCTATTAGGAGTTAGGGTTTAGAAACCCTATAAATAGCCATGTATTCCTCCTCCTTTCATAAGCAATAGATGAATCTTTTCTGCAGCCTTTGAGCAGCAACTTGGAGGGAGGAACCCCTATAGAGTTCCAAGGAGGCCGATCCCCTAAAGAGATCAACCCCAAGTTTAGAATCTGCAAGGGTTCCAACACCCATCCAGCCTTGTGCCACCGGGGTTTCGAGTCTTTGAGATGGGTGACGTTTTTCTCCTCGCCACGCGTCGTTTGCCGCGGAACGTAAGAACTGCCCAAAAACTAGCCAAAACGGCACAAAAATGGGCCAAAACTGGACATTTTTTGCTGAGCGAGCGAGCGGCGAGCGACGGACAACGAGCTAAGCGAGAGGCAGGACCATCCCTGATATACGAATGCCCCCTCCAGCCCTGTGCCCCCCGGGGGGTTCCAGGGTGCTGAGAAGGCTGACGTTTTGCTCCGCTTACGTCGTTCATCGCGGCACACAAGAACGGCCCAAAAACTGGCCAAAAGAGCCCAAAAACGGTTCAAAACTGGCCATTTTTGGCTGAAGCGAAATGACAGGGCGAAATTTACGGACAGCGAGCGGCGAAGAGGGCAGCACCGTCCCTGCTATACCAATGCCCCATCCAGCCCTGTGTTATCCGGGGGTTCAGGGTGCCGAGATGGTTGACGTTTTTGCTCCGCTCACGTCGTTCGCCATGGCACAAAGAACTACCCAAAAGCTAGCCAAAAAGAGCCCCAAAATGGGCCAAAACTGGCCATTTTTTGTCGAGCAAAGTTAGCAGTGGCGGACAGCGAGGCGAGATGCAGCACCGTCCGACTATCTGAATGCCCCATCCAGCCCTGTGCCACCCGGTGGGTTCCAAGGTGCTGAGATGGCGAACATTTTGTCCGCCACGTCGCTTCACCGTGGCACACAGGAACGGCCCAAAAACTGGCCAAAATAGCCCAAAATGGGTCAAAACTTGCCATTTTTTTGAGCCAGCCCGAAGGGCGAAAGCGGACAGGATGGCGAGAGGCAGCACCGTCCCTACTATACGAATGCCCCATCCAGCCTTGTGACACCCGGAGGGTTCCAGTGTGCTGAGATGGCTGACGTTTGCTCGCTCCGCGTCGTTTACTCACGACACAAGAACGACCCAAAACTTGCAAAAAGCTTAAAAAATCCGCCAAAACTTCGCCATTTTGGCTAAGCGAGAGGCAGCACCATCCCTGCTATACGAATGCCCCATCCAACCCTGAGCCACCCGGGGGGTTCCAGGGTGCTGAGATGGCTGACGTTTTGCTCCGCTCACGTCGTTCGCCGCGGCACACTAGAACTGGCCAAAACAGCCTAAAAACGGGCCAAAACTGGCCATTTTTGGCTGAGCGAGTGAGTGGCGAGCGACGGACAGTGAGTGAAGCAAGAGGCAGCACCGTCCCTGTTATACGAATGCCACATCCAGCCTTATGCCACCCGGGGGGTTCTAGGGTGCTGACATGGCTGACATTTTGCCCCGCTAACGTCGTTCATCGCGGTACGCAAAAACTGGCAAAAAATAGGCCAAAACGGCTCAAAAACGGGCCAAAACTAGCCATGTTTGGCTGAGCGAGCGAGCGGCGAGCGGCGGACAGCGAGTGAAGCGAGAGGCAGCACCGTCCCTGCTATACGAATGCCCCATCCTGCCCTATGCCACCTAGGGGGTTCCAGGGTGCTTAGATGGCTGACGTTTTGCTCCGCTCACATCGTTCACAGCGCACACAAAAGAATCCCCAAAACTGGCCAAAACAGCCCAAAACGGGCCAAAACTGGCCATGTTTGGCTGAGCGAAAAGCGATCAGCGAAAGTGGCGGATTAGCGAGCGGCGCAGACGCTGCACCGTCTCTACTATACGAATGCCCCATCCAGCCCTGTACCACCCGGAGGGTTCCAGGGTGCTGAGATGGCTGTCGTTTTGCTCCGCTCATGTCGTTCGCCACGGCACGCAAGAACTGCCCAGAAACATGCCAAAATAGCCAAAAAACGGGCTAAAACTGCCATTTTTGGGTGAGCGAGAGAGCGCCGAGCGGCGGACAACGAGCGAAGCGAGAGGCAGCACCGTCCTTGCTATACGAATGCCCCATTTAGCTTTGTGCCACCCGGGGGGTCCCAGGGTGCTGAGATGGGTGACGTTTTGCTCCGCTCACGTCGTTCGCCGCGGCACGCAAGAACTGCCCAAAAACTGGCCAAAACAGCCCAAAAATGGGCCAAAACTGGCCATTTTTGGCTGAGCGAGCGAGCGGCGAGCGGCGAGCGGCGGATAGCGAGCGAAGCAAGAGGCAGCACCGTCCCTGCTATACGAATGCTCCATCCAAACCTATGCCACCCGGGCGGTTCCAAGGTGCTGAGATGGCTGACGTTTTGCTCCGCTCACGTCGTTCGCCGCGGCACACAAGAAATGCCCAAAAACTGGCCAAAACAACCCAAAAACGGGCCAAAACTGGCCATTTTTTGCTGAGCGAGCGAGCGAGCGAAGCGAGCGAGCGAAGCGAGAGGCAGCACCGTCCCTACTATACGAATGACCCATCCAGCCCTGTGCCACCCAGAGAGTTCCAAGGTGCTGAGATTGTTGAAGATTTGCTCTGCTCACGTCGTTCGCCGCGACACACAAGAACTGCTGAATAACTGGCCATCTTTGGCAGAGCGAGCGAGCGAAGCAAGAGGCAGCATCGTCCCTACAATACGAATGCCCCATTCAGCCCTGTGCCACCCAGGGGGTTCCAGGATATTGAGATGGCTGACGTTTTGCTCCGCTCACGTCGTTCGCCGCGGCATGCAAGAACTGCCCAAAAATAGTCCAAAACAGCCAAAAAACGGGCCAAAACTAGCCATTTTTGGCTAAGCGAGCGAGCGGCGGATAGCGAGCGAAGAGAGAGGCAGTACCATCCCGGCTATACGAATGCCCCATCCATCCTTGTGCCACCCTGGGGGTTCCAGGGTGCTGAGATGGCTGAAGATTTGCTCCGCTCACGTTGTTCGCCGTGGCACACAAGAACTGCCCCAAAACGGCCCAAAATCTGGTCATTTTTGGCAGAGCGAACGAGCGGCGGACAGCGAGCGAAGCGAGAGGCAGCACCGTCCCTACTTTACGAATGCCCCATCCAGCCTTATGCCACCTAGGGGGTTCTAGGGTACTGAGATGGCTGACGTTTTGCTCCGCTCACGTCGTTCGCTGCGGCATGCAAGAACTGCCCAAAAATTGGCCAAAACAGCCCAAAAACGGGTAAAACTAACCATTTTTGGCTGAGCGAGTGAGCGAAGCGAGAGGTAGCACCGTCCTTGCTATACGAATGCCCCATCTAGCCCTGTGCCATCCGGGGGGTTCCAGGGTGCTGAGATGGATGACGTTTTGCTCCGCTCATGTCGTTAGTCGCGGAACGCAAGAACAGCCCAAAAACTAGCCAAAACAGCCCAAACACAGGCCAAAACTGGCCATTTTTGGCTAAGCGAGCGAGCGAAGCGAGAAGTAGCACTATCCCTACTGTACGAATGCCCCATCCAACCCTCTACCACCCGGGGGGTTCCAGGGTGCTGAGATGGCTGACGTTTTGTTCCGCTCATGTTGTTAGCCGCGACACGCAAGAACGGCCCAAAATCTGGCCAAAACAACCCAAAAATGGGCCAAAACTCGCCATTTTTCGCTGAGCGAGCGAGTGGCGAGCGGCGGACAGCGAGCGAATCGATAGGCAGCACCATCCCTGCTATACGAATGCACCATCCAGCCCTGTGCCACCTAGGGTGTTCCAGGGTGCTGAGATGGCTGACGTTTTGCTCCGCTTACGTCGTTCACCACGGCACGCAAGAACTGCCCAAAAACTGGCCAAAATGACATAAAAACGTGCCAAAACTGGCCATTTTTTCTGAGCGAGCGAGCAGCGAGCGACGGACAGCGAGCGAAGCTAGAGGCAGCACCGTCCCTGCTATACGAATGCCCCATCCTGCCTTGTGCCACCCAGGGGATTCCAGGGTGTTGAGAAGGTTGACGTTTTGCTCCGCTCACGTCGTTCGCCACGGCACACTAGAATGGCCCAAAAATTGGCCAAAAGAGCTAAAAAACGGGCCAAAACTGGCCACTTTTGGCTGCGCGAGCGAGCGGCGGACAGCGAGCGAAGCGAGAGGCAGTACCGTCCCTGCTACACGAATGCCCCATCCAGCGTTGTGCCATCCGGGGGGTTCCAGGGTGCTGAGATGGCTGACGTTTTGCTCCGCTCACGTTGTTCGCCACGGCACGCAAAAACTGCCCAAAAACTAGACAAAACAGCCCAAAAACAAGGCAAAACTGGCCATTTTTGGCTGAGCGAGCGAGCGGAGAGCGGCGGACAGCGAGCGAAGCGAGAGGCAGCACCGTCCCTGCTATACGAATGCCCCATCTAGCCCTGTACCACCTGGGGGGTTCCAAGGTGCTGAGATGGTTGACGTTTTGCTCCGCTCACGTTGTTAGCCACGGCACGTAAGAACGGCCCAAAATCTAGCCAAAACAACCCAAAAACAGGCCAAAACTGGCCATTTTTGGCTGAGCGAGCGAGCGGCGAGTGGCGGAAAGCGAGCGTAGCGATAGGCAGCACCGTCCCTGCTATACGTATGCACCATTCAGCCCTGTGCCACCCAGGGGGTTCTAGTGTGCTGAAATGGCTGACGTTTTGCTCCACTCATTTCGTTCGCTGCGGCACGCAAGAACTGCCCAAAAACGGGCCAAAACTGGCCATTTTTGGCTGAGCGAGCGAGCGGCGGACAGCGAGCGAAGCGAGAGGCAGCACTGTCCCTGCTATACGAATGCCCCATCCAGCCCTATGCTACCTTGGGGGTTCCAGGGTGCTAAGATGACTGACGTTTTGCTCCGCTTACGTCATTCACCACGGCACACAAGAACGGCCCAAAAACAGGCCAAAACAGCCTAAAAACGGGCCAAAACTGGCCATTTTTGGCTGAGCGAGCGACGGATAGCGAGCGAAGCGATCGGCAGCACCGTCCCTGCTATACTAATGCACCTTCCAGCCTTGTGCCACCCGGGGGGTTCCAGGGTTCTGAGATGGCAGACGTTTTGCTTCGCTCATGTCGTTCGCTGCGACACACAAGAACGGCCCAAAAAAACAGCCAAAAAATGCTATTTTTGGCTGAGCGAGCGAGCAGCGAGCGGTATACACGAGCGAAGCGAGACGTAGCACCGTCCTTACTTTACGAATGCCCCATCCAGCCCTGTGCCAACCGGGGGGTTCCAGGGTGCTAAGATGGCTGACGTTTTGCTCGCTCATCGCCGATTGCCGCGGCACAAGAACGGTAGAAAAACTTGCAAAATAGCCCAAAAACGAGCCAAAACTTGCCATTTTCTGCAGAGCGGCGAGGGGCGATATAGCGAAATGGTTAGAGGCAGCACCATCCCTTATTGTACGAATGCTCCATCCAAACCTATGCCACCCGAGGGGTTCAGGTCTTGAGATGGTTGACGTTTTGTTCGCTCACGCCGTTCATCGGCGACACAAAGAACTACCCAAAAACGGGCCAAAATAGCCCAAAAATGGGCCAAATCTGGCCAATTTTGGCTGAGCGAGCGAGCGACATGCGGCGGACATCGAGCGAAGCGATAGGTAGCACAGTCCCTGCTATACAAATGCCTCATCCAACCCTGTGCCACCCGGGGGGGTTCCAGGGTGCTAAGAAGGCTGACGTTTTGCTTCGCGCACGTCGTTCGCCGCGGCACGCAAGAACTACCCAAAAACAGGCCAAAACGGTCCAAAAATGGGCCAAAACAGGCCATTTTTAGCTAAGCGAGCGAGCGTCGAGCGGCGGACAGCGAGCGAAATGATAGGCAGCACCGTCCTTGCTATACGACTGCACCATCAAACCCTGTGCCATCCGGGGGGTTCCAGGGTGCTGAGATGGCTGACGTTTTGCTCAGCTCAAGTCGTTCGCCACGGCACGCAAGAACTGCCCAAAAACTGGCCGAAACGGCCCAAAAATGGGTCAAAACTGGCCATTTTTGGCTGAGCGAGCGAGCGGCGAGCGACAGACAACGAGCGAAGCGAGAGGCAGCACCATCCCTACTATACGAATGCCCCATCCAGTCCCCTGCCATGCCACCCGGGGTTCCGTGGTGTCTGAGATGGTCGACGTTTTTTTCCGCTCACGCCGTTCACCATGACACATAAGAACGGCCCAAAAACAGGCCAAAACAGCCCAAAAAGGGGCCAAAACTGCCCATTTTTGGCTGGTGAGCGAAGCGAGCCGGCGGAGGACAACTAAGCGAAGTGAGAGGCAGCACCGTCCCCCTACTACCACGAATGCACCATCCAGCCCCGTGCCACCTGGGGGTTCCGGGTGCTTGAGATGGCGACGTTTTTGCAACGCCACATCGTTCGCCATGAACGCAAGAACTGCCCAAAATCGGCCAAAAGGCCCAAAAACGGGCCAAAACTGGTCATTTTGGTTGAGCGAAGCGAGCAGCGAGCAGCGGCGGTCTCGAGTAAAAGCGAGAGGCAGCACCGTCACTGCTATCTGAATGCACCATCCAGCCCTATACCACCCGGGGTTCCAAGGTGCTGTGATTGCTGACGTTTTTGCTCCCTCACGCCGTTAGGTCGCCATGCACGCAAGAACTGCCAAAAAAAAGCAAAACGCCCAAAAAAACGGGCCAAATGTTAGGACTCTAGCTAGGAGAGTCCCTAATTGAGAGGGACACTCTGTTAGGACTCTAACTAGGAGAGTCCTAATTGAGAGGGACATTCTTTTAGCGTGTTTTTTTCTTAGAGAAGAATTAGGAGTTGTAAGGGAATAGGAGTCTTGAGTATGAGTCATATTAGGAGTTGGTTAGAAGTAAGAGTCTTAAGTAGGAGTCCTATTAGGAGTTAGGGTTTAGAAGCCCTATAAATAGCCATGTATTCCTTCTCTTTTGACAAGCAATAGATGAATCTTTTCTGCAGCATGTGTAGTCATAACTATCGCATTCGCACTCTATGAGTTACATGGCTTTGTCTATGACTTGTATAGATAAAGCTATTTGTAGAAACTTTACACATAATCAATTTATTTTTACTTACCAAAAAAAAAAATCTTTTCTGCAGCCTTTGAGCAGCAACTTGGAGGGAGGAACCCCTATAGAGTTCCAAGGAGGCCGATCCCCTAAAGAGATCAACCCCAAGTTTAGAATCTGCAAGGGTTCTATCACCTGGTATCAGAGCAGCGTTCTTGGCGTCTCGCTGCCCTTCCATAGCCATCCATCAACCCTCCACAACCATCCAAAGCAATTCCCACAATTGCTTAAAAGATCGTCACCGAATTCCGCCATCATCTCCACCACCGCAGATCATCCTTTGATCTCCCCATGAATTGCAATAGGTTCTGGTTTCCTACCTTACTGCTGCTGCAATTTATTTATCCCTATCCGAAAATCCAAAAAAAAAAAAAAAAATTCGTTCCTATATTGCTGCAAATTTTCATCGTAAGTTGCTGAAATTTTTCGACGAGAATTCTGCTATCGCAACTTACACCAATTTTTTTGCTGTTACTACCGAAATTTTCTTGATGGACATCCTTGCTGTCATATAAACTAAGATATTGCTGTCAACTCTCTCCTCAAATCTCTCAAATTTTTTGTGGAGATTTCAGTAAAAAACCGCTGTTTCTTCGACGATAATTCTGCTCTTATAAGACAACACAATTCTGCAGCAAACTTTCACTGATTTATATCAAACCTATACATGCCTTTAACTCGTCAAAAAAAGAGAGATCTTAACATCACAGATTTGGAGTCATATACTATGGCATCTGAGGAGGCAATCAATGCTAAATTTGAAGCATTTGAGGCAATATGGAGGATAAGATTCTGACTCTCCTTACCGAATTCAGTCTGGGCGACCACCAAGCCCAAGAAATCACATCAAGGAGAGAGCTCTAACCAATCACATCATGCCCAAAGAGATAACTTCCAAGAGAGGGGAGGCTCTATGACCGACCCCAACTATTCGCGCATGAGAGTGGACTTCCCTAGATGGGAAGAAGGAGACCCAATTGGTTGGATCTCGCGTGCGGAGCGATATTTTCGGTACCATAAAACTGCGGATGCATCCATGGTGGAAATTGCATCTATACATCTTGAAGGGGATGCCATACAATGGTTTGACTGGTTTGAACATACTTATGGAGTCCTTTCATGGCGACAATTCAAAGAAGGACTACTGATCCGCTTCGGACCAACTTATTACGAGAACATTGACGGACAACTAGCAAAGATCCGACAAACCTCCGCCATTCAGGAGTACCAAACCAGGTTTGAAAGGTTATCTAATCAAACTCGTGATTGGTCTAAAAAACAGTTATTGGGGACTTTTATTGAGGGCCTAAAGCCGGAGATCCGGGGAGAAGTTAAGGTGCGACAACCATACACGCTTATGGCAGCCATCTCTTTCGCACGACTTCAAGAGGAGTGATTGAACCATGAAGCCCAAAGGACTAGGATCACTCCACGACCTAAAATACTAAAGCACTCAGCCCCCCCTACTATCAACCGAGTCCCTGCACCGAAAAGGTTAACAAGCGAAGAACTTCGGGAGCGATCTGCGAAGGGGTTATGTTGGCATTGCGACGAGCCGTGGAGCCGCGAGCATCGCTGTAACAAAGGTAGACTTCTTATGATTGAACCAGTAGAAGAAGAGGTCATTGAACATCTAGAAGAGAGCCTTGAACATGAAGAAGAAGATACGGAAGAAGAGCCACAACCGACCGACATTACGGTACACGCACTAGCCGGCTACTCAAATCCGCAAACGATGAAAGTTGAAGGCCTTCTCAAACAACAGCGGATCACTGTTCTCATCGACACGGGTAGCACTAATAACTTCCTGAATAGTAAGGTTGCTGCTCGGATGGCACTGCATATTGAAGGTTGCAGCAAGTTCGACGTAAAGGTTGCCGACGACAGAATCCTAAAGTGCGACCAAAGATGCCCACAGGTGAAACTATTACTGCAAGACCAAGAAATTATCACCGATTTCTTCCTCCTACCTATCGATGACTATGAGGCAGTGCTTGGTATAGAATGGCTGACTACACTAGGTGATGTCTCTTGGAACTTTTCTAAATTAATTATGAAATTCTACTGTAAGGGCAAACAGATCATCCTACGCGGGAAGCGCGGAAGCAACGTTACCACTGTTTCGACCCAACGAATGGAGAAAGTTTTACATAAGGTAAATGGTGCCTTTTTGATGCACCTCCAGTAGAAACCAAAGGGGAAGAAAATAGAATTTGAAGATCAAAATCTTGCCCAATTGCTTACTGAATTTGCCGACATATTTGCTGAACTGCGCGGTCTTCCTCCTTCTTGGCAACATGACCATCGAATTCCAATCCTTCCAGGCAAGCCACCAGCGAACACTCGACCATACCGATTTCCTCACCTCCAGAAAAATGAAATTGAAAAGATCGTAAAGGAGATGCTTGAAACAGGGGTGATTCGACAAAGTTGTAGCCCTTATTCCTCACCGGTGCTACTTGTACGCAAGAAGGACGGAACTTGGCGGATGTGCATCGACTACCGAGCTTTAAATGGCATCACCGTTAAGGACAAATACCCAATACCAGTGGTGGATGAACTTCTTGATGAATTGAAAGGAGCTCGAGTCTTCACGAAGTTGGACCTCCGATCCGATTACCACCAAATTCGGGTATGTGACGATGACATTCCAAAAACTGCATTTCGCACACATGATGGCCATTATGAATTCTTGGTAATGCCTTTTGGACTCACTAATGCTCCTTCAACCTTTCAAAGTCTTATGAATGATATATTTCAGAGTTTTCTTCGTAAATTTGTGCTGGTATTTTTTCGATGATATTCTCGTTTATTACCCTTCCCTTGAGACTCACTTTCAAATTTTACTGATTGTTTTGACGATCCTTCAGAGAATACTCTTTTTGTTAAGCAACCAAAGTGCACCTTTCTCCAGCAAAAAAAGAGTACCTTGGGCATATAATATCAGAAGAAGGTGTGGCGGTAGACCCAACAAAAATTGAGGCAATGCAAGGTCAATAAAACCTACAAACGGAAATTACTCATGGGGTTCCTTGGACTAATGGGCTACTACCGAAAATTTGTTAAGGACTATGGGAAGATTAGTGCACCACTCACTTCTTTATTGAAAAAAGATGCTTTCCAATGGTCGGACAAAGCCTCTGCTGCGTTCGACAAACTTAAAGCAGCCATGACAACGACGCCGGTACTTGTGCTACCAGATTTCAATAGACCCTTCATCATTGAGGCCGACGCATCTGGAGTCAGAATTGGAGCCGTTCTCATGCAAAATGGTTGACCACTCGCATATACTAGCAAGGCATTATCTCCCTCCCATCAAAATATGTCAAGTATATGATAAGGAGATGCTTGCCATTGTACACTAGATAACGAGGTGGAGACCCTACCGATCGGGTACGGCGATTTCAAATTAAAACTGACCATAAAAGCCTCTAGTACTTTTTGGAGCGAAAGATATCATCCCCTGAGCAGCAAAAATGGGTAACCAAACTTCTTGGATTTGATTATGAAATTATTTACAAAAAAGGGGAAAGAAAACGTTGTTGCGGATGCACTCTCCGGCTACTGAACAAGCTAAGGTTTTAGCCATCTCCCTTCCGACCACCGGTCTCCTCGAGGACATTAGGGAAGAATGGAAGAAGGATCCAGAGATCAGCAAGATCATAAAAAAAAAAATGAGGAGGATCCAAGTGCAATAGCCCACTACACTTGGGATTCGAGGGATTTACGCTTACAAAGGTCGTATTATGCTTACACTGACTCCCCCCACCATCAATAATCATCTTGCATGAAATGCACTCTATACCTTCAGCAGGGCACTCTGGATTCCTAAGAACCTACAAAAGAGTGAAGCAAAATTTTTATTGGAGAGGGATGAAAAAAATTATTGCTGAATATATGCCACAATGTGATATATGTCAATAGCACAAGGGTGAAACTATGGTAAATCCAGGGAAACTACAACCACTACCCATACCAGACTCAGTGTGGACTGACATCTCCATGGACTTTATTGAAGGGCTATCATCTTCCAAAGGTAAAAGCACGATTCTCGTGGTGGTTGATCGACTTACGAAATATGCTCATTTTTGTGCTATGAGAAATCCCTACACTACTGCTAGTATTGCCCAGATTTTCATAGAAAATATTGTTAAACTGCATGGGATGCCAAGGTCCATCGTAAGTGATCGTGACAGGATCTTCACTAGTAAATTTTGGACCGAGTTATTTCAGTTACAAGGCACCAAACTCAAGATGAGCACAGCGTATCATCCACAAACTGACGGCCAAACAAAGGTGGTAAATAGGTGCTTAGAGACGTACCTCCGATGTTTCAATAGCTGACCCACCAAAAAAAAGTGGGCGAAATGGCTTCCCCCTGGCGAATGGTGGTATAATACTACATATCATTCATCTACAAAATGTGCCCCTTATGAAGCATTGTATGGTCGACCAAACACTGGATTCCAAAGTATGTAATTGGCTCTGCCAAGGTAGATCAGTTGACCAAGAATTGATTGATAGGGACAAACTCTTACAACTATTAAAAGATAATCTCTACCGCTCAAGCTAGAATGAAGCAGCAAGCCGACACCACGACGGCGAAAGAGAATTTTCGTGGGAGATTGGGTTTATCTTCGCCACAACCATACAAGCAACTCTCTATCAACACTCGAGCCTCCATGAAGCTATCCCCACGCTTTTTTATGGGCCCTATCGATCCTGAGAGCATATTGGAGCCGTGGCATACAGACTTAAATTACCCGAGGATGCCAAAATTCATCCTGTCTTCCACGATCATGCCTAAAGCCCAAGTTGGGAGAACACGAGTCACCCCTGATCCAACTGCCCAACACAACCGAGGATGGAGTTATTCAAGCCCAACCACAAGCTATCCTCGATCGCGAGGATCGTGATGCGTCGCCGACATCCCTCTACTGAAGTACTAGTGCATCGGAATAATCTACCACTTGAAGACGCCACATGGGAACCATATGAGGAGTCAAGACCCGTTCCCGAAAATTCATGGAATCTCGACCTGGACAAGGCTGATTTGAAGAGGGCGGTCTGTTAGGACTCTAGCTAGGAGAGTCCTAATTGAGAGGGACACTCTGTTAGGACTCTAACTAGGAAAGTCCTAATTGAGAGGGACATTCTATTAGCAGGTTTTTTCTTAGAGAAGAATTAGGAGTTGTAAGGGAATAGGAGTCTTGAGTATGAGTCATATTAGGAGTTGGTTAGAAGTAAGAGTCTTAAGTAGGAGTCCTATTAGGAGTTAGGGTTTAGAAGCCCTATAAATAGCCATGTATTCCTTCTCTTTTGACAAGCAATAGATGAATCTTTTTCTGCAGCCTTTGAGCAGCAACTTGGAGGGGAGGAACCCTATAGAGTTCCAAGGAGGCCGATCCCCAAAGAGATCAACCCCAAGTTTAGAATCTGCAAGGGTTCTATCACCAAAACTGGCCATTTTTGGCTAAGCGAGTGAGCGGCGAATGGCGGACAGCGAGCGAAGCTATAGGCAGCACCGTCCCTGCTATACGAATGCACCATCCAGCCCTGTGCCACCCGGGGGGTTCCAGGGTGCTGAGATGGCTGACGTTTTGTTCCGCTCATGTCGTTCACCGCGACACGGAAGAACTGCCCAAAAACAGGCCAAAACGACCAAAAAACGGGCCAAAACTGGCCATTTTTGGCTAAGCGAGCGAGCGACGAGCGACGGACAACGAGCGAAGTAAGAGGCAGCACCATCCCTGCTATACAAATGCTCCATCCAGCCCTGTATCACCCTGGAGGTTCCAGGGTGCTGAGATGGCTGACGTTTTGCTCCGCTCACGTCGTTCGCCGCTGCACACAAGAACGACCCAAAAACAGGCCCAAACAGCCCAAAAACGTGCCAAAACTGGCCATTTTTGGCTGAGTGAGCGAGCAGCGGACAGCGGGCGAAGTGAGAGGCAGCACCGTCCCTGCTATACGAATGCTCCATCCAACCCTATGCCACCCGGGGGGGTTCCAAGGTGCTGAGATGGCTGATGTTTTGCTCTGTTCATGTCGTTTGCCGCGGCACATAAGAACTGCCCAAAAACTGGCCAAAATAGCCTAAAAACTGGTCATTTTTGGCAGAGTGAGCGAGCAGCGAGCGGCGGACAGCGATCGAAGTGAGATGCAGCACTGTCCCTACTATACGAATGTTCCATCCAACCCTATGCCACCCGGGGGGTTCCAAGGTGCTGAGATGGCTGTCGTTTTGCTCCGCTCACGTCGTTCTCCGTGGCACACAAGAACTGCCCAAAATTTGTCCAAAACAGCCCAAAAACGGGCCAAAACTGGCCATTTTTGGCTGAGCGAGCGAGCGGCGAGCGGTGGACAGCGAGTGATGGAAATCTTCAACTTAGCAACCATATACCCCGATAGCTAAAGAGCTATGATACATATGGAATGCAAATTGACCCCCTCCAACGATTTGAAACAAGATGGATCGTTCAAGATTGAAGTTAGGAAAACTATTCTAATCACATAATCAATGAAAATTTGATGAAGTAATAAGAATAGTACTTTGATTCCCTTAAAACACCACAAACTAAGAAGCTTGATAAGTTGAAAGGAAAAACAAAGATTTTTCTTGGGTTTTGAACGCCACAAATAGAAATGCTTGATAAGTCCAAAGTTCATGCAAGAACTTAAAAACAAAACACTCACCGGTGTTGTAAGTCGAATATACTTCTCCAAAATGTGCCCTTACAAAGAGAGTTAGCCTTGTTTATATAGTACAAAGGCAAAGTATAAAGGGAATGAATATATTAAATGACATTTATATTCCTAATGCATGAATGTAGATTACTCATGAATCTACATTGAATTGTTTTGAATAATTATTCATGAATAAGCCCACAAATCCTGATATGCTCCAATATGGCTGAATGACCTTTATTCTTCAAAGATGGCTAAAAATTCATCCTTCTCTCAAGGTTGGAATTTCTCTTCATGATGTTGACTTATTTGAATCAGGGTTGATTATTTTAGGCACTTCTTGTATCCATAGAACCTTGACCAAGTTTTGACTAGCTTGTCTGCTTCCAAATGCCTTCTAATAAACAAGTTAAGGCTTCTTTCATCCATTTAGTTTTCGCTTTCTTGTCATTGGTCCTTGATGAATAGTTAAAGGGTCTTTTGCAGAATTATAATCAACTTGCTCATTTATATCATTCCCCTTTCCTTGAAAGGATTCGTCCTCAATCGTGTCTTCATCACCAATCAAACAAAGATAAATCAGAAACATTGAATGTTGCACTAACATTACCATACTCACCCGGTAGTTCCAACTTGTATGCATTATCATTGATTTTTTGAGAGACTCGAAATGGACTATCTCCTCTTGGCATTAGTTTATACTTCCTTTGGTTAGGAAATCTTTCCTTCCTCAAGTGTACCCAAACCCAATCACCAGGTTCAAATACTACTTGCTTTCGGCCTTTGTTGTGTTGTTTCACATATTGTAGAGTTTTCTTTTGAATTTGTATCTGGACCCTTTCATGTAATGCTTTGACAAAATCAGCTTTTTGCTTACCATCAAAATTGGCCTTTTCCAAAGGTAAAGGTAGCAAATCCATAAGAGTTATTGGATTGAACCCGTACACAACTTCAAATGGGGAATGGTTTGTTGTAGCATGTATACTTCTGTTATAAGCAAACTCCACATGTGGCAAACATTCCTCCCAATTTTTTAAATTCTTTTGAATTATGGCTCTCAAAAGTGTTGATAAAGTTCGATTTACCACCTCTGTTTGTCCATCTGTTTGTGGGTGACAAGTGGTTGAATACAATAGCCTTGTACCCAACTTGCTCCAAAGTGTTTTCCAAAAGTGGCTAAGGAACTTCACATCTCTATCACTCACAATTGTCTTTGGAATGCCATGTAATCTTACAATTTCTTTGAAAAACAGCCACGCAACATGTGTTGCATCATCTGTTTTGTGGCAAGGAATAAAATGTGCCATCTTGCTAAACCTGTCAACAACAACAAAAATAGAATCTCTCCCTCCTTTTGACCTTGGTAAACCCAAGACAAAGTCCATGGATATATCAACCCAAGGCTCACTAGTTATAGGAAGAGGAGTATACAATCCATGAGGCATTACTTTAGATTTAGCTTGTTTGCAAGTAATGCATTTCTTACATAATCTCTCAACATCTCTTTTCATGTGTGGCCAAAAGAAATGATCACTTAACACATCTAAAGTTTTTCTAATCCCGAAATGCCCCATTAAACCTCCACTATGTGCCTCTCTCACAAGTAATTCTCTCATTGAACATTGAGGAATACACAACTTATTTTCTTTGAAAAGAAAATCATCATGCTTGAAGAACTTATCAAAACCCCCTTTCTCACATGCCCCAAAAATATTAGCAAAATCATGATAAGAATTATATAAATTTTTAATATACTCAAAACCCAATAATTTTGCATCAAGTTGAGAAATTAGAGCATACCTTCTAGAAAGAGTATCGGCAATCACATTTTCCTTACCTTGTTTATACTTGATGATGTATGGAAAGGATTCAATAAACTCCACCCATTTTGCATGCCTACGGTTTAGTTTTCCTTGTCCTTTGAGATATTTCAAGGACTCATGATCGGTGTGTATAATGAATTCCTTATACCAAAGATAGTGCTGCCATGTCTCTAACACTCTTACTAAAGCGTAAAACTCCTTGTCATATGTTGGGTAGTGAAGACTTGCTCCACTTAGCTTCTCACTAAAGAATGCAATGGGTCTGCCTTCTTGCATTAAGACTCCTCCAATTCCTATTCCACTCGCATCACACTCAATCTCAAAAGTTTTAGCAAAGTTCGGTAAAGCAAGCAAAGGTGCTGAACAGAGTTTGTCTTTAAGCAAATTAAAAGCATCATCTTGTTTTTCACCCCATCTAAATCCCATATTTTTTTTTATGCATTCAGTTATTGGTGCAGCAATTGTAGAAAAATCCTTAATGAATCTTCTATAAAAGCTAGCAAGACCATGAAAACTTCTAAGATCACTAACACTAGTAGGTTTTGGCCACTCCCTAATAACTTTCACTTTTTCTTGATCAACATGTATTCCTTTATCTTTTTTTTTTTTTTGGTAAGTAAAAGTAAATTTTTTTTTTTGGTAAGTAAAAGTAAATTGATTATATGGTAAAAGTAAAAGTAAATTTTTAAAGGCAAGGAATTGGCTAATCAAACACATTTCCTATGCAATCTCTTCTGGAACTAGTACTAATATGTGGTACGATCCTTGGGTGAATGGGAAGAGTATATTTCAATTATATGGTGACAGAAGTAAAAGTAATTTGATTATGTGTAAAGTTTCTACAAATAGCTTTATCTATACAAGTCATAGACAAAGCCATGTAACTCATAGAGTGCGAATGCGATAGTTATGACTACACATGTTGTAGACTATAACTCCTAATTATAATCAAAATAGAAAATGTTTATCCAGATATATCAAAATTTGGCATCATTCCCAAGATCTTTAGCTAATAGCAAAATTGAAATTGATAAAAATATATTTTTCTCTTTGGGTAAAAGTGCTCCGTTTGAGATCTTGCTCCATACAGGATCTTGAGTCTCTAATAATCTCTTTCAATAGCTGAGCATTGTTTGTGTGTTGACATTTAAAGATTACATTTACATCTCTCCTTCCACATCCACCAAATAAGCGCATCCAAAGTAACCTTTGCCAGTTGTGTGAGAGGACCTTTTCTTGAGAAACATTGCATGAGTTCGCCTAGTTCTTGGTGCAAGTTTGGTTCGGCAGTCTATTGAGTTCAAATCGCTGGAGAATCTCCTTCCATATCCATTTTGTATAATCACAAACAAAATAAAGGTGGTCAACAGTTTCTTCTTGTTGCATACAAAGGGAGCATCGGTTAACATGATAGATACCTCTTCTTTTCATATTGTCTATTGTAGGTAGTTTATTGAGAAGGGCCTGCCATGTACATAAGGAATGTCTTTGTGATCCCTATTGATCCCATGTCCAACTGCATGGGACCCACTTGTTATTTCTTTGCCTAATTTGATTCCATGCAGAGATATGACACTAAATTTGCCATTGTCATGAGGCCAAATAAGTTTATCTGAAGAGTTGTTCGTGATTGGAATAGCTATAATAGTCGGCCAAAGTGATAACATTTCGGGGAAATAGGATTAGGGAGACACCAAAATACAGTTAGCAATGAACTCGAAACCTTCCAATCTTTGGGAGCCCCAGATCTTTTAAATATTCTGTCACCATATAATTGAAATATACTCTTCCCATTCACCCAAGGATCGTACCACATATTAGTACTAATTCCAGAAGAGATTGCATAGGAAATGTGTTTGATTAGCCAATTCCTTGCCTTTAAAATTCCTTTCCAAGCTGCAGTGGTATGTTCTTGTTGAAATTTCCCAGATTGATTCTTTTGAAAGATACCTAGCGTAAAAAACCCAAAGTGACCATAAGGAACATTTGTTTTTTTGCAAAAGATCCCACAATTGCTGCACCGGACATGCTTGATTCCAATCTCTAGTATTTCTCAAGTTTAGCCCCCCTCATCTCTTTTAGGTTTACAAATGCTATCCCAATTTACCATATGCATTGCCTTATCATTTGTGCCATTCCGTAAGAAGTTCATTAATAACCGCTCAATATCTTGGAGAAGTCCAGCAGGTAGAAGAAATGCATTACACCAATATATAGAGTAGGAGTGCAATACCGAAATCGGATGAGTTCGAAATCGATCTGCTTTTGATAGAAACCTATTTTTCCAAGAAGAAATTCTATTCTTTATTTTTTGCAAGATAGGCTGACAGTGGGTTTTGTGAATGCCTGTGGATATGAGCGGGAGACCCAAATAAGGAACTGGCAAGCTTCCCTCACTAACCCCCAAAGTTTGTGCAATAAAGACATTATCCTCAACGTAAGGGCTCATATATACTTTACTTTTCGCATATAACTTTTCTTTTCTAAGCACGTCAAAAATAGCTTTTAAATGTGTTACGTGCTTATCTAAACTTTTGCTATACACAAGTATGTGTTGTCTTTAAGTCACCAAAGCACAAAAGCCCAGGTCCAGATGGATTTCCAGCTGAATTTTACCAAACTGCTTGGTCTATTATTGGAAATGATGTGATCAAGGCTTGCCAACATTTTTTCTCTTCAGGTCATATTCTTAGAGAGATAAATTGCACTTTTATTTCCTTAATTCCGAAGAATGCAGGGGCTGATTCACTAGAGAACTATCGACCCATATCATTATGCAACTTTATTTACAAGATCATCTCCAAAGTATTGGCAAATAGAATGCAAAAGGTAATACACAAGATCATTAGCCCAAACCAAGCTGCTTTCATCAAAGGGAGAAGTATACATCATAACATTTTGCTTGCTAATGACTTGGTCAAAGATTTGCATTCAAAAGCAAGAGGGACAAAAATATGTTTTAAAGCTGATTTACGGAAAAGCCTTCATTCAGTTAATAGGAAGTTTATCTATAAGATGCTCCTCGATATGAACTTTCCACAGCAATGGGTTAAATGGATTCAATCTTGCCCGAAACTCCAAAGTTTTCGATACTCTTTAATGGCTCACCAATTGGTTTTTTTTTTGGAGCACGAATGGCATCCGACAAGGTGATCCACTCTCTCCAGTATCTTTTTTACTATTATGATGGAAGGACTTAGCTGTATGTTGGAACACGCAGTCTTAAATGGCAGCATTAAGGTACCCATTCTTTGGTTCTGTTCATATATCACATATAACATTTGCGGATGACTTACTTATCTTTCTCCAAAATGAACCAACTTCAAAGAAAGAACCTGGCTACTATTATGAATGACTTTGGTATGGTTTCGGACTTCAGTTAAATCATCATGAAAAAAGTAAAGTATATATGAGCCCTTACGTTGAGGATAATGTCTTTATTGCACAAACTTTGGGGTTAGTGAGGGAAGCTTGCCAGTTCCTTATTTGGGTCTCCCCGCTCATATCCACAGGGCATTCACAAAACCCATCACACCTATCTTGCAAAAAAAAAAAAATAGAATTTCTTCTTGGAAAAATAGGTTTCTATCAAAAAAAGCGGATCTAACTCGAACTCATCCGTTTCGGTTGTTGCACTCCTACTCTATATATTGGTGTAATGCATTTCTTCTACTACCTTTGGACTTCTCCAAGATATTGAACGGTTATTAATGAACTTCTTCTAGAATGGCACAAATGATAAGGCAATGCATATGGTAAATTGGGATAGCATTTGTAAACCGAAGAAGATGAAGGGGGCTAAACTTGAGAAATACTAGAGATTGTAATCAAGCATGTCCGGTGCAAAGAATTGTGGGATCTTTTGCAAAACAAATGTTCCTTATGGTCACATTAGGTTTCTGCTAGGTATCTTTCAAAAGAATCAATCTGGGAAATTTCAACAAGAACATACCACTCTGCAGCTTGGAAAGGAATTTTAAAGGCAAAGAATTGGCTAATCAAACACATTTCCTATGCAATCTCTTCTGGAACTAGTACTAATATGTGGTACGATCCTTGGGTGAATGGGAAGAGTATATGTCAATTATATGGTGATAGAATACGAAAAGATCTTGGGGCTCCCAAAGATTGGATGGTTTCTGAGTTCATTGCTAACGGTAACTGGTGTCTCCCTAATCCTATTTCTCCCGAAATGTTATCACTTTGGCCGACTATTATAGCTATTCCAATCACGAACAACTCTTCAGATATACTTATTTGGCCTCATGACAATGGCAAATTTAGTGCCACATCCGCATGGAATCAAATTAGGCAAAGAAATAACAAGTGGGTCCCAAGCAGTTGGACATGTGATCGACCGGGATCACAAAGACATTCCTTATGTACATGGCAGGCCCTTCTCAATAAACTACCTACAATAGATAATATGAAAAGAAGAGGTATCTATCAAGTTAACCGATGCTCCCTTTGTATGCAACAAGAAGAAACTGTTGACCACCTCTATTTTGTTTGTGTTTATACAAAATGGATATGGAAGGAGATTCTCCAGCAATTTGAACTCAAAAGACTGCCGCAACCAAACTTGCACCAAGAACTAGGCGACCTCATGCAATGTTTCTCAAGGAAAGGGCCTCTCACACAACTAGCAAAGGTTACTTTCAGATGCGCTATTTGGTGGATGTGGAAGGAGAGATGTAACAGAATCTTTGAATGTCAAACACAAACAATGCTCAGCTATTGAAAGAGATTATTAGAGACTCAAGATCCTGTATTGAGCAAGATCTCAAAACGAAGCACTTTACCCAAAGAGAAAAAGATATTTTTATCAAATTTAATTTTGCTATTAGCTAAAGATCTTGGGAATGATGCCATATTGTGTACCCACAGTTAGTTTTGATATATCTGGATAAACATTTTCTACGTTGATTATAATTAGGAGTTATAGTCTACAGCATGTGTAGTCATAACTATCGCATTCGAACTCCATGAGTTACTTGGCTTTATCTATGACTTGTATAGATAAAGCTATTTGTAAAAACTTTACACATAATCAATTTACTTTTACTTACCAAAAAAAAAATAGACTGCCGCAACCAAACTTGCACCAAGAACTAGGCGACCTCATGCAATGTTTCTCAAGGAAAGGGCCTCTCACACAACTGGCAAAGGTTACTTTCAGATGCGCTATTTGGTGGATGTGGAAGGAGAGATGTAACAGAATCTTTGAATGTCAACATACAGACAATGCTCAGTTATTGAAAGAGATTATTAGAGACTCAAGATCCTGTATGGAGCAAGATCTCAAAACGAAGCACTTTACCCAAAGAGAAAAAGATATTTTTATCAAATTTAATTTTGCTATTAGCTAAAGATCTTGGGAATGATGCCAAATTATGTACCCACAGGTAGTTTTGATATATCTGAATAAACATTTTCTATGTTGATTATAATTAGGAGTTATAGTCTACAGCATGTGTAGTCATAACTATCGCATTCGAACTCCATGAGTTACTTGGCTTTGTCTATGACTTGTATAGATAAAGCTATTTTAAAAACTTTACACATACTCAATTTACTTTTACTTACCAAAAAAAAAATCATGAATGGTTAACAGTTTACCCAGATTCACTTCTTGAGTATGGTGCTCCTTTGTTTTCTAACCATTCTTTAATGTATATACACGCAAAAAAAGCGATGCCAAGAGGCAAGAAACCGTTTAGATTCTTTAAGATGTGGAGTACTCATCCTCAATTTCTTGATGTTATCAGATCTTCTTGGAATGTTAATGTGCATGGATCCCCCCCTTACATCTTATGTCAAAAACTCAAAGCATGTAAAGCAGCACTAAAGGAGTGGAATACAAATACCTTTGGCAATATTAACACCAGAGTTCAATATTGCAGAAAGGAACAAATGTCATTGCAACATGAGCTGCAACTTCAGCCAAATGATGAAAATATTATCTACAAAGAGACAGAAGCCAAAAATAACTTCATGCAAGCCTTAAAACAGGAGGAAAGTTTTCCAAAGCAGAAGTCTCGATAGCATTGGCTTATACTAGGGGATTCTAATACTAAATTTTTCTATGGTTCAATTGCTACTCGAAGGGCTGTTAACCGTATCAGCAAATGTAGAGACAAAGATGATAATCTTATTGAGAATTTAGATGAGGTTAAAGCACATAGAGCAATTTTTTTATTCCTTACTCAATCAAGCTGGGAAACCTAATAACATTCATGTGGAGCCGTCTAAAAAACTTGATCCGGAAGCTATTTCAATCCTCAATGCCCCAATTATAGATGACGAAATTGTATGTGTTGTCTTTAAGTCACCAAAGCACAAAAGCCCAGGTCCAGATGGATTTCCAACTGAATTTTACCAAACTGCTTGGTCTATTATTTGAAATGATGTGATCAAGACTTGCCAACATTTTTTCTCTTCAGGTCATATTCTTAGAGAGATGAATTGCACTTTTATTTCTTTAATTCCGAAGAATGTAGGGGCTGATTCGCTAGAGAACTATCGACCCATATCATTATGCAACTTTATTTACAAGATCATCTCCAAAGTATTGGCAAATAGAATGCAAAAGGTAATACACAAGATCAATAGCCCAAATCAAGCTGCTTTCATCAAAGGGAGAAGTATACATCATAACATTTTGATTCCTAGTGACTTGGTCAACGATTTACATTCAAAAGCAAGAGGGACAAAAATCTGTTTTAAAAGCTGATTCTGGAAAGCCTTTGATTCAGTTAATAGGAAGTTTATCTATAAGATGCTCCTCGATATAAACTTCCCACAAAGAATGGGTTAATTGGATTCAATCTTGCCCTGAAACTCCAAAGTTTTCGATACTCTTTAATGGCTCACCTATTGGTTTTTTTGGGAGAACGAATGGCATCCGACAAGGTAATCCACTCTCTCTGTATCCCTTTACTATTGCGATGGAAGGACTTAGCTGTATGTTGGAACACGCAGTCTTAAATGGCAGTATTAAGGTACCCATTGCTGGTTCTGTTCATATATCACATATAACATTTGCAGATGACTTACTTATCTTTCTCCAAAATGAACCAACTTCAGTAAAGAACCTGGCTACTATTATGAATGACTTTGGTATGGTTTACGGACTTCAGTTAAATCATGCGAAAAAGTAAAGTATATATGAGCCCTTACGTTGAGGATAATGTCTTTATTGCAGAAACTTTGGGGGTTAGTGAGGGAAGCTTGCCGGTTCCTTATTTGGGTCTCCCATTCATATCGACAGACATTCACAAAACCCAATTGTCACCTATCTTGCAAAAAATAAAAGAATAGAATTTCTTCTTGGAAAAATAGGTTTCTATCAAAAGCGGGACAACTCGAACTCATTCGATCGGTATTGCACTCCTACTCTATATATTGGTGTAATGCATTTCTTCTGCTTTGCTGGACTTCTCCAAGATATTGAACGGTTATTAATGAACTTCTTCCGAATGGCACAAATGATAAGGCAATGCATATGGTAAATTAGGATAGCATTTGCAAACCGAAAGATGAAGGGGGGCTAAACTTGAGAAATACTAGAGATTGGAATCAAGAATGTCTGGTACAGCAATTGTGAGAACTTTTGCAAAACAAATATTCCTTATGGTCACATTGGGTTTCTGCTAGGTATCTTTCAAAAGAATCAATCTGGGAAATTTCAACAAGAACATACCACTCTGCAGCTTGGAAAGGAATTTTAAAGGCAAGGAATTGGCTAATCAAACACATTTCCTTTGCAATCTCTTCTGGAACTAGTACTAATATGTGGTACGATCCTTGGGTGAATGGGAAGAGTATATTTCAATTATATGGTGATAGAATACGAAAAGATTTTGGTATGTTGGAACACAACAGAGAGTGGATCGCAATAGTAAAAGGATTCCTCATGTATAGGATTTTGGTATGTTAAGTTATATTCGTGTAATGATATGATCTTATGGTAATCGTTGGTTTGGTGACTGCATAGACTTCCCCATTTGTGAATTTATATTGTGGTTATTATTTTGATGAGTTGAGTTCTGATTGTATGAATTATCGAGTGATGTGTGGTATATTTATGAATTGCATAGGGTTATGAATTTGTAGACTATAGAGGTGAAATTTTGATCTGAATGTTTTCTTAGTGACCTCAAATGTGTGCTTGGATCCTGGGTTAGTTATGATGAAAATTTTAAATATTGTCGATATTTTTGAGGGGCGTGACAGCTTCGGCGCACGCTTGTCGTGTCCGGTGCGCGGTCGGCCTCGTGGGCATCGGAGAGATCCGAGAATGGCGATTCCGAGATCGTTCGAGGGTTTCGGGGCGCGCGAGGGTCCCCGGTCATCGATACGCCATCCGTGACGTGCACAAAGGCGAGGAACAACGTACACAAAACGAGTGCGATCATACCAGCCCTAAAGCACCGGATCCCATCAGAACTCCGAAGTTAAGAGTGCTTGGGCAAGAGTAGTACTAGGATGGGTGACCCCTTGGGAAGTCCTCGTGTTGCACTCCTTTTTGTGCCCCGAGCGACCAAAACCTCTCCCGTCGACCTCCGAGGCGATGGTTTTGGGCCTCGAAATTTGTCGTGACTGCTATGCAGTCAGTCTCGTGGGGCTACGAGAGAGCTTTCCGGAATGAGGTCACAATAGCGATTCCGAGTCCGATCGAGAAAGTTCTGAGGGTTTCGGTGCACGCTTGTCGTGTCCGGTGCGCGGTCGGCCTCGTGGGCATCGGAGAGATCCGAGAATGGCGATTCCAAGATCGTTCGAGGGTTTCGGGGCGCGCAAGGGTCCCCGGTCATCGATACGCCGTCGTGGACGCGCACAAAAGGCGAGGGACGACGCACACAAAAACGAAAAGATCATACCAGCACTAAAGCACCGATCCCATCAGAACTCCGAAGTTAAGCGTGCTTGGGTGAGAGTAGTACTAGGATGGGTGACCCCATGGAAGTCCTCGTGTTGCACTCCTTTTTTGTGCCCCGAAATGACCAAAACCTCTCCCCGCCGACCTCCGGCGGGCGATGGTTTTGGGCCTCGAATTTGTGTCGTGACCGCTACGCAATCAGTCTCGTGGGGCTCCAAGAGAGCTTTCCGAATGGGGTCGCAATAGCGATTCCGAAGTCCGCTCGAGAAAGTTCAGAGGGTTTCGGCGACGCTTGTCGTGTCCGGTGCGCGGGGTCGGCCTCGTGGGCATCGGAGAGATCCGAGAATGGCGATTCCGAGATCGCTTCGAGGGTTTCGGGCGCGCGAGGGTCCCCGGTCGTCGATACGCCATCCGGACGCGGCAATAAAGACGAGGGATGACGCACACAAAACGAAAAGCGATCATACCAGCACTAAAGCACCGGATCCCATCAGAACTCCGGTTAAGCGTGCTTGGGCGAGAGTAGTACTAGGATGGGTGACCCCTGGAAGTCCTCGTGTTGCACTCCTTTTTGTGCCCCGAAACCACCAAAACCTCTCCCATCGACCTCCCGGCGATGGTTTTGGGCCTCGAATTTGTCGTGACCGCCACGCAGTCAGTCTCGTGGGGCTCCGAGAGAGCTTTCCGAATGGGGTCGCAATAGCGATTCCGAGTCCGCTCGAAAAGTTCAGAGGGTTTCGCGACGCTTGTCGTCTCCGGGCGCGCTGGTCGGCCTCGTGGGCATCGGAGAGATCCGAGAATGGCGATTCCGAGATCGCTTAAGGGTTTCGGGCGCGCGAGGGTCCCCGGTCGTCGATACGCCGTCCGGGACGCACAAAAAGGCGAGGGACGACGACACAAAAACGAAAAGCGATCATACCAGCACTAAAGCACCGATCCCATCAGAACTCCGGGTTAAGCGTGCTTTGGGCGAGAGTAGTACTAGGATGGGTGACCCCCTGGGAAGTCCTCGTGTTGCACTCCTTTTGTGCCCCGAAATACCAAAACCTCTCCCCTGCCGACCTCCGAGGCGATGGTTTTGGGCCTCGAAATTTGCCGTGACCGCCACGCAGTCAGTCTCGGGGGCTCCCAGAGAGCTTTCCCGAATGGGGTCGCAATAGCGATTCCGAGTTCGCTCGAGAAAGTTCAGAGGGTTTCGCGCACGCCTTGTCGTGGTCCGAGGTTTCGCCGCGTCGGTCGGCCCTCGTGGGCATCGGAGAGATCCGAGAATGGCGATTCCGAGATCGCTCGAGGGTTTCGGGGTGCCGCAAGGGTCCCCGGTCGTCGATACGCCATCCCATGACGGGACAAAGGCGAGGGACGACGCACACAAAACGAAAAGCGATCATACCAGCACTAAAGCACCGGATCCCATCAGAACTCCGGGTTAAGCGTGTTTGGGCGAGAGTAGTACTAGGATGGGTGACCCCTGGGAAGTCCTCGTGTTGCACTCCTTTTTGTGCCCCGAAATACCAAAAAAACTCTCCCGACCTCCGAGGCGATGGTTTTGGGCCTCGAATTTGTCGTGACCGCCACGCAGTCAGTCCTCGTGGGGCTCCAGAGAGCTTTCCGGCGGAATGGGGTCGCAATAGCGATTCCGAGTTCGTTCGAGAAAGTTCAGAGGGTTTCGGCGCACGCTTGTCGTGTTCGGTGCGCGGTCGGCCTCGTGGGCATCGGAGAGATCCGAGAATGGCGATTCCGAGATCGTTCGAGGGTTTCGGGGCGTGCAAGGGTCCCCGGTCGTCGATACGCCGTCCGACGGACGGCAACAAAGGCGAGGGACGACGACACAAAACGAAAGTGCGATCATACCAGCACTAAAGCACCGGATCCCATCAGAACTCCGAAGTTAAGCGCGCTTTGGGCGAGAGTAGTACTAGGATGGGTGACCCCCCTGGAAGTCCTCGTGTTGCACTCCTTTTGTGCCCCCGAAACCACCAAAAACCTCTCCCGCCGACCTCCGAGGCGATGGTTTTGGGCCTCGAAATTTTGTCGTGACCGCTACGCAGTCAGTCTCGTGGGGCTCCGAGAGCTTTCCGAATGGGGTCGCAATAGCGATTCCGAAGTCCGCTCGAGAAAGTTCAGAGGGTTTCGCGTAAGACGCTTGTCGTGGTCCGGTCGCGCGGTCGGCCTCGTGGGCATCGGAGAGATCCGAGAATGGCGATTCCGAGATCGCTCGAGGGTTTCGGGCGCCAGGGGTCCCCGGTCGCCGATACGCCGTCCGCGGACGCAACAAAGGAGAGGGACGACGACACAAAAACGAAAAGCGATCATACCAGCACTAAAGCACCGATCCCATCAGAACTCGGGTTAAGCGTGCTTGGGCGAGAGTAGTACTAGGATGGGTGACCCCTGGGAAGTCCTCGTGTTGCACTCCTTTTGTGCCCCGAAATACCAAAAAACCTCCCCGCCGACCTCCGAGGCGATGGTTTTGGGCCTCGAATTTGTCGTGACCGCCACGCAGTCAGTCTCGTGGGGCTCCGAGAGAGCTTTTCCGAATGGGGTCGCAATAGCGATTCCGAAGTTCGTTCGAGAAAGTTCAGAGGGTTTCGCGCACGCTTGTCGTGTCCGGTGCGCCGGTCGGCCTCGGGGCATCGGAGAGATCCGAGAATGGCGATTCCAAGATCGCTCGAGGGTTTCGGGGCCGCGAGGGTCCCCCGTCATCGATACGCCATCCCGGACGCACAAAGGCGAGGGGACGACGCACACAAAACGAAGTGCGATCATACCAGCACTAAAGCACCGGATCCCATCAGAACTCCGGGTTAAGCGTGCTTGGGCGAGAGTAGTACTAGGATGGGTGACCCCTGGGAAGTCCTCGTGTTGCACTCCTTTTGTGCCCCGAAAAGCAACCAAAAAACTCTCCCGCCGACCTCCGAGGCGATGGTTTTGGGCCTCGAAATTTGTCGTGACCGCTACGCAGTCAGTCTCGGGGGCTCCGAGAGCTTTCCGAAATGGGGTCGCAATAGCGATTCCGAGTTCGCTCGAGAAAGTTCAGAGGGTTTCGGCGACGCTTGTCGTGTCCGGGCGCGCTGTCGGCCTTGGGGCATCGGAGAGATCCGAGAATGGCGATTCCAAGATCGCTCGAGGGTTTCGGGGCCAGAGGGTCCCCGGTCGCCGATACGCCGTCCGACGCGCAATAAAGGCGAGGGACGACGACACAAAACGAAAAGGATCATACCAGCACTAAAGCACCGGATCCCATCAGAACTCCGGGTTAAGCGTGCTTTGGGCGAGAGTAGTACTAGGATGGGTGACCCCTGGGAAGTCCTCGTGTTGCACTCCTTTTGTGCCCCGAAGCCACCAAAACCTCTCCCCGCCGACCTCCGAGGGCGATGGTTTTGGGCCTCGAATTTGCCGTGACCGCCACGCAGTCAGTCTCGTGGGGCTCCAAGAGAGCTTTCCGAATGGGGTCGCAATAGCGATTCCGAGTTCGCTCGAGAAAGTTCAGAGGGTTTCGCGACGCTTGCTTGTCGTCCGGCGCGCAGGTCGGCCTCGTGGGCATCGGAGAGATCCGAGAATGGCGATTCCGAGATCGCTCGAGGGTTTCAGGGTGCGCCAGCGGGTCCCCGGTCGTCGATACGCCGTCCCGACGGACGGTGCACAAAGGCGAGGGACGACGACACAAAACGAAAAGCATCATACCAGCACTAAAGCACCGGATCCCATCAGAACTCCGGTTAAGCGTTTGGGCGAGAGTAGTACTAGGATGGGTGACCCCTGGGAAGTCCTCGTGTTGCACTCCTTTTGTGCCCCGAGCCACCAAAACCTCTCCCCCGCCGACCTCCGAGGCGATGGTTTTGGGCCTCGAATTTGCCGTGACCGCCACGCAGTCAGTCCTCCGTGGGGGCTCCGAGAGAGTTCTTCCGAATGGGGTCGCAATAGCGATTCCGAGTTCGCTCGAGAAAGTTCAGAGGGTTTCGGGACGCTTGTCGTCGCGGTCCGGGCGCCGGTCGGCCTCGTGGGCATCGGAGAGATCCGAGAATGGCGATTCCGAGATCGCTTCGAGGGTTTCGGGGCGCCGCCAGGGTCCCCGGTCGTCGATACGCCGTCCGTGACGGACGTGCAAAAGGCGAGGGACGACGACACAAAAACGAAAAGCGCGATCATACCAGCACTAAAGCACCGGATCCCATCAGAACTCCGGTTTAAGCTGCTTGGGCGAGAGTAGTACTAGGATGGGTGACCCCCGAAGTCCTCGTGTTGCACTCCTTTTTGTGCCCCGAGCCACCAAAACCTCTCCCCCGTCCGACCTCCGAGGCGATGGTTTTGGGCCTCGAAATTTGTCGTGACCGCCACGCAGCATCAGTCCTCGTGGGGCTCCGAGAGCTTTCCGAATGGGGTCGCAATAGCGATTCCGAAGTTCGCTCGAAAAAGTTCAGAGGGTTTCGCGCGACGCTTGTCGTGGTCCGATGCGCGGTCGGCCTCGTGGGCATCGGAGAGATCCGAGAATGGCGATTCCGAGATCGTTCGAGGGTTTCAAGGCGCTGCCAGGGTCCCCGTCATCGATATACGCCATCCGACGACGCACAAAGGCGAGGGACGACGACACAAAACGAAAAGCGATCATACCAGCACTAAAAGCACCGATCCCATCAGAACTCCGGGTTAAGCGTGCTTGGGCGAGAGTAGTACTAGGATGGGTGACCCCTGGGAAGTCCTCGTTGCACTCCTTTTGTGCCCCGAGCGACCAAAAACCTCTCCCGCCGACCTCCGAGGCGATGGTTTTGGGCCTCGAAATTTGCCGTGACCGCCACGCAGTCAGTCCTCGGGGGGTCCGAGAGAGCTTTCCGAATGGGGTCGCAATAGCGATTCCGAAGTCCGCTCGAGAAAGTTCAGAGGGTTTCGGCGCACGCTTGTCGTGGTCCGTGCGCGGTCGGCCTCGTGGGCATCGGAGAGATCCGAGAATGGCGATTCCGAGATCGCTCGAGGGGTTTCGCCATGCATGCGAGGGTCCCCGGTCGTCGATACGCCGCCCGCGACGACGGTAAAAGGGGAGGGACGACGACAAAAAACGAAAAGCGATCATACCAGCACTAAAAAGCACCGGATCCCATCAGAACTCCAAAGTTAAGCTGCTTGGGCGAGAGTAGTACTAGGATGGGTGACCCCCGGAAGTCCTCGTGTTGCACTCCTTTTTGTGCCCCGAGCCACCAAAACCTCTCCCGCCGACCTCCGAGGCGATGGTTTTGGGCCTCGAAATTTGCCGACCGCCACGCAGTCAGTCCTCGTGGGGCTCCGAGAGAGCTTTCCGAATGGGGTCGCAATAGCTATTCCGAGTTCGCTCGAGAAAAGTTCAGAGGGTTTCGCGCACGCTTGTCGTGGTCCGGCGCGGGTCGGCCTCGTGGGCATCGGAGAGATCCGAGAATGGCGATTCCGAGATCGCTCGAGGGTTTCGGGGCGCGCGAGGGTCCCCGGTCGTCGATACCGCCGTCCGGACGCGGCACAAAGGCGAGGGACGACGACAAAAACGAAAAGCGATCATACCAGCACTAAAGCACCGATCCCATCAGAACTCCGGTTTAAGCGTGCTTGGGGCGAGAGTAGTACTAGGATGGGTGACCCCCGGGAAGTCCTCGTGTTGCACTCCTTTTGTGCCCCGAGCCACCAAAACCCTCTCCCCGCCGACCTCCGAGGCGATGGTTTTGGGCCTCGAAATTTGCCGTGACCGCCACGCAGTCAGTCTCGTGGGGCTCGAGAGAGCTTTCCGAATGGGGTCGCAATAGCGATTCCGAGTCCGCTCGAGAAAGTTCAGAGGGTTTCGCACGCTTGTCGTGGTCCGGTCGTGCGCCGGTCGGCCTCGGGGGCATCGGAGAGATCCGAGAATGGCGATTCCGAGATCGCTCGAGGGTTTCGGGCGCCGCGAGGGTCCCCGGTCGGTTTAATCGTCGATACGCCGTCCGGACGACGCAATAAAGGCGAGGGACGACGCACAAAAAAAAGAAAAGCGCGATCATACCAGCACTAAAGCACCGGATCCCATCAGAACTCCGGGTTAAGCGTGCTTGGGCGAGAGTAGTACTAGGATGGGTGACCCCTGGGAAGTCCTCGTGTTGCACTCTTTTTGTGCCCCGAAATACCAAAACCTCTCCCGCCGACCTCCGGCGGCGATGGTTTTGGGCCTCGAATTTGCCGTGACCGCCACGCAGTCAGTCTCGGGGGCTCCGAGAGCTTTTCCGAATGGGGTCGCAATAGCGATTCCGAAGTTCGCTCGAGAAAGTTCAGAGGGTTTCGGCGACGCTTGTCGTGGTCCGGCGCGCGGTCGGCCTCGGGGGCATCGGAGAGATCCGAGAATGGCGATTCCGAGATCGCTCGAGGGTTTCAGGGCGCGCGGGGTCCCCGGTCGTCGACACGCCGTCCGACGGTGCACAAAGGCGAGGGACGACGACACAAAAACGAAAAGCGATCATACCAGCACTAAAGCACCGGATCCCATCAGAACTCCGGGTTAAGCGCTTTGGGCGAGTAGTACTAGGATGGGTGACCCCCTGGAAGTCCTCGTGTTGCACTCCTTTTGTGCCCCGAAATACCAAAACCTCTCCCGTCGACCTCCGAGGCGATGGTTTTGGGCCTCGAATTTGCCGTGACCGCCACGCAGTCAGTCTCGTGGGGCTCCGAGAGAGCTTTCCGAATGGGGTCGCAATAGCGATTCCGAAGTTCGCTCGAGAAAAGTTCAGAGGGTTTCGCGACGCTTGTCGTGGTCCGGCGCGCGGTCGGCCTCGTGGGCATCGGAGAGATCCGAGAATGGCGATTCCGATCGCTCGAGGGTTTCAGGCGCCGCCAGGGTCCCCGGTCGTCGATACGCCGCCCTGGGACGGACGCACAAAGGCGAGGGACGACGCACACAAAACGAAAAGCGATCATACCAGCACTAAAGCACCGGATCCCATTAGAACTCCGGTTAAGCATGCTTGGGCGAGAGTAGTACTAGGATGGGTGACCCCCCTGGGAAGTCCTCGTGTTGCACTCCTTTTGTGCCCCGAGCCACCAAAAAACCTCTCCCGCCGACCTCCGAGGCGATGGTTTTGGGCCTCGAATTTGCCGTGACCGCCACGCAGTCAGTCTCGTGGGCTCCGAGAGAGCTTTCCGAATGGGGTCGCAATAGCCATTTCCGAGTTCGCTTCGAGAAAGTTCAGAGGGTTTCGGCGACGCTTGTCGTCGGTCCGCGCGCGGTCGGCCTCGGGGGCATCGAGAGATCCGAGAATGGCGATTCCGAGATCGCTCGAGGGTTTCGGGCGCGGAGGGGTCCCCGGTCCCGTCGACGCCGCCCGGACGTGCACAAAGGCGAGGGACGACGACACAAAAAACGAAAAGCGATCATACCAGCACTAAAGCACCGGATCCCATCAGAACTCCGGGTTAAGCATGCTTGGGCGAGAGTAGTACTAGGATGGGTGACCCCCCCGGGAAGTCCTCGTGTTGCACTCCTTTTGTGCCCCGAAGCCACCAAAACCTCTCCCGCCGACCTCCGAGGCGATGGTTTTGGGCCTCGAATTTGTCGCGGACCGCCACGCAGTCAGTCTCGTGGGGGGCTCGAGAGAGAGCTTTCCGAATGGGGTCGCAATAGCGATCCCGAAGTTCGCTCGAGAAAGTTCAGAGGGTTTCGCGACGCTTGTCGTGGTCCGGCGCGCGGGTCGGCCTCGTGGGCATCGGAGAGATCCGAGAATGGCGATTCCGATCGCTTCGAGGGTTTCGGGCACGCCGAGGGTCCCCGGTCGTCGATACGCCGTCCGGTGACGACGTGCACAAAAGGAGAGGGACGACGACACAAAACGAGTGCGATCATACCAGCACTAAAGCACCGGATCCCATCAGAACTCCGGGTTAAGCTGCTTGGGCGCAGAGAGTAGTACTAGGATGGGTGACCCCCTGGGAAGTCCTCGTGTTGCACTCCTTTTGCCCCCGAAAGACCAAAACCTCTCCCCCGTCGACCTCCGAGGCGATGGTTTTGGGCCTCGAATTTGCCGTGACCGCCACGCAGTCAGTCTCGTGGGGGCCCGAGAGAGCTTTCCGAAATGGGGTCGCAATAGCGATTCCGAGTTCGCTCGAGAAAGTTCAGAGGGTTTCGCGACGCTTGTCGTGGTCCGGCGCGCCGGTCGGCCTCGTGGGCATCGGAGAGATCCGAGAATGGCGATTCCGAGATCGCTCGAGGGTTTCGGGCGCAAGGGTCCCCGGTCGCCGATACGCCGCCGGGACGCGGCACAAAGGCGAGGGGGACGACGCACACAAAACGAAAAGCGATCATACCAGCACTAAAGCACCGGATCCCATCAGAACTCCGGGTTAAGCGCGTTTGGGCGAGAGTAGTACTAGGATGGGTGACCCCCGGGAAGTCCTCGTGTTGCACTCCTTTTGTGCCCCGAAATGACCAAAACCTCTCCCGCCGACCTCCGAGGCGATGGTTTTGGGCCTCGAATTTGCCGACCGCCACGCAGTCAGTCTCGTGGGGGCTCCGGTGAGAGCTTTCCGAAATGGGGTCGCAATAGCGATTCCGAGTTCGCTCGAGAAAGTTCAGAGGGTTTCGCGACGCTTGTCGTGGTCCGGCGCGCGGGTCGGCCTCGTGGGCATCGAGAGATCCGAGAATGGCGATTCCGAGATCGCTCGAGGGTTTCGGGGCGCGCGGGTCCCCCCTGTCGTCGACACGCGTCGCAAACGCACAAAGGGAGAGGGACGACGCACACAAAACGAAAAGGCATCATACCAGCACTAAAGCACCGGATCCCATCAACTCCGGGTTAAGCGCAGCTTTGGGCGAGAGTAGTACTAGGATGGGTGACCCCTGGGAAGTCCTCGTGTTGCACTCCTTTTGTGCCCCGAAAGCCACCAAAACCTCTCCCCGCCGACCTCCGAGGCGATGGTTTTGGGCCTCGAATTTGCCGTGACCGCCACGCAGTCAGTCTCTCTCTCTGGGGCTCCGAGAGAGCTTTCCGAATGGGGTCGCAATAGCGATTCCGAGTTCGCTCGAGAAAGTTCAGAGGGTTTCAAGACGCTTGTCGTGTCCGGCGCGCCGGTCGGCCTCGTGGGCATCGGAGAGATCCGAGAATGGCGATTCCGAGATCGCTCGAGGGTTTCGGGCACGCCAAGGGTCCCCTGGTCGTCGATACGCCGTCCGCGACGCGGCACAAAGGCGTAGGGACGACGACACAAAACGAGGGACGACGATCACAAAAACGAAAGTGCATCATACCAAAAACTAAAGCACCGGATCCCATCAAACTTTTTTTTTTTTTTTTTTTTGGTAAGTAAAAGTAAATTGATTATGTGTAAAGTTTTACAAATAGCTTTATCTATACAAGTCATAGACAAAGCCATTTAACTCATAGAGTGCGAATGCGATAGTTATGACTACACATGTTGTAGACTATAACTCCTAATTATAATCAAAATAGAAAATGTTTATCCAGATATATATCAAAATTTGGCATCATTCCCAAGATCTTTAGCTAATAGCAAAATTAAAATTGATAAAAAATATATTTTTCTTTTGGGTAAAGTGTCTGCTTTTGAGATCTTGCTCCATACAGGATCTTGAGTCTCTAATAATCTCTTTCAATAGCTGAGCATTGTTTGTGTGTTGACATTTAAAGATTCTGTTACATCTCTCCTTCCACATCCACCAAATAGCGATCTGAAAGTAACCTTTGCCAGCCAGTGTGAGAGGACCTTTTCTTGAGAAACATTGCATGAGTTCGCCTAGTTCTTGGTGCAAGTTTGGTTATGCAGTCTATTGAGTTCAAATCGCTGGAGAATCTCCTTCCATATCCATTTTGTATAATCACAAGCAAAATAAAGGTGGTCAACAGTTTTTCTTGTTGCATACAAAGGGAGCATCGGTTAACATGATAGATACCTCTTCTTTTCATATTGTCTATTGTAGGTAGTTTATTGAGAAGGGCCTGCCATGTACATAAGGAATGTCTTTTGTGATCCCTACGATCCCATGTCCAACTGCATGGGACCCACTTGTTATTTCTTTGCCTAATTTGATTCCATGCAGATGTGGCACTAAATTTGCCATTGTCATGAGGCCAAATAAGTTTATCCAAGAGTTGTTCGTGATTGGAATAGCTATAATAGTCGGCCAAAGTGATAACATTTCTGGGGAAATAGGATTAGGGAGACACCAGTACCGTTAGCAATGAACTCAGAAACCTTCCAATCTTTGGGAGCCCCAGATCTTTTCAGATTCTGTCACCATATAATTGAAATATACTCTTCCCATTCACCCAAGGATCGCATCACATATTAGTACTAGTTCCGTAAGAGATTGCATAGGAAATGTGTTTGATTAGCCAATTCCTTTGCCTTTAAAATTCCTTTCCAAGCTGCAGAGTGGTATGTTCTTGTTGAAATTTCCCAGATTGATTCTTTTGAAAGATACCTAGCAGAAACCCAAAGTGACCATAAGGAACATTTGTTTTGCAAAAGATCCCACAATTGCTGCACCGCACATGCTTGATTCCAATCTCTAGTATTTCTCAAGTTTAGCCCCCCTTCATCTTTTTCTACTTACAAATGCTATCCCAATTTACCATATGCATTGCCTTATCATTTGTGCCATTCCGTAAGAAGTTCATTAATAACCGCTCAATATCTTGGAGAAGTCCAAATAGGTAGAAGAAATGCATTACACCAATATATAGAGTAGGAGTGCAATACCGAACGGATGAGTTCGAAGTCGCCCCGCTTTTGATAGAAACCTATTTTTCCAAGAAGAAATTCTATTCTTTATTTTTTTTTTGCAAGATAGGTCGACAAAGGGTTTTGTGAATGCCTCTGGGATATGAGCGGAGACCCAAATAAGGAACTGCAAGCTTCCCTCACTAACCCCCCAAAGTTTGTGCAATAAAGACATTATCCTCAACGTAGGGCTCATATATACTTTACTTTTCGCATGATTTAACCAAGTCCAGAAACCATACCAAAGTCATTCATAATAGTAGCCAGTTTTTTTACTGAAGTTGGTTCATTTTGGAGAAAGATAAGTAAGTCATCTGCAAAATGTTATATGTGATATATGAACAGTAACCAAAGAATGGGTACCTTAATGCTGCCATTTAAGACTGCGTGTTCCAACATACAGCTAAGTCCTTCCATCGCAATAGTAAAAGATATACGGAGAGAGTGGATCACCTTGTTTGATGCCATTCGTGTTCCCAAAAAAAATTGGTGAGCCATTAAAGAGTATCGAAAACTTTGGAGTTTCCAGCAAGATTGAATCCAATTAACCCATTGCTGTGGGAAGTTCATATCGAGGAGCATCTTATAGATAAACTTCCTATTAACTGAATCAAGGCTTTCCGTAATCAGCTTTAAAAATATATTTTTGTCCCTCTTGCTTTTGAATGCAAATCTTTGACCAAGTCATTAGCAAGCAAAATGTTATGATGTATACTTCTCCCTTTGATGAAAGCAGCTTGGTTTGGGCTAATGATCTTGTGTATTACCTTTTGCATTCTATTTGCCAATACTTTGAGATGATCTTGTAAATAAAGTTGCATAATGATATGGGTCGATAGTTCTCTAGTGAATCAGCCCCCATTCTTCTTCGAATTAAGGAAATAAAAGTGCAATTCATCTCTAAGAATATGACCAAGAGAAAAAATGTTGGCAAGCCTTGATCACATCATTTCCAATAATAGACCAAGCAGTTTGGTAAAATTCAGCTGGAAATCCATCCGACCTGGGCTTTTGTGCTTTGGTGACTTAAAGACAACACATACAATTTCACATCCTGTAATTGGGGCATTGAGGATTGAAATAGCTTCAATCAAGTTTTCTAGTCGGCCCCACATGAATGTTATTAGGTTTCCAGCTTGATTGAGTAAGGAATAAAAAAATTGCTCTGTGTGCTTTTAACCATCCAACTTCTCAATAAGATTATCATCTTTGTCTCTGCATTTACCGATACTACTAATAGCCCTTCGAGTAGCAATTGAAGCATAGAAAAATTTTGTATTGGAATCCTCTAGCGTAAGTTTCAATGTTGTCGAGACTTCTGCTTTGCAAAACTTTTCCTCCTGTTTTAAGGCTTGCATGAAGTTATTTCTGGCTTCTTTTTGTAGATAATATTTTTTCATCATTTGGTCAAGTTGCAGCTCATGTTGCAAAGACATTAGTTCCTTTCTCAAAGTTGAACTCGTGTTAATATTGCCAAAGGTATTTGTATTCCACTCCTTTAGTGCTGCTTTTTACGTGCTTTGAGCTTTTGACATAAGATGTAAGGGGGGATCCATGCACATTAACATTCCAAGCAGATCTGATAACATCAAGAAATTGAGGATGAGTACTCCACATGTTAAAGAATCTAAATGGTTTCTTGCCTCTTGGTGTCGCTTTTTTTCATATATATACATTAAAGAATGGTCGAAAAAACAAAGGAGCACCATACTCAAGAAGTGAATCTGGGTAAACTGTTAACCATTCATGATTAATCAAACACCTATCAAGTCGAGCCATTATTTTTCTGTTAGCAGCACCTTGATTACCCCAGAGAGCCAATTACCCACAGATTTCATATCAAACAATGCTGCAGTGTCAATGTAATCATTGAACTTTTGAAGTCGGCTTTCAAAAGTTGTCTACCACCCTGTTTTTCATTTGTGTACCGAACAGTATTAAAGTCTCCAAGAACAATCCAAGGTACATTGAGACAGCCATTTACAATATTAGTCGGTCGACCAAAGAGTATTTCTTTTCTTGCATACCGTTTGAAGCATATATACCAAAGAAAATTGAATTGACAGCCATTCTTTTTATCCTCTACCTTAAGATGAATGAATTGATCAAGAGCAGAAATAAACCAAGCATTAATAGAGTTAGGATGCCATAAGACCCATATTCTACCAAAAGTGTCATTTGAGTCATTGGTAAACAGTTCTCAAGTCCGCCATATTAAATTCTTTTGAGCTTGAACGCCACATTGTTTAATTTTTGTTTCCACTAGAATAACAATATCACATGCAGCAGACTTGATTATTCTATTGAGCTCCCCGACATTTCTCCTCCTTTTATTAAGTCCGCTTAACATTCCAAAGATGTTATCTTCATTAGTAAAAGATAGTAAGGTATTCATCCTACGACTTTTGGATGGATTGTACCATCCTTTTTCTTATCTTTCGGTTTTGTATTTTCCTCCCCCACAATATCCTTACCTTTTATGGCTTTATTCCTATATTTATCCACTTCATCTACAGCTTGCAGATTTTTAAACTTTAAAATACCTTGAATCATGTGGTCTTGATTGGCAGGGTTTGTTGAAGCTCGATAAGATTGTTGCATCACAATATCCCGGATAGTACTTGTTGGAGCAGTCTGGCTATAGAGGTTTGTTGGAGCATGAGTTTGTTGAGACAGAATATCCTTGTTGGCAATGTTTGTTGTGGCCTGAGTTTGTTGAGGAATAATATCCTTGCTAGCTTAGATTTGCTTGGACCTGAGTTCGCTGAGCTAGTGTGGATGGATCCGATGATATTGGAAGAGATGAAGTTCCCGACTTATGTTTCTCCCGTCCACTAGTACCATGGGAAACCTCTGTTGTGGAAGGCTCTGACATTATAGGTACAGATAAAGTTTTGGAATTGTCCTTCTGTCCACGGGTGCTTTCCTTTATGAAGTCGAATGCTCAATAGTTTTTGCCACCATCGGTGCTGCTGCCATTAGAGAAGAATCACTTTGTTGCTGAGGCGCTTGACGGGTCGATAGACCTTTGTGGTTGGATTTGGGGTTTGCCGACAAGCTCCATTTGGATGACCAAAAGATAAGCAACGCCGACATCGCTAGGCTTCCAGGAATATGAGACATGTACCTTCCGAAAGTGTTCCCGCCAAGATCACGATAGAAAACCTCATTAGGAAGATCTTCATCGAAGAAACCAGCACACATGCTCGTGCAAATGCTAATCTCGTCCGAGCTGCTGTTGCTTTGTCGATGTAGAGTGGTCGTCCCAGAGTGCTGCATAACTTTGCAATAAAACGCCGACTCCAAAGATGTAGAGGCAGTCCTTGAAAGGATACCCATAATGGAATAGATCAGAGGCTATCTAACTCCAAACGGACATCGAGACCAACGCCAGAGAATCATTGATGACCATGATAGTCCAGAATCCTTCGAGGATTCGCTGCAAATCTTCTTCAGAGTATAGCTTGCAAACAAAGAATCCGCTTCTCCAAAGATATGAAGATCAAATGACGATATTCCCCATCGAAGTTTTGATAAATGAGGATAGTGGGAAATAAGATGTTTTGAGACCTACCACATAGCCAACAATCGCCATAGACCATGTCTCAATAAGCTCACCTGAATCAACAGCCTCAGATACAGCAATCTTCTTATCACCAAACTTCGAGTAAAGAATTCCAAGCTTAGATCTGACTTCCAACCGAGCCTTGAAGAGGCTAGTCCAAGGCCGAGGATCGCTGGAAATGAGAGCAGGCTGTCGCGATCTAGAGCGCCCGCCGCCTTCGATGCTGGTTGGTCGGCGGAGTTTCTCTCTGAAAAGATATGTTGAAGAGCAACTTGGGGGGTAGCGGTAGGGAGCCTTGCCATCGCTTTCAACCCTCTCGCCACCATCGCCAGCCCTAGGGGCCATCGCTGCCATGTTTGATCCTCCGGTCGCCGCTACGAAACGACGCCATTGGGAAAAGCCACCGCTGCAGTATATTAGATCGCCGCTATGGTACCGCCACCCTAGGGATTTATGGTTGCTGCTACAGTATCGTCGCCGCCTTTGGGGTGAAGCCGACGCCACGGAGATCTGATCGCTGCTACAGTGTCGTCGCCGCCGCTACAGTACTGTCGCCCTTGGGAGATCTGATCACCTCTACACGTCGCCGCCGCCTTCGCCAGGGGAGAAAGCCGACGCCGCAGGAGTTAGATCGCCTTTAGGGATATGGTTGTCGATATGAGATATGTCCTCCGCCACAAAGATGGCCGCCTGGGACAGTACCGTCGCCACCATCTGGGCCGCCACAAGAGGTCGCCTTTGAGAGATCTGATCACCGCCACATGTCGTCGCCGCCTCTCGCCGCCCATCTTTCTGGGGAGAAAGCTAACGATGCAGGAGTCAGATCGTCCTAGGGAGATCTGGTCGCCGCTATAGTACCGTCGCCTAGATCTGGTCGCCGCTATTCGGAGAGATCGCCCATGATCGTCCCGAGATCGCTCGAGGGTTTCGGGCGCGCCGGTCCCCTAGAGTCGCCGCCAGTCTTCATTAGGAGAGGGGCGACGCACAAAAAAAAGAAAAGCGATCATACCAGCACTAAAGCACCGGATCCCATCAGAACTCCGGGTTAAGCGTGCTTGGGCGAGAGTAGTACTAGGATGGGTGACCCCCGGGAAGTCCTCGTGTTGCACTCCTTTTTGTGCCCCGAAATACCAAAAACTCTCCCGCCGACCTCCGAGGCGATGGTTTTGAGCCTCGAATTTGCCGTGACCGCCACGCAGTCAGTCTCGTGGGGCTCCGAGAGAGCTTTTCCGAATGGGGTCGCAATAGCGATTCCGAGTTCGCTCGAGAAAGTTCAGAGGGTTTCAAAGACGCTTGTCGTGGTCCGGGCGCGCCGGTCGGCCTCGGTGGGCATCGGAGAGATCCGAGAATGGCGATTCCGAGATCGCTCGAGGGTTTCGGGCGCGCAAGGGTCCCCGGTCGTCGATATGCCGCCCGGACGACGTGCACAAAGGAGAGGGACGACGACACAAAAAACGAAAAGCGCGATCATACCAGCACTAAAGCACCGGATCCCATCAGAACTCCGGGTTAAGCATGCTTTGGGCGAGAGTAGTACTAGGATGGGTGACCCCCGAAGTCCTCGTTGTTGCACTCCTTTTGTGCCCCGAAATGACCAAAACCTCTCCCCGCCGACCTCCGAGGCGATGGTTTTTGAGCCTCGAATTTGCCGTGACCGCCACGCAGTCAGTCTCGTGGGGCTCCGAGAGAGCTTTCCGAATGGGGGTCGCAATAGCGATTCCGAAGTTCGCTCGAGAAAGTTCAGAGGGTTTCGCACGACGCTTGTCGTGGTCCGGATGCGCCGGTCGGCCTCGTGGGCATCGGAGAGATCCGAGAATGGCGATTCCGAGATCGCTCGAGGGTTTCGGGCGCCGCGAGGGTCCCCGGGTCGTCGATACGCCGTCCGCGACGCGCACAAAGGAGAGGGGACGACGACACACAAAACGAAAAGCGATCATACCAGCACTAAAGCACCGGATCCCATCAGAACTCCGGGTTAAGCTGCTTGCTTTGGGCGAGAGTAGTACTAGGATGGGTGACCCCCTGGGAAGTCCTCGTGTTGCACTCCTTTTTGTGCCCCGAGCGACCAAAACCTCTCCCGTCGACCTCCGAGGCGATGGTTTTGAGCCTCGAAATTTGCCGTGACCGCTACGCAGTCAGTCTCGTGGGGCTCCGAGAGAGCTTTCCGGAATGGGGTCGCAATAGCGATTCCGAGTTCGTTCGAGAAAGTTCAGAGGGTTTCGGCGCACGCTTGTCGTGTCCGATGCGCGGTCGGCCTCGTGGGCATCGGAGAGATCCGAGAATGGCGATTCCGAGATCGTTCGAGGGTTTCGGGGCGCGCAAGGGTCCCCGGTCGTCGATACGCCGTGCGTGACGTGCACAAAGGAGAGGGGCGACGCACACAAAACGAGTGCGATCATACCAGCACTAAAGCACCGGATCCCATCAGAACTCCGAAGTTAAGCGTGCTTGGGCGAGAGTAGTACTAGGATGGGTGACCCCCTGGGAAGTCCTCGTGTTGCACTCCTTTTTGTGCCCCGAAATGACCAAAAAACCTCTCCCCGCCGACCTCCGAGGCGATGGTTTTGAGCCTCGAATTTGCCGTGACCGCCACGCAGTCAGTCTCGTGGGGCTCCGAGAGAGCTTTTCCGAATGGGGTCGCAATAGCGATTCCGAGTTCGCTCGAGAAAGTTCAGAGGGTTTCGCGCACGCTTGTCGTGTCCGGCGCGCGGGTCGGCCTCGTGGGCATCGGAGAGATCCGAGAATGGCGATTCCGAGATCGCTCGAGGGTTTCGGGCACGCGAGGGTCCCCGGTCGTCGATACGCCGTCCGCGACGGCACAAAAAAAGGAGAGGGGCGACGACACAAAAAAAGAAAAGCGATCATACCAGCACTAAAGCACCGATCCCATCAGAACTCCGGTTAAGCGCTTTGGGCGAGAGTAGTACTAGGATGGGTGACCCCTGGGAAGTCCTCGTTGTTGCACTCTTTTTGTGCCCCCGAAACCAACCAAAACCTCCCCGCCGACCCTCCGAGGCGATGGTTTTGAGCCTCGAATTTTGCCGACCGCCACGCGCAGTCAGTCTCGTGGGGGGCTCGAGAGAGCTTTCCCGAATGGGGTCGCAATAGCGATTCCGAAGTTCGCTCGAGAAAGTTCAGAGGGTTTCGCGACGCTTGTCGTGGTCCGGCGCGCGCGGTCGGGCCTCGGGGGCATCGGAGAGATCCGAGAATGGCGATTCCGAGATCGCTCGAGGGTTTCGGGCGCGCGGGTCCCCCCGGGTCGTCGATACGCCGTCCGCGACGGGGTCATAAAGGCGAGGGACGACGACACAAAACGAAAAGCGATCATACCAGCAGCACTAAAGCACCGGATCCCATCAGAACTCCGGGTTAAGCATGCTTGGGCGAGAGTAGTACTAGGATGGGTGACCCCGGGAAGTCCTCGTGTTGCACTCCTTTTGTGCCCCGAAAACCAAAACCTCTCCTCGCCGACCTCCGAGGCGATGGTTTTGAGCCTCGAAATTTGCCGTGACCGCTACGCAGTCAGTCTCGTGGGGCTCCGAGAGAGCTTTCCGAAATGGGGTCGCAATAGCGATTCCGAGTTCGTTCGAGAATGTTCAGAGGGTTTCGCGCGACGCTTGTCGTGGTCCGGAGCGCGGTCGGCCTCGTGGGCATCGGAGAGATCCGAGAATGGCGATTCCGAGATCGCTCGAGGGTTTCGGGCGCCAGCAAGGGTCCCCGGTCGTCGATACGCCGTCCCGCGACGGGCAAAAAGGAGAGGGGCGACGACACAAAAAAAAAAGCGCGATCATACCAGCACTAAAGCACCGATCCCATCAGAACTCCGGTTAAGCATGCTTGGGCGAGAGTAGTACTAGGATGGGTGACCCCTGGGAAGTCCTCGTGTTGCACTCCTTTTTGTGCCCCGAAAGCACCAAAACCTCTCCCGCCGACCTCCGAGGGCGATGGTTTTGAGCCTCGAATTTGCCGCGACCGCCACGCAGTCAGTCTCGGGGGGCTCCGAGAGCTTTTTCCGAATGGGGTCGCAATAGCGATTCCGAGTTCGCTCGAAAAGTTCAGAGGGTTTCGCGACGCTTGTCGTCGGTCCCGCGCGGGTCGGCCTCGTGGGCATCGGAGAGATCCGAGAATGGCGATTCCGAGATCGCTCGAGGGTTTCGGGCACGCAAGGGTCCCCGGTCGCCGATACACCGTCCGCGACGCGACGCGTAATAAAGGAGAGGGGGGGACGACGACACAAAACGAAAAGCGATCATACCAGCACTAAAGCACCGATCCCATCAGAACTCCGGGTTAAGCTGCTTTGGGCGAGAGTAGTACTAGGATGGGTGACCCCTGGGAAGTCCTCGTTTGCACTCCTTTTGTGCCCCGAAGCGACCAAAAAACCTCTCCCGCCGACCCCCGAGGCGATGGTTTTGAGAGCCTCGAATTTGCCGACCGCCACGCAGTCAGTCTCGGGGGTCTCGAGAGAGAGCTTTCCGAATGGGGTCGCAATAGCGATTCCGAAGTTCGCTCGAGAAAGTTCAGAGGGTTTCGCGACGCTTGTCGGGTCCGGCGCGCGCGGTCGGCCTCGTGGGCATCGGAGAGATCCGAGAATGGCGATTCCGGTGATCGCTCGAGGGTTTCGGGGCGCGCAGGGTCCCCGGTCGTCGATACGCCGTCCGGACGCGGCAAAAAAGGAGGGGGGACGACACAAAAAAACGAAAAGCGATCATACCAGCACTAAAGCACCGGATCCCATCAGAACTCCGGGTTAAGCATGCTTTGGGCGAGAGTAGTACTAGGATGGGTGACCCCCCCTGAAGTCCTCGTTGCACTCCTTTTGTGCCCCGAAATTACCAAAAAACCTCTCCCGCCGACCTCCGAGGCGATGGTTTTGAGCCTCGAATTTGCCGACCGCCACGCAGTCAGTCTCGTGGGGGGCTCCGAGAGCTTTCCCGAATGGGGTCGCAATAGCGATTCCGAAGTTCGCTCGAGAAAGTTCAGAGGGTTTCGCGCGACGCTTGTCGGTCCGGATGCGCGGGTCGGCCTCGTGGGCATCGGAGAGATCCGAGAATGGCGATTCCGAGATCGCTCGAGGGTTTCGGGCACGCAGGGGTCCCCGGTCGTCGATACGCCGTCCGGACGCGGTCACAAAGGAGAGGGACGACGACACAAAAAAACGAAAAGCGATCATACCAGCACTAAAGCACCGATCCCATCAGAACTCCGGGTTAAGCGTGCTTGGGCGAGAGTAGTACTAGGATGGGTGACCCCTGGGAAGTCCTCGTGTTGCACTCCTTTTGTGCCCCGAAATACCAAAACCTCTCCCGCCGACCTCCGAGGCGATGGTTTTGAGCCTCGAATTTGCCGTGACCGCCACGCAGTCAGTCTCTCGTGGGGGCTCCGGAGAGCTTTCCCGAATGGGGTCGCAATAGCGATTCCGAGTTCGCTCGAGAAAGTTCAGAGGGTTTCGCGCACGCTTGTCGTGGTCCGGATGCGCCGGTCGGCCTCGTGGGCATCGGAGAGATCCGAGAATGGCGATTCCGAGATCGCTCGAGGGTTTCGGGCGCGCAAGGGTCCCCGGCGTCGTCGATACGCCGTCCGGACGCAAGGTCAAAAGGAGAGGGGCGACGACACAAAAACGAGCGCATCATACCAGCACTAAAGCACCGATCCCATCAGAACTCCGGGTTAAGCGCATGCTTGGGCGAGAGTAGTAGTACTAGGATGGGTGACCCCTGGGAAGTCCTCGTTTGCACTCCTTTTTTGTGCCCCGAAGCGACCAAAACCTCTCCCGTCCGACCTCCGAGGCGATGGTTTTGAGCCTCGAATTTGCCGTGACCGCCACGCAGTCAGTCTCGTGGGGGGGTCCCGAGAGAGCTTTCCGAAATGGGGTCGCAATAGCGATTCCGAGTTCGCTCGAGAAAGTTCAGAGGGTTTCGCGACGCTTGTCGTGGTCCGGGCGCGCGGTCGGCCTCGGGGGCGGAGAGATCCGAGAATGGCGATTCCGAGATCGCTCGAGGGTTTCGGGCGCGCAAGGGTCCCCGGTCGTCGTCGACACGCCGTCCGCGACGCGCACAAAGGTCAAAAGAAGGAGGGGGACGACGACACAAAAAACGAAAAGCGATCATACCAGCACTAAAGCACCGGATCCCATCAGAACTCCGGTTAAGCATGCTTGGGCGAGAGTAGTACTAGGATGGGTGACCCCTGGGAAGTCCTCGTGTTGCACTCCTTTTTGTGCCCCGAAAGCACCAAAAACCTCTCCCGCCGACCTCCGAGGCGATGGTTTTGAGCCTCGAATTTGCCGTGACCGCCACGCAGTCAGTCTCTCGGGGGTCCGAGAGAGCTTTCCCGAATGGGGTCGCAATAGCGATTCCGAAGTTCGCTCGAGAAAGTTCAGAGGGTTTCGCCGACGCTTGTCGTGGTCCGATGCGCGGTCGGGCCTCGTGGGCATCGGAGAGATCCGAGAAATGGCGATTCCGAGATCGCTCGAGGGTTTCGGGCGCGCAAGGGTCCCCGGTCGTCGATACGCCGTCCGCGACGCACAAAGGTCAAAGGAGAGGGACGACGACACAAAAACGAAAAGCGATCATACCAGCACTAAAGCACCGGATCCCATCAGAACTCCGGTTAAGCGCGCTTGGGCGAGAGTAGTACTAGGATGGGTGACCCCCCCGGGAAGTCCTCGTGTTGCACTCCTTTTTGTGCCCCGAAAGCCACCAAAACCTCTCCCGCCGACCTCCGAGGCGATGGTTTTGAGCCTCGAATTTGCCGTGACCGCCACGCAGTCAGTCTCGTGGGGCCGGAGCTTTCCGAATGGGGTCGCAATAGCGATTCCGAAGTTCGCTCGAGAAAGTTCAGAGGGTTTCGCGCGACGCTTGTCGTGGTCCGGATGCGCGGTCGGCCTCGTGGGCATCGGAGAGATCCGAGAATGGCGATTCCGAGATCGCTCGAGGGTTTCGGGCGCGGGGTCCCCGGTCGACATACGCCGTCCGCGACGCACAAAGGTCACAAAGGAGGGGCGACGACACAAAAACGAAAAGCGATCATACCAGCACTAAAGCACCGGATCCCATCAGAACTCCGAAGTTAAGCGTGCTTTGGGAGAGTAGTACTAGGATGGGTGACCCCTGGGAAGTCCTCGTGTTGCACTCCTTTTTGTGCCCCGAAATACCAAAAACCTCTCCCGCCGACCTCCGAGGCGATGGTTTTGAGCCTCGAATTTGCCGTGACCGCCACGCAGTCAGTCTCGTGGGGGCCCGAGAGCTTTCCGAATGGGGTCGCAATAGCGATTCCGAAGTTCGCTCGAGAAAGTTCAGAGGGTTTCGGCGACGCTTGTCGTGGTCCGATGCGCGGTCGGCCTCGTGGGCATCGGAGAGATCCGAGAATGGCGATTCCGGAGATCGCTCGAGGGTTTCGGGCGCGCAAGGGTCCCCGTCGTCGATACGCCGTCCGACGCACAAAAAGGAGAGGGGCGGGGCGACGACACACAAAACGAAAAGCGATCATACCAGCACTAAAGCACCGATCCCATCAGAACTCCGGGTTAAGCGTGCTTGGGCGAGAGTAGTACTAGGATGGGTGACCCCCCGGAAGTCCTCGTGTTGCACTCCTTTTTGTGCCCCGAAAGCCACCAAAACCTCTCCCCCGCCGACCTCCGAGGCGATGGTTTTGAGCCTCGAATTTGCCGTGACCGCCACGCAGTCAGTCTCGTGGGGCTCCGAGAGAGCTTTCCGAATGGGGTCGCAATAGCGATTCCGAAGTTCGCTCGAGAAAGTTCAGAGGGTTTCGCGACGCTTGTCGTGGTCCGGCGCGCCGTCGGCCTCGTGGGCATCGGAGAGATCCGAGAATGGCGATTCCGAGATCGCTCGAGGGTTTCGGGGCACGCAAGGGTCCCCGTCGTCGATACGCCGCCCGACGACGACGCGCAAAAAAGGAGAGGGGGCGACGCACAAAAAAAAAAGATCATCATACCAGCACTAAAGCACCGGATCCCATCAGAACTCCGGGTTAAGCTGCTTTTGGGCGAGAGTAGTACTAGGATGGGTGACCCCCCTGGGAAGTCCTCGTGTTGCACTCCTTTTGTGCCCCGAAAGCACCAAAACCTCTCCCGCCGACCTCCGAGGCGATGGTTTTGAGCCTCGAATTTGCCGACCGCCACGCAGTCAGTCAGTCTCGGGGGGCTCCGAGAGCTTTCCCGAATGGGGTCGCAATAGCGATTCCGAAGTTCGCTCGAGAAAGTTCAGAGGGTTTCGCGCGACGCTTTGTCGTGGTCCGGCGCGCGGTCGGCCTCGGGGCATCGGAGAGATCCGAGAATGGCGATTCCGAGATCGCTCGAGGGTTTCGGGCGCGCAAGGGTCCCCGGTCGTCGATACGCCGTCCGCGACGGGGTCACAAAGGAGAGGGGCGACGACACAAAAAAAAAAAGCGATCATACCAGCACTAAAGCACCGATCCCATCAGAACTCCGGGTTAAGCGCGTTTTGGGCGAGAGTAGTACTAGGATGGGTGACCCCCTGGGAAGTCCTCGTGTTGCACTCCTTTTGTGCCCCGAAAGCGACCAAAAACCTCTCCCCGCCGACCTCCGAGGCGATGGTTTTGAGCCTCGAATTTGCCGTGACCGCCACGCAGTCAGTCTCGTGGGGGGCTCCCGAGAGCTTTTCCGAATGGGGTCGCAATAGCGATTCCGAAGTTCGCTCGAGAAAGTTCAGAGGGTTTCGCGCGACGCTTGTCGGTCCGGAGCGCGCGGTCGGCCTCGTGGGCATCGGAGAGATCCGAGAATGGCGATTCCGAGATCGCTCGAGGGTTTCGGGCGCGCAAGGGTCCCCGGTCGTCGATACGCCGTCCGCGACGACGCACAAAGGTCAAGGAGAGGGGCGACGACACAAAAAACGAAAAGCATCATACCAGCACTAAAGCACCGGATCCCATCAGAACTCCGGGTTAAGCATGCTTGGGCGAGTAGTACTAGGATGGGTGACCCCTGGGAAGTCCTCGTGTTTGCACTCCTTTTTGTGCCCCGAAGCACCAAAACCTCTCCCCCCGCCGACCTCCGAGGCGATGGTTTTTTTGAGCCTCGAATTTGCCGTGACCGCCACGCAGTCAGTCTCTCGGGGGGCTCCGAGAGCTTTCCGAATGGGGTCGCAATAGCGATTCCGAAGTTCGCTCGAGAAAGTTCAGAGGGTTTCGTGCGCGACGCTTGTCGTGGTCCGGCGCGCGCGGTCGGCCTCGGGCATCGGAGAGATCCGAGAATGGCGATTCCGAGATCGCTCGAGGGTTTCGGGCACGCAAGGGTCCCCTGGTCGTCGATACGCCGTCGGACGGACGCAAAAAGGAGAGGGGCGAGGGACACGACACAAAAACGAAATCATCATACCAGCACTAAAGCACCGGATCCCATCAGAACTCCGGTTAAGCATGCTTGGGCGAGAGTAGTACTAGGATGGGTGACCCCTGGGAAGTCCTCGTGTTGCACTCCTTTTTTGTGCCCCGAAGCCACCAAAAACCTCTCCCCGCCGACCTCCGAGGCGATGGTTTTGAGCCTCGAATTTGCCGTGACCGCCACGCAGTCAGTCTCGGGGGGGTCCGAAGAGAGCTTTCCGAATGGGGTCGCAATAGCGATTCCGAGTTCGCTCGAAAAGTTCAGAGGGTTTCGCGCACGCTTGTCGTGTCCGATGCGCGGTCGGCCTCGTGGGCATCGGAGAGATCCGAGAATGGCGATTCCGAGATCGCTCGAGGGTTTCGGGCGCGCAAGGGTCCCCGGTCGTCGATACACCGTCCGCGGACGGGACAAAAGGTCACAAAGGAGAGGGGCGACGACACAAAACGAAAAGCGATCATACCAGCACTAAAGCACCGGATCCCATCAGAACTCCGGGTTAAGCGCGCTTGGGCGAGAGTAGTACTAGGATGGGTGACCCCTGGAAGTCCTCGTTTGCACTCCTTTTTGTGCCCCGAAGCCACCAAAACCTCTCCCCGCCGACCTCCGAGGCGATGGTTTTGAGCCTCGAATTTGCCGCGACCGCCACGCAGTCAGTCTCGTGGGGCTCCGAGAGAGCTTTCCGAAATGGGGTCGCAATAGCGATTCCGAGTTCGCTCGAGAAAGTTCAGAGGGTTTCGCGACGCTTGTCGTCGTCCGGCGCGCCGGTCGGCCTCGTGGGCATCGGAGAGATCCGAGAATGGCGATTCCGAGATCGCTCGAGGGTTTCGGGCACGCAAGGGTCCCCGGTCGTCGATACGCCGTCCGCGACGCGCACAAAGGTCAAAGGAGAGGGACGACGCACACAAAAAACGAAAAGCGATCATACCAGCACTAAAAGCACCGGATCCCATCAGAACTCCGGGTTAAGCGCTTTGGGCGAGAGAGTAGTACTAGGATGGGTGACCCCTGGGAAGTCCTCGTGTTGCACTCTTTTTTGCCCCCGAGCCACCAAAACCTCTCCCGCCGACCTCCGAGGCGATGGTTTTGAGCCTCGAATTTTGCCGCGACCGCCACGCAGTCAGTCAGTCTCGGGGGGCCCGAGAGAGAGCTTTCCGAAATGGGGTCGCAATAGCGATTCCGAAGTTCGCTCGAGAAAGTTCAGAGGGTTTCGGCGACGCTTGTCGTGGTCCGGATGCGCGGTCGGCCTCGTGGGCATCGGAGAGATCCGAGAATGGCGATTCCGAGATCGCTCGAGGGTTTCGGGCGCGCAAGGGTCCCCGGTCGTCGATACGTCCGCGGACGCGCAAAAAGGAGGGGGACGACGACACAAAAAAAAAGCGATCATACCAGCACTAAAGCACCGGATCCCATCAGAACTCCGGGTTAAGCATGCTTTGGGCGAGAGTAGTACTAGGATGGGTGACCCCCCGGGAAGTCCTCGTGTTGCACTCCTTTTTTTGTGCCCCGAAATGACCAAAACCTCTCCCGCCGACCTCCGAGGCGATGGTTTTGAGCCTCGAATTTGCCGACCGCCACGCAGTCAGTCTCGTGGGGGGCTCCGAGAGAGCTTTCCCGAATGGGGTCGCAATAGCGATTCCGAAGTTCGCTCGAGAAAGTTCAGAGGGTTTCGCGACGCTTGTCGTGTCCGGTCGCGCGCGGTCGGCCTCGTGGGCATCGGAGAGATCCGAGAATGGCGATTCCGAGATCGCTCGAGGGTTTCGGGCGCGCAAGGGTCCCCGGTCGTCGATATACGCCGTCGGACGCACAAAAGGTCAAGGAGAGGGACGACGACACAAAAACGAAAAATCATCATACCACCAGCACTAAAGCACCGGATCCCATCAGAACTCCGGGCTTAAGCATTTTGGGCGAGAGTAGTACTAGGATGGGTGACCCCTGGGAAGTCCTCGTGTTGCACTCCTTTTTGTGCCCCGAAATACCAAAACCTCTCCCGCCGACCTCCGAGGCGATGGTTTTGAGCCTCGAATTTGCCGTGACCGCCACGCAGTCAGTCTCGGGGGGGCGAGAGAGCTTTCCGAATGGGGTCGCAATAGCGATTCCGAAGTTCGCTCGAGAAAGTTCAGAGGGTTTCGGCGACGCTTGTCGTGTCCGGCGCGCGGTCGGCCTCGTGGGCATCGGAGAGATCCGAGAATGGCGATTCCGAGATCGCTCGAGGGTTTCGGGCACGCAAGGGTCCCCGGTCGTCGATACACCGCCCGCGACGCGACAAAAGGAGAGGGGACGACGACAAAAAAAAAAACGAAAAGCGATCATACCAGCACTAAAGCACCGATCCCATCAGAACTCCGGTTAAGCTGCTTTGGGCGAGAGTAGTAGTACTAGGATGGGTGACCCCTGGGAAGTCCTCGTGTTGCACTCCTTTTTTGTGCCCCGAGCACCAAAAAACCTCTCCCGCCGACCCTCCGGCGAGGCGATGGTTTTGAGCCTCGAATTTGCCGTGACCGCCACGCAGTCAGTCTCGTGGGGCTCCGAGAGAGCTTTCCGAATGGGGTCGCAATAGCGATTCCGAAGTTCGCTCGAGAAAGTTCAGAGGGTTTCGCGACGCTTGTCGTGTCCGGCGCGCGGTCGGCCTCGTGGGCATCGGAGAGGAGAGATCCGAGAATGGCGATTCCGAGATCGCTCGAGGGTTTCGGGCGCGCAAGGGTCCCCGGTCGTCGATACGCCGTCCGCGGACGCAAAAAGGTCAAAAGGGAGGGGGACGACACAAAAAAACGAAAAGCGATCATACCAGCACTAAAGCACCGGATCCCATCAGAACTCCGGGTTAAGCATGCTTGGGCGAGAGTAGTACTAGGATGGGTGACCCCCCGGGAAGTCCTCGTGTTGCACTCCTTTTGTGCCCCGAGCCACCAAAAAAAACCTCCTCCCCGCCGACCTCCGAGGCGATGGTTTTGAGCCTCGAATTTGCCGTGACCGCCACGCAGTCAGTCTCTCGGGGCTCCGGAGAGCTTTCCGAAATGGGGTCGCAATAGCGATTCCGAAGTTCGCTCGAGAAAGTTCAGAGGGTTTCGCGCACGCTTGTCGTGGTCCGGTGCGCGGGTCGGCCTCGGGGCATCGGAGAGATCCGAGAATGGCGATTCCGAGATCGCTCGAGGGTTTCGGGCACGGGTCCCCCCCGGTCGTCGATACGCGTCCGGACGCGGCAATAAAGGTCAGAGGGGCGACGGACACAAAAAACGAAAGTGCGATCATACCAGCACTAAAGCACCGATCCCATCAGAACTCCGGGTTAAGCATGCTTTGGGCGAGAGTAGTACTAGGATGGGTGACCCCCGGGGAAGTCCTCGTGTTGCACTCCTTTTTTGTGCCCCGAAATTAACCAAAAAACCTCCCCGCCGACCTCCGAGGCGATGGTTTTGAGCCTCGAATTTGCCGTGACCGCCACGCAGTCAGTCTCTCGGGGGGCTCCGAGAGAGCTTTCCGAATGGGGGGTCGCAATAGCGATTCCGAGTTCGCTCGAGAAAGTTCAGAGGGTTTCGGGCGCGACGCTTGTCGTGGTCCGGATGCGCGCGGTCGGCCTCGTGGGCATCGGAGAGATCCGAGAATGGCGATTCCGAGATCGCTCGAGGGTTTCGGCAAGGGGGGTCCCCGGTCGTCGATACGACCGTGACGACGACGCAAAAAGGGAGAGGGGACGACGACACAAAAAAACGAAAAGCGATCATACCAGCACTAAAGCACCGGATCCCATCAGAACTCCGGGTTAAGCATGCTTGGGCGAGAGTAGTACTAGGATGGGTGACCCCTGGGAAGTCCTCGTGTTGCACTCCTTTTGTGCCCCGAAATACCAAAAAAACCTCTCCCGCCGACCTCCGAGGCGATGGTTTTGAGCCTCGAATTTGCCGTGACCGCCACGCAGTCAGTCTCGTGGGGGGCTCCGAGAGAGCTTTCCGAATGGGGTCGCAATAGCGATTCCGAAGTTCGCTCGAGAAAGTTCAGAGGGTTTCGCGACGCTTGTCGTGGTCCGGAGCGCGCGGGTCGGCCTCGGGGCATCGGAGAGATCCGAGAATGGCGATTCCGAGATCGCTCGAGGGTTTCGGGCACGCAAGGGTCCCCGGTCGTCGATACGCCGTCCGCGACGCGCAAAAAGGAGAGGGGCGGGACGACGACACAAAAAACGAAAGCGATCATACCAGCACTAAAGCACCGGATCCCATCAGAACTCCGGGTTAAGCATGCTTTTGGCGAGAGTAGTACTAGGATGGGTGACCCCCCGGGAAGTCCTCGTGTTGCACTCCTTTTTGTGCCCCGAAAGCACCAAAACCTCTCCCCGCCGACCTCCGAGGCGATGGTTTTTGAGCCTCGAATTTGCCGTGACCGCCACGCAGTCAGTCTCGTGGGGGCTCGAGAGCTTTCCGAATGGGGGTCGCAATAGCGATTCCGAAGTTCGCTCGAGAAAGTTCAGAGGGTTTCGCGACGCTTGTCGGTCCGCGCGCGGTCGGCGGCCTCGTGGGCATCGGAGAGATCCGAGAATGGCGATTCCGAGATCGCTCGAGGGTTTCGGGCACGCAGGGGTCCCCGGTCGCCGATACACCGTCCGTCCGACGACGCAAAAAAGGTCACAGGGGGGGACGACGACACAAAAAAAAAGTGCGATCATACCAGCACTAAAGCACCGGATCCCATCAGAACTCCGGGTTAAGCATGCTTTGGCGAGAGTAGTACTAGGATGGGTGACCCCCGGGAAGTCCTCGTGTTGCACTCCTTTTGTGCCCCGAAATACCAAAACCTCTCCCCGCCGACCTCCGAGGCGATGGTTTTGAGCCTCGAATTTGCCGTGACCGCCACGCAGTCAGTCTCGTGGGGCTCCGAGAGCTTTCCGAATGGGGTCGCAATAGCGATTCCGAAGTCGCTCGAGAAAGTTCAGAGGGTTTCGCGCACGCTTGTCGTGTCCCGATGCGCCGGTCGGCCTCGGGGGCATCGGAGAGATCCGAGAATGGCGATTCCGAGATCGCTCGAGGGTTTCGGGCACGCAGGGGTCCCCGGTCGTCGATACACCATCCGTGACGCGCAAAGGTCAAAGGAGAGGGGCGACGACACAAAAAAAACGAAGCGATCATACCAGCACTAAAGCACCGATCCCATCAGAACTCCGGGTTAAGCTGCTTGGGCGAGAGTAGTACTAGGATGGGTGACCCCCCGGGAAGTCCTCGTGTTGCACTCCTTTTTGTGCCCCGAAGCCACCAAAAAAACCTCCCCGCCGACCTCCGAGGCGATGGTTTTTTGAGCCTCGAATTTGCCGTGACCGCCACGCAGTCAGTCTCGTGGGGGCTCCGAGAGAGCTTTCCGAATGGGGTCGCAATAGCGATTCCGAAGTTCGCTCGAGAAAGTTCAGAGGGTTTCGCGCGACGCTTGTCGTGGTCCGATGCGCGCGGTCGGCCTCGTGGGCATCGGAGAGATCCGAGAATGGCGATTCCGAGATCGTTCGAGGGTTTCGGGGCACGCAAGGGTCCCCGGTCGTCGATACGCCGTCCGTGACGTGCACAAAGGAGAGGGGCGACGCACACAAAATGAGTGCGATCATACCAGCACTAAAGCACCGGATCCCATCAGAACTCCGGAGTTAAGCGTGCTTGGGCGAGAGTAGTACTAGGATGGGTGACCCCCTGGAAGTCCTCGTTTGCACTCCTTTTTTGTGCCCCGAAGCACCAAAACCTCTCCCGCCGACCTCCGAGGCGATGGTTTTGAGCCTCGAATTTGCCGTGACCGCCACGCAGTCAGTCTCGTGGGGCCCGAGAGAGCTTTCCGAATGGGGGGGCAATAGCGATTCCGAAGTTCGCTCGAGAAAGTTCAGAGGGTTTCGGGCGACGCTTGTCGTGGTCCGGCGCGCGGGCCGGCCTCGGGGCATCGAGAGATCCGAGAATGGCGATTCCGAGATCGCTCGAGGGTTTCGGGCACGCAAGGGTCCCCGGTCGTCGATACACCGTCCGCGACGCGCACAAAAAGGAGGGGGCGACGACACACAAAAAACGAAAAGGCGATCATACCAGCACTAAAGCACCGGATCCCATCAGAACTCCGGGTTAAGCATGCTTTGGCGAGAGTAGTACTAGGATGGGTGACCCCTGGGAAGTCCTCGTGTTGCACTCCTTTTGTGCCCGAAACCAAAAAAACCTCTCCCGACCGACCTCGAGGCGATGGTTTTGAGCCTCGAATTTTGCCGTGACCGCCACGCAGTCAGTCTCTCGTGGGGCTCCGAGAGAGCTTTCCGAATGGGGTCGCAATAGCGATTCCGAAGTTCGCTCGAGAAAAAGTTCAGAGGGTTTCGGCGACGCTTGTCGTGGTCCGGCGCGCCGGTCGGCCTCGTGGGCATCGGAGAGATCCGAGAATGGCGATTCCGAGATCGCTCGAGGGTTTCGGGCGCGCGAAGGGTCCCCGGTCGATACACACCGTCCGCGACGCACAAATAAAGGAGAGGGGCGACGACACAAAAAAAACGAAAAGCATCATACCAGCACTAAAGCACCGGATCCCATCAGAACTCCGGTTAAGCATGCTTGCTTGGGCGAGAGTAGTACTAGGATGGGTGACCCCCGGGAAGTCCTCGTGTTGCACTCCTTTTTGTGCCCCGAAACCAAAACCTCTCCCGCCGACCTCCCGAGCGATGGTTTTGAGCCTCGAATTTGCCGTGACCGCCACGCAGTCAGTCTCGTGGGGCTCGGAGAGAGCTTTCCGAATGGGGTCGCAATAGCGATTCCGAAGTTCGCGAGAAAAGTTCAGAGGGTTTCGCGCGACGCTTGTCGTGGTCCGGCGCGCGGTCGGCCTCGGCATCATCGGAGAGATCCGAGAATGGCGATTCCGAGATCGCTCGAGGGTTTCGGGCACGCAAGGGTCCCCGGTCGTCGATACGCCGTCCGCGACGCGGCAAAGGTCAAAAGGAGAGGGGCGACGACACAAAAAACGAAAAGCGATCATACCAGCACTAAAGCACCGGATCCCATCAGAACTCCGGGTTAAGCATGCTTGGGGCGAGAGTAGTACTAGGATGGGTGACCCCGGGAAGTCCTCGTGTTGCACTCCTTTTTTTGCCCCCGAAGCCACCAAAACCTCTCCCCGCCGACCTCCGAGGCGATGGTTTTTTGAGCCTCGAATTTGCCGCGACCGCCACGCAGTCAGTCTCGTGGGGGCTCCGAGAGAGCTTTCCGAATGGGGTCGCAATAGCGATTCCGAGTTCGCTCGAGAAAGTTCAGAGGGTTTCGCGACGCTTGTCGTGGTCCGGCGCGCGCGGTCGGCCTCGTGGGCATCGGAGAGATCCGAGAATGGCGATTCCGAGATCGCTCGAGGGTTTCGGGCGCGCAAGGGTCCCCGTCGACGTCGATACACCGTCCGTGACGCGCACAAAAGGAGAGGGGCGACGACGACAAAAAAAAAAGATCATCATACCAGCACTAAAGCACCGGATCCCATCAGAACTCCGGGTTAAGCATGCTTGGGCGAGAGTAGTACTAGGATGGGTGACCCCTGGGAAGTCCTCGTGTTGCACTCCTTTTTGTGCCCCGAAGCCACCAAAACCTCTCCCGCCGACCTCCGAGGCGGCGATGGTTTTGAGCCTCGAATTTGCCGTGACCGCCACGCAGTCAGTCTCGTGGGGCTCCGAGAGAGCTTTCCGAATGGGGTCGCAATAGCGATTCCGAAGTTCGCTCGAAAAGTTCAGAGGGTTTCGGCGACGCTTGTCGTGGTCCGGCGCGCGCGGTCGGCCTCGTGGGCATCGGAGAGATCCGAGAATGGCGATTCCGAGATCGCTCGAGGGTTTCGGGCGCACGCAAGGGTCCCCGTCGCGACGACACCGTCCGACGTGCACAAAGGAGAGGGGCGACGGACGACGACACAAAAAACGAAAAGCGATCATACCAGCACTAAAGCACCGATCCCATCAGAACTCCGGGTTAAGCATGCTTTGGGCGAGTAGTAGTAGGATGGGTGACCCCTGGGAAGTCCTCGTTGTTGCACTCCTTTTTGTGCCCCGAAATACCAAAAAAACTCTCCCCGCCGACCTCCGAGGGCGATGGTTTTGAGCCTCGAATTTGCCGTGACCGCCACGCAGTCAGTCTCGTCGGGGGCTCGAGAGAGCTTTCCGAATGGGGTCGCAATAGCGATTCCGAAGTTCGCTCGAGAAAGTTCAGAGGGTTTCGCGACGACGCTTGTCGTGTCCGGGCGCGGTCGGCCTCGTGGGCATCGGAGAGATCCGAAATGGCGATTCCGAGATCGCTCGAGGGTTTCGGGCGCGCAAGGGTCCCCGGTCGCCGATACCGTCCGTCCGACGACGCGGACAAAGGAAAGGAGAGGGGCGACGACAAAAACGAAAAGCGATCATACCAGCACTAAAGCACCGGATCCCATCAGAACTCCGGGTTAAGCATGCTTTTGGGCGAGAGTAGTACTAGGATGGGTGACCCCCGGGAAGTCCTCGTGTTGCACTCCTTTTGTGTGCCCCGAAATGACCAAAAAACCTCTCCCCGCCGACCTCCGAGGGCGATGGTTTTGAGCCTCGAATTTGCCGTGACCGCCACGCAGTCAGTCTCTCGTGGGGCTCCGAGAGAGAGCTTTCCCGAATGGGGTCGCAATAGCGATTCCGAAGTTCGCTCGAGAAAGTTCAGAGGGTTTCGGCGCGACGCTTGTCGTGGTCCGGCGCGCCGGTCGGCCTCGTGGGCATCGGAGAGATCCGAGAATGGCGATTCCGAGATCGCTCGAGGGTTTCGGGCACGCAGGGTCCCCCCGGTCGTCGATACACACCGTCCGCGACGCGGAATAAAGGTCAAAAGGAGAGGGACGACGACACAAAAAAACGAAAAAGCGATCATACCAGCACTAAAGCACCGGATCCCATCAGAACTCCGGTTAAGCATGCTTTGGGCGAGAGTAGTACTAGGATGGGTGACCCCCCTGGGAAGTCCTCGTGTTGCACTCCTTTTGTGCCCCGAAATTACCAAAACCTCTCCCCGCCGACCTCCGAGGCGATGGTTTTGAGCCTCGAATTTGCCGTGACCGCCACGCAGTCAGTCTCGGGGGCCCGAGAGAGCTTTCCGAATGGGGTCGCAATAGCGATTCCGAAGTTCGCTCGAGAAAGTTCAGAGGGTTTCGGCAAGACGCTTGTCGTGGTCCGGGCGCGCGGTCGGCCTCGTGGGCATCGGAGAGATCCGAGAATGGCGATTCCGAGATCGCTCGAGGGTTTCGGGCACGCAAGGGTCCCCGGTCGTCGATACACCGTCCGCGGACGGGCACAAAGGAGAGGGGCGGGACGACGACACAAAAAAAACGAAGCGCATCATACCAGCACTAAAGCACCGGATCCCATCAGAACTCCGGGTTAAGCATGCTTTGGGCGAGAGTAGTACTAGGATGGGTGACCCCCCGGGAAGTCCTCGTGTTGCACTCCTTTTTGTGCCCCGAAATTACCAAAAAAAACTCCCCGCCGACCTCCGAGGCGATGGTTTTGAGCCTCGAATTTGCCGTGACCGCCACGCAGTCAGTCTCGGGGGGGGCTCCGAGAGAGCTTTCCGAATGGGGTCGCAATAGCGATTCCGAAGTTCGCTCGAGAAAGTTCAGAGGGTTTCGCGCGACGCTTGTCGTGTCCCGGCGCGCGCGGTCGGCCTCGTGGGGCATCGGAGAGATCCGAGAATGGCGATTCCGGATCGCTCGCTCGAGGGTTTCGGGCGCGCAAGGGTCCCCGGTCGTCGATACACGCGTCCGCGACGCGCAAAAAAGGGGGGACGACGACACAAAAAAAAAGCGATCATACCAGCACTAAAGCACCGATCCCATCAGAACTCCGAAGTTAAGCATGCTTGGGCGAGAGTAGTACTAGGATGGGTGACCCCCTGGGAAGTCCTCGTGTTGCACTCTTTTTTTTTTGTGCCCCGAAATGACCAAAACCTCTCCCCGCCGACCTCCGAGGCGATGGTTTTGAGCCTCGAATTTGCCGTGACCGCCACGCAGTCAGTCTCGTGGGGCTCCGAGAGAGCTTTCCGAATGGGGTCGCAATAGCGATTCCGAAGTTCGCTCGAGAAAAAGTTCAGGGGGTTTCGCGACGCTTGTCGTGGTCCGGCGCGCGGTCGGCCTCGTGGGCATCGGAGAGATCCGAGAATGGCGATTCCGAGATCGCTCGAGGGTTTCGGGCACGGGGGGTCCCCGGTCGTCGATACACCGTCCGTGACGCGGCACAAAGGAGAGGGGCGGACGACGACACAAAACGAAAAGCGATCATACCAGCACTAAAGCACCGGATCCCATCAGAACTCCGGGTTAAGCATGCTTGGGCGAGAGTAGTACTAGGATGGGTGACCCCCCGGGAAGTCCTCGTGTTGCACTCCTTTTGTGCCCCCGAGCCACCAAAACCTCTCCCGCCGACCTCCGAGGCGATGGTTTTGAGCCTCGAATTTTGCCGTGACCGCCACGCAGTCAGTCTCGGGGGGGCCGAGAGAGCTTTCCCGAATGGGGTCGCAATAGCGATTCCGAAGTTCGCTCGAGAAAGTTCAGAGGGTTTCGGCGCGACGCTTGTCGTGGTCCGGCGCGCCGGTCGGCCTCGTGGGCATCGGAGAGATCCGAGAATGGCGATTCCGAGATCGCTCGAGGGTTTCGGGCGCAAGGGGTCCCCGGTCGTCGATACACCGTCCGCGACGCGCCACAAAGGTCAGAGGGGAGGGACGACACAAAACAAAACGAAGCGCGATCATACCAGCACTAAACCACCGGATCCCATCAGAACTCCGAAGTTAAGCATGCTTGGGCGAGAGTAGTACTAGGATGGGTGACCCCTGGGAAGTCCTCGTGTTGCACACCTTTTTGTGCCCCGAGCCACCAAAACCTCTCCCGTCGACCTCCGGGGCGATGGTTTTGAGCCTCGAAATTTGCCGTGACCGCTACGCAGTCAGTCTCGTGGGGGCTCCGAGAGAGCTTTCCGGTGGAATGGGGTCGCAATAGCGATTCCGAGTTCGTTCGAGAACGTTCAGAGGGTTTCGGCGCACGCTTGTCGTGTCCGGTGCGCGGTCGGCCTCGTGGGCATCGGAGAGATCCGAGAATGCCGATTCCTAGATCGTTCGAGGGTTTCGGGGCGTGCAAGGGTCCCCGGTCGTCGATACGCCGTCCGCGACGCGAAAGGTCAAAAGGAGAGGGACGACGACACAAAAACGAAAAGCATCATCATACCAGCACTAAAGCACCGGATCCCATCAGAACTCCGGGTTAAGCATGCTTGGGCGAGAGTAGTACTAGGATGGGTGACCCCTGGAAGTCCTCGTGTTGCACTCCTTTTTGTGCCCCGAAATGACCAAAACCTCTCCCGCCGACCTCCGAGGCGGATGGTTTTGAGCCTCGAAATTTGCCGTGACCGCCACGCAGTCAGTCTCGGGGGGCTCGAGAGAGCTTTCCGAATGGGGGGGTCGCAATAGCGATTCCGAAGTTCGCTCGAGAAAAAGTTCAGAGGGTTTCGCGCGACGCTTGTCGTGGTCCGGCGCGCGGGTCGGCCTCGTGGGCATCGGAGAGATCCGAGAATGGCGATTCCGGAGATCGCTCGAGGGTTTCGGGCACGCAAGGGTCCCCGGTCGTCGATACGCCGTCCGCGGACGACGACGGGTCAAAGGAGAGGGGCGACGCACACAAAACGAAAAAGCGATCATACCAGCACTAAAAAGCACCGATCCCATCAGAACTCCGGTTAAGCATGCTTGGGCGAGAGTAGTACTAGGATGGGTGACCCCGGAAGTCCTCGTTTGCACTCCTTTTTGTGCCCCGAAATACCAAAAAACTCTCCCGCCGACCTCCGAGGCGATGGTTTTGAGCCTCGAATTTGCCGCGACCGCCACGCAGTCAGTCTCGTGGGGCTCCGAGAGAGCTTTCCGAATGGGGTCGCAATAGCGATTCCGAAGTTCGCTCGAGAAAGTTCAGAGGGTTTCGGCGACGCTTGTCGTGTCCGGCGCGCGGGTCGGCCTCGTGGGCATCGGAGAGATCCGAGAATGGCGATTCCGAGATCGCTCGAGGGTTTCGGGGCGCAAGGGTCCCCGGTCGTCGATACACCGTCCGCGACGCGCACAAAGGTCACAAAGGGGGACGACACAAAAAACGAAAAGCGATCATACCAGCACTAAAGCACCGATCCCATCAGAACTCCGAAGTTAAGCATGCTTGGGCGCGGAGTAGTACTAGGATGGGTGACCCCTGGGAAGTCCTCGTGTTGCACTCCTTTTTTTGTGCCCCGAAAACCAAAAACCTCTCCCGCCGACCTCCGAGGCGATGGTTTTGAGCCTCGAAATTTGCCGCGACCGCAACGCAGTCAGTCTCATGGGGCTCCGAGAGAGCTTTCCGAATGGGGTCGCAATAGCGATTCCGAAGTTCGCTCGAGAAAGTTCAGAGGGTTTCGCGACGCTTGTCGTGGTCCGGCGCGCCGGTCGGCCTCGTGGGCATCGGAGAGATCCGAGAATGGCGATTCCGAGATCGCTCGAGGGTTTCGGGCGCGCGGGGGTCCCCGGTCGTCGATACACCGCCGCGACGTGCAAAAAGTCACAAAGGAGAGGGGCGACGCACACAAAACGAAAAGCGATCATACCAGCACTAAAGCACCGGATCCCATCAGAACTCCGGGTTAAGCATGCTTGGGCGAGAGTAGTACTAGGATGGGTGACCCCCCTGGGAAGTCCTCGTGTTGCACTCCTTTTGTGCCCCGAAGCGACCAAAACCTCTCCCCCGCCGACCTCCGAGGCGATGGTTTTGAGCCTCGAATTTGCCGTGACCGCCACGCAGTCAGTCTCTCGGGGGGGCTCCGAGAGAGCTTTCCCGAATGGGGTCGCAATAGCGATTCCGAAGTTCGCTCGAGAAAGTTCAGAGGGTTTCGCGACGCGCTTGTCGGTCCGGCGCGCGGTCGGTCGGCCTCGGGGCATCGGAGAGATCCGAGAATGGCGATTCCGAGATCGCTCGAGGGTTTCGGGCGCGCAAGGGTCCCCGGTCGTCGATACACCGGGTCCGACGCGCACAAAGGTCAAAAAGGGAGGGGCGACGCACACAAAAACGAAAAGCGCGATCATACCAGCACTAAAGCACCGATCCCATCAGAACTCCGGTTAAGCATGCTTGGGCGAGAGTAGTACTAGGATGGGTGACCCCCGGGAAGTCCTCGTGTTGCACTCTTTTTTGTGCCCCGAAGCACCAAAAAAACCTCTCCCGCCGACCTCCGAGGCGATGGTTTTGAGCCTCGAATTTGCCGTGACCGCCACGCAGTCAGTCTCGTCGGGGGCCGAGAGAGAGCTTTCCGAATGGGGTCGCAATAGCGATTCCGAGTTCGCTCGAGAAAGTTCAGAGGGTTTCGCGACGCTTGTCGTGGTCCGGCGCGCGGTCGGCCTCGTGGGCATCGGAGAGATCCGAGAATGGCGATTCCGAGATCGCTCGAGGGTTTCGGGCACGCAAGGGTCCCCGGTCGTCGATACACCGTCCGCGACGCGCGCACAAAGGTCACAAAGGGAGGGACGACGACACAAAAAACGAAAGGCGATCATACCAGCACTAAAGCACCGGATCCCATCAGAACTCCGGGTTAAGCATGCTTGGGCGAGAGTAGTACTAGGATGGGTGACCCCCCGGGAAGTCCTCGTGTTGCACTCTTTTTTGTGCCCCGAAGCACCAAAACCTCTCCCGCCGACCTCCGAGGCGATGGTTTTGAGCCTCGAATTTGCCGTGACCGCCACGCAGTCAGTCTCGTGGGGCTCCGAGAGAGCTTTCCGAATGGGGTCGCAATAGCGATTCCGAAGTTCGCTCGAGAAAGTTCAGAGGGTTTCGGCGCGACGCTTGTCGTGGTCCGGATGCGCCGGTCGGCCTCGTGGGCATCGGAGAGATCCGAGAATGGCGATTCCGAGATCGCTCGAGGGTTTCGGGCGCGCAAGGGTCCCCGGTCGTCGATACACACCGCCCGACGCACAAAGGTCACAAAGGAGAGGGACGACGACACAAAAAAACGAAAAGCGATCATCATACCAGCACTAAAGCACCGGATCCCATCAGAACTCCGGGTTAAGCATGCTTGGGCGAGAGTAGTACTAGGATGGGTGACCCCTGGGAAGTCCTCGTGTTGCACTCCTTTTTGTGCCCCGAAGCGACCAAAAACCTCTCCCGCCGACCTCCGAGGCGATGGTTTTGAGCCTCGAATTTGCCGTGACCGCCACGCAGTCAGTCTCGGGGGCTCCGAGAGCTTTCCGAATGGGGGTCGCAATAGCGATTCCGAAGTTCGCTCGAGAAAGTTCAGAGGGTTTCGCGACGCTTGTCGTGGTCCGGCGCGCCGGTCGGCCTCGTGGGCATCGGAGAGATCCGAGAATGGCGATTCCGAGATCGCTCGAGGGTTTCGGGCGCGCAAGGGTCCCCGGTCGTCGATACACCGTCCGCGACGCACAAAGGTCACAGAGGGGGACGACGACACAAAAACGTGCGCGATCATACCAGCACTAAAGCACCGATCCCATCAGAACTCCGGGTTAAGCATGCTTGGGCGAGAGTAGTACTAGGATGGGTGACCCCTGGGAAGTCCTCGTGTTGCACTCCTTTTGTGCCCCGAAATGACCAAAACCTCTCCCGCCGACCTCCGGAGGCGATGGTTTTGAGCCTCGAATTTGCCGTGACCGCCACGCAGTCAGTCCTCGTGGGGCTCCGAGAGAGCTTTCCGAATGGGGTCGCAATAGCGATTCCGAAGTTCGCTCGAGAAAGTTCAGAGGGTTTCGCGCACGCTTGTCGTCGTCCGGCGCGCGGTCGGCCTCGTGGGCATCGGAGAGATCCGAGAATGGCGATTCCGAGATCGCTCGAGGGTTTCGGGCACGCAAGGGGTCCCCGGTCGTCGATACACCGTCCGTCCGCGGACGCACAAAGGTCAGAAAGGGAGGGGGCGACGACACAAAAAACGAAAAGCGATCATACCAGCACTAAAGCACCGGATCCCATCAGAACTCCGGGTTAAGCATGCTTTGGGCGAGAGTAGTACTAGGATGGGTGACCCCTGGGAAGTCCTCGTGTTGCACTCTTTTTGTGCCCCGAAAATGACCAAAACCTCTCCCGCCGACCTCCGGGCGATGGTTTTGAGCCTCGAATTTGCCGTGACCGCCACGCAGTCAGTCTCTCGGGGGGTCCGAGAGAGCTTTCCGAATGGGGTCGCAATAGCGATTCCCGAAGTTCGCTCGAGAAAGTTCAGAGGGTTTCGCGCACGCTTGTCGTGGTCCGGCGCGCGCCGGTCGGCCTCGTGGGCATCGGAGAGATCCGAGAATGGCGATTCCGAGATCGCTCGAGGGTTTCGGGCACGCAGGTCCCCGGTCGTCGATCGATACGCCGCGACGACGCGGTCACAAAGGAGAGGGGCGACGACACAAAAAACGAAAAGCGATCATACCAGCACTAAAGCACCGGATCCCATCAGAACTCCGGTTAAGCATGCTTGGGCGAGAGTAGTACTAGGATGGGTGACCCCTGGGAAGTCCTCGTGTTGCACTCCTTTTTGCCCCGAAAGCACCAAAACCTCTCCGCCGACCTCCGAGGCGATGGTTTTGAGCCTCGAATTTGCCGTGACCGCCACGCAGTCAGTCAGTCTCGGGGGCTCCGAGAGAGCTTTCCGAATGGGGTCGCAATAGCGATTCCGAAGTTCGCTCGAGAAAGTTCAGAGGGTTTCGCGACGCTTGTCGTGGTCCGGATGCGCCGGTCGGCCTCGTGGGCATCGGAGAGATCCGAGAATGGCGATTCCGAGATCGCTCGAGGGTTTCGGGCGCGCAAGGGTCCCCGGTCGTCGATACCGCCGTCCGGACGCGGCACAAAGGTCAGGAGGGGACGACGACACAAAACGAAAAGCGATCATACCAGCACTAAAGCACCGGATCCCATCAGAACTCCGGGTTAAGCATGCTTGGGCGAGAGTAGTACTAGGATGGGTGACCCCTGGGAAGTCCTCGTGTTGCACTCCTTTTTTTGTGCCCCGAAGCCACCAAAACCTCTCCCGCCGACCTCCGAGGCGATGGTTTTGAGCCTCGAATTTGCCGTGACCGCCACGCAGTCAGTCAGTCTCGGGGGGCTCGAGAGAGCTTTCCGAATGGGGTCGCAATAGCGATTCCGAAGTTCGCTCGAGAAAGTTCAGAGGGTTTCGCGACGCTTGTCGTCCGGATGCGCCGGTCGGCCTCGTGGGCATCGGAGAGATCCGAGAATGGCGATTCCGAGATCGCTCGAGGGTTTCGGGCGCGCAAGGGTCCCCGGTCGTCGATACCCGTCCGACGACGCGCACAAAGGTCACAGGAGAGGGGACGACGACACAAAAAACGAAAAGCATCATACCAGCACTAAAGCACCGGATCCCATCAGAACTCCGGGTTAAGCATGCTTGGGCGAGAGTAGTACTAGGATGGGTGACCCCCCTGGGAAGTCCTCGTGTTGCACTCTTTTTTGTGCCCCGAAATTACCAAAACCTCTCCCGCCGACCTCCGAGGCGATGGTTTTGAGCCTCGAATTTGCCGTGACCGCCACGCAGTCAGTCTCGTGGGGGCTCCGAGAGCTTTCCGAATGGGGTCGCAATAGCGATTCCGAAGTTCGCTCGAGAAAGTTCAGAGGGTTTCGCGACGCTTGTCGTGTCCGGGTGCGCGCGGTCGGCCTCGTGGGCATCGGAGAGATCCGAGAATGGCGATTCCGAGATCGCTCGAGGGTTTCGGGGCACGCAAGGGGTCCCCGGTCGTCGACACCGTCCGCGACGCGCACAAAGGTCAGAAAGGGCGACGACACAAAACGAAAAGCGATCATACCAGCACTAAAGCACCGGATCCCATCAGAACTCCGGTTAAGCATGCTTGGGCGAGAGTAGTACTAGGATGGGTGACCCCTGGAAGTCCTCGTTTGCACTCCTTTTGTGCCCCGAAATTACCAAAACCTCTCCCGCCGACCTCCGAGGCGGCGATGGTTTTGAGCCTCGAATTTGCCGTGACCGCCACGCAGTCAGTCTCGTGGGGCTCCGAGAGAGCTTTCCGAATGGGGTCGCAATAGCGATTCCGAAGTTCGCTCGAGAAAGTTCAGAGGGTTTCGGCGACGCTTGTCGTGGTCCGGCGCGCGGGTCGGCCTCGTGGGCATCGGAGAGATCCGAGAATGGCGATTCCGAGATCGCTCGAGGGTTTCGGGCGCGCAAGGGTCCCCGGTCGTCGATACGCCGTCCGCGACGCGCACAAAGGTCAGGGGAGGGACGACGCACAAAAACGAAAGCGCGATCATACCAGCACTAAAGCACCGGATCCCATCAGAACTCCGGGTTAAGCATGCTTGGGCGAGTAGTACTAGGATGGGTGACCCCTGGGAAGTCCTCGTGTTGCACTCCTTTTTGTGCCCCGAAAGCCACCAAAACCTCCCCCCGCCGACCTCCGAGGCGATGGTTTTGAGCCTCGAATTTGCCGTGACCGCCACGCCACGCAGTCAGTCTCGTGGGGCTCCGAGAGAGCTTTCCGAATGGGGTCGCAATAGCGATTCCGAGTTCGCTCGAGAAAGTTCAGAGGGTTTCGGCAAGACGCTTGTCGTGTCCGGCGCGCGGGTCGGCCTCGTGGGCATCGGAGAGATCCGAGAATGGCGATTCCGAGATCGCTCGAGGGTTTCGGGCACGCAAGGGTCCCCGGTCGTCGATACACCGTCCGTGACGCGCACAAAGGTCAGAGGGGACGACGACACAAAAAACGAAAGTGCGATCATACCAGCACTCAACCACCGGATCCCATCAGAACTCCGAAGTTAAGCATGCTTGGGCGAGAGTAGTACTAGGATGGGTGACCCCCCGGGAAGTCCTCGTGTTGCACTCCTTTTGTGCCCCCCGAGCGACCAAAACCTCTCCCCGCCGACCTCCGAGGCGATGGTTTTGAGCCTCGAATTTGCCGTGACCGCCACGCAGTCAGTCTCGTCTCGGGGCTCCGAGAGAGAGCTTTCCGAATGGGGTCGCAATAGCGATTCCGAAGTTCGCTCGAGAAAGTTCAGAGGGTTTCGCGCGACGCTTGTCGTGGTCCGGGTGCGCGCGGTCGGCCTCGTGGGCATCGGAGAGATCCGAGAATGGCGATTCCGAGATCGTTCGAGGGTTTCGGGGCGCGCAAGGGTCCCCGGTCGTCGATACACCGTCCGTGACGTGCACAAAGGTCACAAAGGAGAGGGACGACGCACAAAAAATTGTGCGATCATACCAGCACTAAAGCACCGGATCCCATCAGAACTCCGAAGTTAAGCATGCTTGGGCGAGAGTAGTACTAGGATGGGTGACCCCCTGGGAAGTCCTCGTTGCACTCCTTTTTGTGCCCCGAGCGACCAAAACCTCTCCCGTCGACCTCCGAGGCGATGGTTTTGAGCCTCGAAATTTGCCGTGACCGCTACGCAGTCAGTCTCGTGGGGCTCCGAGAGAGCTTTCCGGAATGGGGTCGCAATAGCGATTCCGAGTTCGTTCGAGAAAGTTCAGAGGGTTTCGCGCACGCTTGTCGTGTCCGGCGCGCGCGGTCGGCCTCTCGTGGGCATCGGAGAGATCCGAGAATGGCGATTCCGAGATCGCTCGAGGGTTTCGGGCGCAAGAAGGGTCCCCGGTCGTCGATACACCGTCCGTGACGTGCACAAAGGTCACAAAGGCGGGGGACGACGACACAAAAACTGTGCGATCATACCAGCACTAAAGCACCGGATCCCATCAAAACTCCGGGTTAAGCATGCTTTGGGCGAGAGTAGTACTAGGATGGGTGACCCCCGGGAAGTCCTCGTGTTGCACTCCTTTTTGTGCCCCGAGAGCCACCAAAACCTCTCCCCGCCGACCTCCGAGGGCGATGGTTTTGAGCCTCGAATTTGCCGTGACCGCCACGCAGTCAGTCTCGTGGGGGTCCGAGAGAGCTTTTCCGAATGGGGTCGCAATAGCGATTCCGAAGTTCGCTCGAGAAAAAGTTCAGAGGGTTTCGCGCAAGACGCTTGTCGTGGTCCGGCGCGCCGGTCGGCCTCGTGGGCATCGGAGAGATCCGAGAATGGCGATTCCGAGATCGCTCGAGGGTTTCGGGCACGCAAGGGTCCCCCCGTCGATACACCATCCGCGGACGCACAAAGGTCACAAAGGGAGGGACGACGACACAAAACGAAAGCGATCATACCAGCACTAAAGCACCGGATCCCATCAGAACTCCGAAGTTAAGCATGCTTGGGCGAGAGTAGTACTAGGATGGGTGACCCCTTGGGAAGTCCTCGTGTTGCACTCCTTTTGTGCCCCGAAATGACCAAAACCTCCCCGCCGACCTCCGAGGCGATGGTTTTGAGCCTCGAAATTTGCCGTGACCGCCACGCAGTCAGTCTCGGGGGGGTCCAAGAGAGCTTTCCCGGAATGGGGTCGCAATAGCGATTTCAAGTTCGCTCGAGAAAGTTCAGAGGGTTTTGGCGACGCTTGTCGTGGTCCGGCGCGCGGTCGGCCTCGTGGGCATCGGAGAGATCCGAGAATGGCGATTCCCAGTGTTAGGACTCTAGCTAGGGTAAATAGCCATGTATTCCTCCTCTTTTCACAAGCAATAGATGAATCTTTTCTGCAGCCTTTGAGCAGCAACTTGGAGGGAGGAACCCCTATAGAGTTCCAAGGAGGCCGATCCCCTAAAGAGATCAACCCCAAGTTTAGAATATGCAAGCGTTCTAACACCTGGTATCAGAGCAGCGTTCTTGGCGTCTCGCTGCCCTTCCATAGCCATCCATCAACCCTCCACAACCGCCCAAAGCAATTCCCACAATTGCTTAAGAGATCGTTGTCAAATTCTTTTTTTTTTTTTTTTTTTGGTGAGTAAAAGTAAATTGATTATGTTTAAAGTTTCTACAAATAGCTTTATCTATACAAGTCATAGACAAAGCCATGTAACTCATAGAGTGCGAATGCGGTAGTTATGACTACACATGCTGTAGACTATAACTCCTAAGATCTTTAGCTAATAGAAAATGTTTGGCTTCCCAAGATCTTTAGCTAATTGCAAAATTAAAATTGATAAAAATATATTTTTCTCTTTGGGTAAAGTGCTCCGTTTTGAGATCTTGCTCCATACAGGATCTTGAGTCTCTAATAATCTCTTTCAATAGCTGAGCATTGTTTGTGTGTTGACATTCAAAGATTCTGTTATATCTCTCCTTCCACATCCACCAAATAGCGCATCTGAAAGTAATCTTTGCCAGTTGTGTGAGAGGCCCTTTCCTTGAGAAACATTGCATGAGGTCGCCTAGTTCTTGGTGCAAGTTTGGTTGCGGCAGTCTATTGAGTTCAAATTGCTGGAGAATCTCCTTCCATATCCATTTTGTATAAACACAAGCAAAATAGAGGTGGTCAACAGTTTCTTCTTGTTGCATACAAAGGGAGCATCGGTTAACATGATAGATACCTCTTCTTTACTGAAGTTGGTTCATTTTGAAGAAAGATAAGTAAGTCATCTGCAAATGTTATATGTGATATATGAAAAGAACCAACAATGGGTACCTTAATGCTGCCATTTAAGACTGCGTGTTCCAAAATACAGCTAAGTCCTTCCATCGCAATAGTAAAAAGATAAGGAGAGAGTGGATCACCTTGTCGGATGCCATTCGTGCTCCCAAAAAAACCAATTGGTTAGCCATTAAAGAGTATCGAAAACTTTGGAGTTTCCAGGCAAGATTGAATACAATTAACCCATTGCTGTGGGAAGTTCATATCGAGGAGCATCTTATAGATAAACTTCCTATTAACTGAATCAAAGGCTTTCCGTAAATCAGCTTTAAAACAGATTTTTGTCCCTCTTGCTTTTGAATGCAAATCTTGAAAGAGATTATTAGAGACTCAAGATCCTGTATGGAGCAAGATCTCAAAACGAAGCACTTTACCCAAAGAGAAAAATATATTTTTATCAATTTTAATTTTGCTATTAGCTAAAGATCTTGGGAATGATGCCAAATTTTGATATATCTGGATAAATATTTTCTATTTTGATTATAATTAGGAGTTATAGTCTACAACATATGTAGTCATAACTATCGCATTCGCACTCTATGAGTTACATGGCTTTGTCTATGACTTGTATAGATAAAGCTATTTGTAGAAACTTTACACATAATCAATTTACTTTTACTTACCAAAAAGAATGCAAATCTTTGACCAAGTCATTAGCAAGCAAAATGTTATGATGTATACTTCTCCCTTTAATGAAAGCAGCTTGATTTGGGCTAATGATCTTGTGTATTACCTTTTGCATTCTATTTGCCAATACTTTGGAGATGATCTTGTAAATAAAGTTGCATAATGATATGGGTCGATAGTTCTCTAGTGAATCAGCCCAGGCATTCTTCGGAATTAAGGAAATAAAAGTGCAATTCATCTCTCTAAGAATATGACCTGAAGAGAAAAAATGTTGGCAAGCCTTGATCACATCATTTCCAATAATAGACCAAGCAGTTTGGTAAAATTTAGCTGGAAATCCATCTGGACCTGGGCTTTTGTGCTTTGGTGACTTAAAGACAACACATACAATTTCGTCATTTGTAATTGGGGCATTGAGGATTGAAATAGCTTCTGAATCAAGTTTTCTAGTCGGCTCCACATGAATGTTATTAGGTTTCTCATCTTGATTGAGTAAGGAATAAAAAAATTGCGCTGTGTGTGCTTTAACCTCATCCAACTTCTCAATAAGATTATCATCTTTATCTCTGCATTTGCTGATACGGTTAATAGCCCTTCGAGTAGCAATTGAAGCATAAAAAAATTTTGTATTGGAATCCCCGAGCGTAAGCCAATGTTGTCAAGACTTTTGCTTTGCAAAACTTTCCTCCTGTTTTAAGGCTTGCATGAAGTTATTTCTGGCTTCTGACTCTTTGTAGATAATATTTTCATCATTTGGCTGAAGTTGCAGCTCATGTTGCAATGACATTAGTTCCTTTCTGCAAAATTGAACTCTTGTGTTAATATTGCCAAAGGTATTTGTATTCCACTCCTTTAGTGCTACTTTACAGGCTTTGAGCTTTTGACATAAGATGTAAGGGGGGGATCCATGCACATTAACATTCCAAGCAGATCTGATAACATCAAGAAATTGAGGATGAGTACTCCGCATGTTAAAGAATCTAAACGGTTTCTTGCCTCTTGGTGTCGCTTTTTCTGCTTGTATATACATTAAAGAATGGTCAAAAAACAAAGGAGCACCATACTCAAGAAGTGAATCTGGGTAAACTGTTAACCATTCATGATTAATCAAACACCTATCAAGTCGAGCAATTATTTTTCTGTTAGCAGCACCTTGATTACTCCAGGAGAGCTAATTACCCATAGATTTCATATCAAACAATGCTGCAGTGTCAATGTAATCATTGAAACTTTGAAGCTGGCTTTCTGAAAGTTGTCCACCACCCAGTTTTTCATTTGTGTACCGAACAGTATTATAGTCTCAAAGAACAATCCAAGGTACATTGAGACAGCCATTTACAATATTAGTCAGGTCAGACCAAAGAGTATTTCTTTCCTGCATACTGTTTGAAACATATATACCAGTGAAATTGAATTGACAGCCATTCTTTTTATCCTCTACATTAAGATGAATGAATTGATCAGTAGCAGAAATAAACCAAGCATTAATAGAGTTAGGATGCCATAAGACCCATATTCTACCAAAAGTGTCATTTGAGTCATTGGTAAATAGTTCTCAAGTCCGACCATATTAAATTCTTTTGAGCTTGAACGCCGATTGTTTAATTTTTGTTTCCACTAGAATAACAATATCACATGCGGCAGACTTGATTATTCTATTGAGCTCCCGACATTTCTCCCGCTTATTAAGTCCGGCTAACATTCCAAAGATGTTATCTTCATTAGTAAAAGATAGTAAGGTATTCATCCTACGACTTTGGATGGATTGTACCATCCTTTTTCTTATCCTTCGGTTTTGTATTTTCCTCCCTTTAATGTCCTTACCTTTTATGGCTTTATTCCTATATTTATCCACTTCATCTACAGCTTGCAGATTTTTAAACTTTAAAATACCTTGAATCATGTGGTCTTGATTTGCAGCGTTTGTTGAAGCTCGATAAGATTGTTGCATCACAATATCCCTGGATAGTACTTGTTGGAGCAACCGGCTAGAGAGGTTTGTTGGAGCATGAGTTTGTTGAGACAGAATATCCTTGTTGGCAATGTTTGTTGTGGCCTTTGAGTTTGTTGAGGAATAATATCCTTGCTAGCGAGATTTGCTTGGACCCGAAGTTCGTTGAGCTAGTGTGGATGGATCCGATGATATTGGAAGAGATGAAGTTCCCGACTTATGTTTCTCCCGTCCACTAGTACCATGGGAAACCTCTGTTGTGGAAGGCTATGACATTATAGGTACAGATAAAGTTTTGGAATTGTCCTTCTCTCCTCCATTGCTTTCCTTTTAAGAAGTCGGAATGCTCAATAGTTTTTGCCACCATCGGTGCTTTTGCCATTAGAGAAGAATCACTTTGTTGCTTTGAGGCGGACGTGGTCGATAGACCTTTGTGGTTGGATTTGGGGTTTGCCGACAAGCTCCATTTGGAGGACCAAAAGATAAGCAACGCCGACATCGTTAGGCTTCCGGGGAATATGAGACATGTACCTTCCGAGTGTTCCCGCCAAGATCACGATAGAAAACCTCATTAGTAAGATCTTCATCGGAAGAAACCAGCACACATGCTCGTGCAAATGCTAATCTCGTCCGAAATGCTTTGTTGCTTTGTCGATGTAGAGTGGCTATCCCGAGTGTTGCATAGCTTTTGCAATAAAACGTCGACTCAAAGATATAGAGGCAGTCCTTGAAAGGATACCCATAATGGAATAGACCAGAGGCTATCTAACTCCAAACGGACATCGTGAGACCAACGTCAGAAATCATTGGATGAATGCGGATAGTCCGTAATCCTTCGAGGATTCACTGCAAATCTTCTTCGAGTATAGCTTGCAAATAAAGAATCCGTTCTCCAAAGATATGAAGATCAAATGACGATATTCCCCATCGAGTTTTTGATAAATGAGGATAGTGGGAAATAAGATGTTTTGACACCTACCACATAGCCAACAATCGCCATAGACCATGTCTCAATAAGCTCTTTAATCAACAGTCTCGTATACAGCAATCTTCTTTTTTTTGAACTTCGAGTAAAGAATTTCAAGCTTAGATCTGGACTTCCAACCGAGCCTTGAAGAGGCTGGTCCAAGGCCGAGGATCGCTGGAAATGAGAGTAGGCTGCCGCGATCTAGAGCGCACCTGCTTCGATGTTGGTTGGTCGAAGGAGTTTCTCTCGAAAAAGATATGTTGGAAGAGCAACTTGGGGGTAGCGGTAGGGGAGCCTTGCCATCGTGTCAACCCTCTCGCCACATTCGCCAGCCCCTTAGGGGCCATCGCTGCCATGTTTGATCCCTCTCGTCGCCGCTTCTGAGAAACGACGCCATTGGGAAAAGCCACCGCTTCTGCGAGATATTAGATTGCCGCTACGGTGCATCACCCCTATGGATTTATGGTTGCTGCTACAGTATCGTTGTCCTTGGGGAGAAGCCGACGCTTCGGAGATTTGGTCGCCGCTGATGTAATGTCGCCCTAGATCTTATCGCCGCCATCGCACCATCGCCAAGATCCGGTCGCCGCTATGATTATCGTCGCCGCCCGCTATAGTACTTGTCATCCTTGGGAGATCTGATCACCTCTACAGTGTCATCGCCCTTCGCTCGTGGGAGCAAGCCGACGCTGCAGGAGTTAGATCGCCTTAGGGAGATATGGTTGTCGCTATAGTACCGTCGCCCTAGATCTGGGCCGCCGCCGCTACAGTAGCGTCGCCCTTGGGAGATCTGATCACCCCTACAGTGCTGTCGCCCTATATATGCATTTATGCAATAGTTATAAAGTGATATACGCCAAAATATAATAAGCAAAAAGATTCTGTATCAAGTCACACGTGCCATCACTCACGTGATTGGCTTGCTGGGCACCTATGACTAGCAATCTCCCACTTGACCTAAAGCCAATCACCTATATGTCGGATCCCCATCAGACTCCTATGACGCTCAAAGACAATCTGAGACAACGGCTTTGTCAGTGGATCTGCAATGTTATCTTCGGATGGAACTCTTTCCACTGCTGCATCTCCTCGGGTTACGATCTCTCTTATAAGTGGAACCGCCGAACACTTGATGAGACCGGGTTCCCTTATTTGAGTAATCACCCCATAGTTGTCGCTATATAAGGAAGTCGACTTGTCGCTATCTCAGATCGACTCCCAAATCTGTGATGAACTTCTTCACCCGACTCCCTCTTTTGCTGCATCTGATGCAGCAATGTACTCCCACTCTGTGGTCGAAGTCGTGAGTGGTATCTTGTTTGGAACTCTTCCAAAGACGCTCCCTCCATTCAAGGTGTACACATACCCTGAATTCGACTTGCTATCATCGACATCGACTGAAAACTTGAGTCGGGTGTAGCCTTCAACCTTAAGGCTATTACCTCCATATACTAGTAAAAGATCCTTAGTCCTTCTCAAGTACTTTAAGGATACACTTTATCGCTTTCCAAAGGTCCAAGCCCGGATCCACTGATACCTGCTCGTGGACACTTTCGAGCATGCGCAATATCGTGCCTAGTACATAGCATGGCATACATGATAGACCCTATTGTTGAGGCATAAGGTATCATATCCATGTTAAGCCCTTTCTTTCTGAGTCTTTGGGGACATACTCATAGAAAGCGATATCCCATGTCTCATCGGTATGACCTCCTCTCTTGGAATTTTCCATGCCAAACCTTTTGACAATAGTTTTTATGTACTTGGACTAGGACAAGCCAAGCATCCTCTTGGATCTATCTCTATAGATTCTAATCCCCAAGATATAAGATGCTTCCCCTAAGTCCTTCATGGAGAAGTGTCTAGATAACCAAGCCTTTACTGTGGACAGCATTCCTATGTCATTCCCAATGATGAGGATGTCATCCACATATAACACCAAAAAGGTGATAGCGCTCCCACTTACCTTTTTTATATACACAAGGCTCATCTTCGTTCTTATCTAAGTCATAAGATCTGATTGCCTCATCAAATCTTATGTTCCAACTTGGAAGCTTGCTTTAGTCCATAAATGGATCTAAGCAACCTACACACCTTATCCAAGGCAGTTCTTGGACACGAATCCCTCAAAGTTGCATCATATACACCTCCTCCTCGAGGTTCCCCGTTGAGGAATGCGGTTTTCACATCCATCCCATGGATCTCTTAATCATAGTGTGCTGCAATAGCCAATAGAATTCTGATGGATTTTAGCATTGCTACGGGTGAGAAAGTTTCGTCAGAGTCAACACCTTGCCTTTGGACGATACCCCTTAGCCACTAGCCTTGCTTTATAGGTCTCTACCTTTCCATCTACTCCCATCTTTTTCTTAAAGATCCACTTGCAACCGATGGGTACAATACCTTCTAAGCATCAACTAGGTTCCAAACCTTATTGGAGTACATAGAATCCATCTCGAATTCATGGCTTCTTTCCACTTCCCTCAAGTCTATACTCATAATAGCCTCCTCGTGAGGTCTCCTGAGGATCAATATCCTCTACATCCTCTGCTCTAATATGTCCCACATATCTCTCGGGAGGATGGGATACTCTATCGACCTTCGTGAAGTTGATACTTGTGTATTAGGTACCGAACGACAGACTGGGCTCAGAGTGGTGCTTGAGCTTGATTCTCCAACCTCGCTCAATTCTATCATTCTCCCACTGTCTCCGTCAAGAATGTGTTCCTTCTCAAGGAACACTGCTCTCTTAGTTACAAAGACCTTTTGGTCCTCAAGATGATAGAAATAATACCCACAAGTTTCCTTAGGGTATCACACAAATTTGCATCGCTTTGTCCTTGATTCTAACTTATCGGGGTTGTGTCTTCTAACATGGGCAGGGCAACCCCAGATCTTAACAACCTTAAGATCAGGCTTCTTCCCTTTCCATATCTCATATGGTGTAGACACTACCGACTTAGTTGGAACTCTGTTCAGAAGGTAAGCTGCGGTTTCTAGGGCATATCCCCAGAATGAGATGGGTAGGTCAAAAAAACATCATGGACCGTACCATATCTAATAATAATGTACGATTTCTCCTTTTCGAGACACCATTGAGCCTGGGTGTATAAGGAGGTGTCCATTGGGATAATATCCCATGGTCCTTGAGGAACCCAGTAAACTCTGTACTTTAAGTATTCACCTCCTCGATCCGATCAAGAGTTTTGATACTCTTTCCACCGTTTCTCCACCTCATTCTTATACTCTCTGAATTTCTCAAAGGCCTCGGACTTGTACTTCATTAAGTACACATATCCATACCTTGAGAAATCATCAGTAAATGTAATGAAGTAGGAGTAACCTCCAATGTCATGAGTTGACATGGGTCCACATACATCACTATGTATGAGTTCCAACAACTCATTTGCTCTCTCTCCAGTTCTACTAAATGGAGATTTGGTCAGTTTTCCACGAATGCAAGGCTCACAAGTCGCATATGACATATAGTCGAATGGATCTAGATATCCATCATTTAGCAACTTTTGAATCCTTCTTTCATGGATGTGACCTAGCCTACAATGCCATAGGTATGCACTGTTCAACTCATCTTGTTTCCTTTTGGACACATTTACATTCATGATATGTGGAGTGGTGTCTAACATAAATAAACCATTATGCAATGTTCCTTTCATGATGATCTTATCATCTAATAATATCGAACAACCATTGTTCTCAAAAACAAATTTACATCCACTAACTGTTAAACATGAAATGGAGATAATAATTTTGATAATAGAAGGAACAAAATAACATGCATCTAATGCAATAAAAGCTCCACTAGGCAGATGTAGGGCGACCTCGCCAACAGCTAATACAGCAACTTTTGCTCTATTACCCATCTTGAGGTCCATCTCGCCTCTCTGTAGTCTCCTAGGCCTTGCCAGAACCTGCAATGAATTGCATATATGATAAGCACTACCGGTATCCAATACCCATGTGTTATCATAAGAGTGTGACAAATGGAGACTGATCATGAATGTACCTGAAGCTTCATCAAGCTTTTGTTTCGCCTTTTCTGCAAGGTACTCTTTGCAGTTTCTCTTCCAATGCCCATCTTTACCATAGTGGAAGCACTGGCCTTTGTCCTTTGCTGGGTCTTTCTTAGCAACCTTTGCTTTACCTTGTTTGCCCTTACCCTTTCCCTTCTTAAGGGACCTTTCTGCTTTCCTTTTCTTTCTGGTCTCACCAGTGTAGAGAACTGGCTTCTCTTTCTTAATAGTACTCTCTGCCTCCCTCAACATATTGAGGAGCTCTGGGAGAGTCACCTCAAGCTTGTTCATATTAAAATTCATTATAAACTGTGAAAAGGAATCTGGTAGGGACTGAAGCACAATGTCCACACACAAGTTATCCTCTATGACCATTCCTAGACCTGTGAGTTTCTCTATCCACTCAATCATCTTTAGGACATGGTTCTCAAACCGTGTCCCCTCAGTCATCCTAGCGGAAAAAGTCTCTTGGATATCTCATATCATTGAGTCCTTCCCTGTTCCTCAAACAATTTATGGACATGTAGGAGAATGGATCTGCATCCATCTTTTCATGTTGTCTCAGTAACTCTGAGTCATAGAGCCCAACATATAGTCTTGAGCAAGAGTGGAGTCATCAATGTACTTCACGTAGCGAGCGATCTTATCCTCGCTTGCCCCTTCTTCGGGCGTAGGCATCACTGTATCAAGGACGTACACGATTTTCTCCGCTGTGAGAACAATTCTCAAGTTACGGAGCCAATCCGTATAATTTGGACCAGTAAGGCGGTTGACATCAAGTATGCCACATAAGGGATTTGAAAGCACATTTTCTGAAAATAAAGATGTAGCAGAAATGAATAACATGCAGATTTTGCAAGAAATAAACTATCAAGATATAGACTTCTATCTTAATATGCTCCCACTATTTTACTAACGAGTCACGCGACACCCTCAGCACGTGAAACGGAAGTCTCCAATAGACTTCTAGTAGGAATCAGGATCCAATCAGCATCTTAGTGTAACCTCGAGGGACTCGACCAATCACACTAAGCCTAAAAGGTAGGCAACTCTTGCCGATCACAACTCCTTGTGATTCCCGTCCTGTTCGGCCTCCGAATCACCATGGCCTCGAGGGACTCGACCAACCATGATGCTCGGTTAAGTCAACACCTTCGTTACAAGATGAGTCTGATTTGATGATATACCCTCGAGGGACTCGACCAAGCATACCATGTCCTCAGGTCACCGGTGACATCTCTATGTCGTAAGCAAGATAGCGAATCGCGATATAGGTGAATCTCGAGGGACTCGACCAACTCAACCTACACCGGGAATCGGTTCCTACTCATAACGATGGAAGGCCACGTGAGTCAATCTTTTTTTTTTTTTGGTAAGTAAAAGTAAATTGATTATGTGTAAAGTTTCTACAAATAGCTTTATCTATACAAGTCATAGACAAAGCCATGTAACTCATAGAGTGCGAATGCGATAGTTATGACTACACATGTTGTAGACTATAACTCCTAATTATAATCAAAATAGAAAATGTTTATCCAGATATATCAAAATTTGGTATCATTCCCAAGATCTTTAGCTAATAGCAAAATTAAAATTGATAAAAATATATTTTTCTCTTTGGGTAAAGTGCTCCGTTTTGAGATCTTGCTCCATACAGGATCTTGAGTCTCTAATAATCTCTTTCAATAGCTGAGCATTGTTTGTGTGTTGACATTTAAAGATTCTGTTACATCTCTCCTTCCACATCCACCAAATAGCGCATCTGAAAGTAACCTTTGCCAGTTGTGGTGAGAGGCCCTTTTCTGAGGAAACATTGCATGAGTTCGCCTAGTTCTTGGTGCAAGTTTGGTTGGGCAGTCTATTGAGTTCAAATCGCTGGAGAATCTCCTTCCATATCCATTTTGTATAATCACAAGCAAAATAAAGGTGGTCAACAGTTTCTTCTTGTTGCATACAAAGGGAGCATCGGTTAACATGATAGATACCTCTTCTTTTCATATTGTCTATTGTAGGTAGTTTATTGAGAAGGGCCTGCCATGTACATAAGGAATGTCTTTGTGATCCCCGATGATCCCATGTCCAACTGCATGGGACCCACTTGTTATTTCTTTGCCTAATTTGATTCCATGCAGATGTGGCACTAAATTTGCCATTGTCATGAGGCCAAATAAGTTTATCCAAGAGTTGTTCGTGATTGGAATAGCTATAATAGTCGGCCAAAGTGATAACATTTCTAGGAAATAGGATTAGGGAGACACCAGTGCACCGCTAGCAATGAACTCGAAACCTTCCAATCTTTGGGAGCCCCGATCTTTTCAGTATTCTGTCACCATATAATTGAAATATACTCTTCCCATTCACCCAAGGATCGCACCACATATTAGTACTAATTCCGAAAGAGATTGCATAGGAAATGTGTTTGATTAGCCAATTCCTTGCCTTTAAAATTCCTTTCCAAGTCTGCAGAGTGGTATGTTCTTGTTGAAATTTCCCAGATTGATTCTTTTGAAAGATACCTAGCAGAAACCCAAAGTGACCATAAGGAACATTTGTTTTGCAAAAGATCCCACAATTGCTGCACTGCACATGCTTGATTCCAATCTCTAGTATTTCTCAAGTTTAGCCCCCCTTCATCTTTTTCGGTTTACAAATGCTATCCCAATTTACCATATGCATTGCCTTATCATTTGTGCCATTCCGGAAGAAGTTCATTAATAACCGCTCAATATCTTGGAGAAGTCCAAAGGTAGAAGAAAAATGCATTACACCAATATATAGAGTAGGAGTGCAATACCCAAACGGATGAGTTCGAGTCGTCCTTCTTTTGATAGAAACCTATTTTTCCAAGAAGAAATTCTATTCTTTATTTTTTGCAAGATAGGCTGACAGTGGGTTTTGTGAATGCCTGTGGATATGAGCGGGAGACCCAAATAAGGAACTGGCAAGCTTCCCTCACTAACCCCCAAAGTCAATCTAATTGCCTCACGTTTACCGACTTAATATTATCGAGAGATGTTTCTATAATTTGGTCTCATAATATGACATGTCACACATATACATATTTAATATATATCTACATCGCATGCAAATATATATACATATCTAGTATGTGTATAAGCAATCACATCGGATGATCATGGACCATAACCTAATATGATTAGGCCCGAGCCAGTAGGCCTAATCACTCACATCAAGATCTATGTGTGCAACGGTGCATCTCCATGCCCTTGTGATCGTCCATCTCGTCCTCGTCGGTTCCGTCGACATCTTGATGCATCTCCATGCATCACGATCGTCCGTCTCGTGGGTCTCGCTATCGCATCCACGCTCCCGCTGTGCCTCCTCATGTGATTACAACTTAATCATAGGCACGCAGGCCCGACAATAAACGAGAAATATAATGGAGGTTCGTAGACCTCAATAATAATAATCACAAGTACACACATCACAAGGTCCATGATCATCCGTCCACACATCATACATCACATGTATAAATAATCATCATCATGTAGGACTACTAGATAATAATAAAAATAATAATCAACTAAACCTTTTAATTAATTAATATTTTTCTGAAATCAGGGACATGTAGGAAATTTCTCAATTCCTAAGGGCATTTTCGTAATTTGGACAAAAGACAGAAATTGGAATTTCTCAAATTCACAGGGGCAAAACTGTCCTTTTGCCCAAACCCTAATTCCTCTACTGCCGCCGCCCACCATTCTTCCGGCGGCGGCCAGGCGGGGGGCGAGGGCACCGCCCTGCGCTCCAGGGCGCCCACGCTACCGGCGGCGACGTCATTCTGGGTGGGTTCCTCCTTCGCACCGGCCGCCTCCGCCAGGCGGTGCTGTCCCCTCCAGCGGCCGCCTCGTGGGGGGGTTTAAGCCAGCGAGGAGCAGCGGCGGTAGGCGTCGCTGCCCTCGGGCGGCACCAGCACCTTCTTGCTTTGGCGGCCGTAGCCCATGGGCGCTGCCCGTGGTTTGCCGAGCCCCGCTCAAGAAGCCTGCTGCAACCAGACCGCCGGCCGGTTGCTGCAGGCACAGCGCTTATGCATCTCCGGGCGCTGTTGTTGCTTGCTTTGGTCGCGTCATTTCGCCGCTGCGTGTGGTCGCAGTAAGCGGATCGAGGGCAGCAACTTTTTTGCTGCCCTTCCTCGCTTTTTTGCGTCCAACGATTTTGACGCGTCAATATTCTTCCTAAACACAACACACGCAGTTCAAAACCAATCATTCGCATCGAACAACCTGGCTCGATACCACTTGTTGGGAAATCATGGGGCGACATCATATGCGCAATGGAAGAACAAGAAAACAAAAATCCCCGATTCCCAAAAAAGATGTTCGTCGTCGTGCGAAGATTGGTAATGCAAAAAAATCCGCAAAAACACAGAACTGCGATATAGAGATTGTGTTACCTAGGAGATCAGATATATCCCCCTTCCTTGCGATCCTTAGGAGAGGGTGAAGTAGGTCAAGCGTCCTCCTCTCTAGCGGTGATCCACACAGCGGGGTTACGCGATGACCCTCCTCAAAACTCCGCACCTCCGAGGTGGAGAGGGAGAGGAGAATAGGAAGGGCAAGCAAAGACTCTAGCCTATGAGGTCAGTGAATCCCTCCTATTTATAGAGATCCCGTGTCAAACCCTAATGGGTCCTTCCCTAGTGGGTATTGGATCTGCATCCAATAAGACAAGGGCTCCGTCGGATATCTCATATCTGAACCTCTACTCATCGCAATGCCTACCATATGTGTGTGACCCTCTAGGCCCAATATCGAGCTGGCCGTGAGTCATAGCTGTCAGAACTCCTTCTAACTCCGAGTCTCGCTATAATCGGATTCTCCCGGACAACTCTTTCTCTCAACCCGAATGACCCTAGCCAGGGATTTGTCTGAGCAAGAACACATGGGATATTCCTCTCATGACGCCGAGAGTGGATGATCCTCTGTCGACACTCAATAGCCCTCGTAAGGTCGACTACCACTCCCAATGGCCAGCTGTACTAGATCTGGGACAACCAAACCTATAAGTCTGGTATCAAAGAGTGGAGCACTCATATAGGACATCCTTGGTGTCTCAAGTCTAAGGACCAGATACACCACTAGGACTACGGAATCGCTGTCTGACAATAAGGCATCATCAACCATCCAGCATTCTGTAAGCGAATCAATCAGTGAACTCATTCTCCAATGAGCACCTGTACTGTATCCCTAGTGTCCCTACACGAGCAACTGTGAGACCAACTGCATCCATCATATGGACGGGTATACAACACACCAGTCTATCCAGTTATCACGATGTCCCTCTCGTGTAACCTATGACCGGGATTATTTAGGATATGTGTTTAAAGGTGAATCGATCTCATTATCGTTATCTCATCACGATCCGATTCCCATTGCACAAATCCAAGGACATCACAATATATATATACATTTATGCAATAGTTATAAAGTGATATAAGCCAAAATATAATAAGCAAAAAGATTCTGTATCAAGTCACAAGTGCCATTACTCACGTGATTGGCTTGCTGGGCACCTATGATTAGCAGAGCCATTATTTTTCTTTTAGCAGCACCTTGATTACTCCAGGAGAGCCAATTACCCACAGATTTCATATCAAACAATACTGCAGTGTCAATGTAATCATTGAAACTTTGAAGCTGGCTTTCTGAAAGTTGTCTACCCCCCTGTTTTTCATTTATGTACCGAACAGTATTAAAGTCTCCAAGAACAATCCAAGGTACATTGAGACGGCAATTTACAATATTAATCAGGTCAGACCAAAGAGTATTTCTTTCTTGCATACTATTTGAAGCATATATACCAGTGAAATTGAATTGACAGCCATTCTTTTTATCCTCTACCTTAAGATGAATGAATTGATCAGTAGCAGAAATAAACCAAGCATTATTAGAGTTAGGATGCCATAAGACCCATATTCTTCCAAAAGTTTCATTTGAGTCATTGGTAAACTGTTCTCAAGTCCGGCCATATTAAATTCTTTTTTTTGAGCTTGAACGCGATTGTTTAATTTTCGTTTCCACTAGAATAACAATATCACATGCGCGGACTTGATTATTCTGTTGAGCTCCCGACATTTTTTTAAACTTATTAAGTCCATGAACATTCCAAAGATGTTATCTTCATTAGTAAAAAAGATAGTAAGGTATTCATCCTATTTACTTTGGATGGATTGTACCATCCTTTTTTCTTATCCTTCGGTTTTGTATTTTCCTCCCGCACAATATCCTTACCTTTTATGGCTATATTCCTATATTTATCCACTTCATCTACAGCTTGCAGATTTTTAAACTTTAAAATACCTTGAATCATGTGGTCTTGATTGGCATGGTTTGTTGAAGCTCGATAAGATTGTTGCATCACAATATCCTGGATAGTACTTGTTGGAGCAATGCCGCTAGAGAGGTTTGTTGGGGCATGAGTTTGTTGAGACAGAATATCCTTGTTGGCAATGTTTGTTGTGGCCTGAGTTTGTTGAGGAATAATATCCTTGCTAGCGAGATTTGCTTGGACCCGAGTTTCGTTGAGCTAGTGTGGATGGATCCGATGATATTGGAAGAGATGAAGTTCCCGACTTATGTTTCTCCCTGTTCACTAGTACCATGGGAAACCTCTGTTGTGGAAGGCTCGACATTATAGGTAGAGATAAAGTTTTGAAATTGTCCTTCCTGTCATGGTGCTTTCCTTTGCGAAGTGAATGCTCAATAGTTTTCGCCACCATCGGTGCTACTGCCATTAGAGAAGAATCACTTTGTTGTTGAGGCGGACGTGGTCGATAGACCTTTGTGGTTGGATTTGGGGTTTCTTTGACAATCTCCATTTGCATGACCAAAAGATAAGCAACGGCCCGACATCGTTAGGGCTTCCGTGAATATGAGACATGTACCTTCCGAGTGTTCCTGTCAAGATCACGATAGAAAACCTCATTAGGAAGATCTTCATCGGAAGAAACCAGCACACATGCTCGTGCAAATGCTAATCTCGTCAAATGCTTTGTTGCTTTGTCGATGTAGAGTGGCTGTCCCAGAGTGCTGCATAACTTTGTAATAAAACGTCGACTCAAAGATGTAGAAGCAGTCCTTGAAAAGGATACCCATAATGGAATAGATCGTAGGCTATCTAACTCCAAACGGATATCGGAGACCAACGTCGTAGAATCATTGGATGACCGCGGATAGTCCGTAATCCTTCAAGGAATCGCTACAAATCTTCTTCTTAAGTATAGCTTGCAAACAAAGAATCCGTTCTCCAAAGATATGAAGATCAAATGACGATATTCCCCATCGAGTTTTGATAAATGAGGATAGAGGGAAATAAGATGTTTTGAGACCTACCACATAGCCAACAATCGCCATAGACCATGTCTCAATAAGCTCTGCTGAATCAAGCCAGTCTTGTATACAGCAATCTTCTTATCAACCTGAACTTCGGAGTAAAGAATTCCAAGCTTAGATCTGGACTTCCAACCGAGCCTTGAAGAGGCTTGTCCAAGGCCGAGGATCGCTGGAAATGAGAGCAGTTGCCATGATCTAGAGCGCGACACCCGGATGCTGCTTGGTCGAAGGAGTTTTCTCTGGAAAGGATATGTTGAAAGAGCAACTTGGGGGGTAGCGGTAGGGAGCCTTGCCATCGTTTCAACCCTCTCGCCACCATCGCCAGCCCTAGGGGCCATCGCTGCCAAGTTTGATCCCTCTGGTCGCCGCTACAAAAATGACGCTATTGGGAAAAGCCACCGCTGCAGTATATTAGATCGCCGCTATGGTACCGTCACCCTAGGGATTTATGGTTGCTGCTACAGTATCGTCGCCCTTGGGGAGAAGCCGACGCTACGGAGATCTGGTCGCCGTTACTCGTCGCCCTAGATCTGGTCGCCGATATTGTACCATCGCCCAAGATCTGGTCGCTGCTACAGTGTCGTCGCTGCCGCTACAGTACCGTCGTCCTTGGGAGATCTGATCGCCTCTACAGTGTCGTCGCCCTTCGCTCGCTGGAGAAAGCCGACGAAAATTGCTTGTTGTCAAATTCCACTATCATCTCCACCACCACGGATCATCCTTTGATCTCCCCGTGAATTGCAACAGGTTCTGGTTTTCTACCTTACTGCTGCTGCAATTTAGTTATCCTTATTTGAAAATCCCAAAAAAAATTATTCCTATATTGCTGCATATACTTTTCGTCATAAAGTTTTCATCTCTACTGACGAAAGATATATTGCAGAATTCCAACCGTATAGCACCGTCTGTTTGATCTTGCTACTGTGTTTTTTCTTTTTTTTTTGGTAAGTAAAAGTAAATTGATTATGTGTAAAGTTTCTACAAATAGCTTTATCTATACAAGTCATAGACAAAGCCATGTAACTCATAGAGTGCGAATGCGATAGTTATGACTACACATGTTGTAGACTATAACTCCTAATTATAATCAAAATAGAAAATGTTTATCCAGATATATCAAAATAGTTATGACTTCGGTATGGTTTTTGGACATCAGTTAAATCATGCGAAAAGTAAAGTATATATGAGCCCTTACGTTGAGGATAATATCTTTATTGCACAAACTTTGGGGGTTAGTGAGGGAAGCTTGCCAGTTCCTTATTTGGGTCTCTCGCTCATATCCACAGGCATTCACAAAACCCACTGTCAGCCTATCTTGCAAAAAATAAATAATAGAATTTCTTCTTGGAAAAATAGGTTTCTATCAAAAGCAGGATGACTCGAACTCATCCGTTCGGTATTGCACTCCTACTCTATATAATGGTGTAATGCATTTCTTCTGCCTGCTGGACTTCTCCAAGATATTGAACGGTTATTAATGAACTTCTTCTGGAATGACACAAATGATAAGGCAATGCATATGGTAAATTGGGATAGCATTTGCAAACCGAAAGATGAAGGGGGACTAAACTTGAGAAATACTAGAGATTGGAATTAAGCATGTCTGGTGCAGCAATTGTGGGATCTTTTGCAAAACAAATGTTCCTTAATAGTCATGAGGCCAAATAAGTATATCTAAAGAGTTGTTCGTGATTGGAATAGCTATAATAGTCGGCCAAAGTGAAAACATTTCGGGAGAAATAGGATTAGGGAGACACTAGGTACCGTTAGCAATGAACTCAGAAACCTTCCAATCTTTGGGAGCCCCGAGATCTTTTCGTATTCTGTCACCATATAATTGAAATATACTCTTCCCATTCACCCAAGGATCGTACCACATATTAGTACTAGTTCCAGAAGAGATTGCATAGGAAATGTGTTTGATTAGCCAATTCCTTGCCTTTAAAATTCCTTTCCAAGTCAGAGAGTGGTATGTTCTTGTTGAAATTTTCCAGATTGATTCTTTTGAAAGATACCTAGCAGAAACCCAATGTGACCATAAGGAACATTTGTTTTGCAAAAAGATCCCACAATTGCTGCACTGACATGCTTGATTCCAATCTCTAGTATTTCTCAAGTTTAGCCCCCTTCATCTTTTCTCGGTTTGCAAATGCTATCCCAATTTACCATATGCATTGCCTTATCATTTGTGCCATTCCGGAAAGAAGTTCATTAATAACCGTTCAATATCTTGGAGAAGTCCAAGCAGGTAGAAGAAATGCATTACACCAATATATAGTGTAGGAGTGCAATACCGAACGGATGAGTTCGAAGTCGTCTCCTTTTTTGATAGAAACCTATTTTTCCAAGAAGAAATTCTATTCTTTATTTTTTTTGCAAGATAGGTTGACAGTGGGTTTTGTGAATGCCATGGATACGAAAGGGAGACCCAAATAAGGAACTGGCAAGCTTCCCTCACTAACCCCAAAGTTTGTGTAATAAAGACATTATCCTCAACGTAAGGGCTCATATATACTTTACTTTTTCAAGATAATTTAACTGAAGTCCAAAAACCATACTAAAGTCATTCATCATAGTAGCCAGGTTTTTTTTTTTTGAAGTTGGTTCATTTTGGAGAAAGATAAGTAAGTCATCTGCAAATGTTATATGTGATATATGAACAGAACCAAAGAATGGGTACCTTTAATGTCGCTATTTAAGACTCATGTGTTCCAACATACAGCTAAGTCCTTCCATCGCAATAGTAAAAAGATACGGAGAGAGTGGATCACCTTGTCGGATGCCATTCGTGCTCCCAAAAAAACCAATTGGTGAGCCATTAAAGAGTATCGAAAACTTTGGAGTTTCCAGGCAAGATTGAATCCAATTAACCCATTGTCGTGGGAAGTTCATATCGAGGAGCATCTTATAGATAAACTTCCTATTAACTGAATCGAAGGCTTTCCGTAAATCATCTTTAAAACATATTTTTGTCCCTCTTACTTTTGAATGCAAATCTTTGACCAAGTCATTAGCAAGCAAAATGTTATGATGTATACTTCTCCCTTTGATGAAAGCAGCTTGATTTGGGCTAATGATCTTGTGTATTACCTTTTGCATTCTATTTGCCAATACTTTGGAGATGATCTTATAAATAAAGTTGCATAATGATATGGGTCGATAGTTCTCTAGTGAATCAGCCCCTGCATTCTTCGGAATTAAGGAAATAAAAGTGCAATTCATCTCTCTAAGAATATGACCAAGAGAAAAAAATGTTGGCAAGCCTTGATCACATCATTTCCAATAATAGACCAAGCAGTTTGGTAAAATTCAGCTGAAATCCATCCGGACCTGGGCTTTTGTGCTTTGGTGACTTAAAGACAACACATACAATTTAATTCATCCGTAATTGGGGCATTAAGGAGTGAAATAGCTTCGAATCAAGTTTTCTAGTCAGCTCCACATGAATGTTATTAGGTTTCCCAACTTTGATTGAGTAAGGAATAAAAAAAATGCTCTGTGTGTACTTTAACCTCATCTAAATTCTCAATAAGATTATCATCTTTGTCTTTGCATTTCTTGATACAGTTAACAGACCCTTCGAGTAGCAATTGAAGCATAGAAAAATTTAGTATTGGAATCCCTAGTGTAAGCCAATCTTTGTCGAGACTTCTGCTTTGCAAAACTTTCCTCCCGTTTAAGGCTTGCATGAAGTTATTTCTGGCTTCTGTCTCTTTGTAGATAATATTTTCATCATTTGGCTGAAGTTGCAGCTCATGTTGCAATGACATTAGTTCCTTTCTGCAAAATTGAACTCTGATGTTAATATTACCAAAGGTATTTGTATTCCACTCTTTTAGTGCTGCTTTACAGGCTTTGAGCTTTTGACATAAGATGTAAGGGGGGGATCCATGCCCATTAACATTCCAAGCAGATCTGATAACATCAAGAAATTGAGGATGAGTACTCCACATGTTAAAGAATCTAAACGGTTTCTTGCCTCTTGGTATCGCTTTTTCTGCGTGTATATACATTAAAGAATGGTCAGAAAACAAATGAGCACCAAACTCAAGAAGTGAATCTGGGTAAACTGTTAACCATTCATGATTAATCAAACACCTATCAAGTCGAGCCATTATTTTTCTGTTAGCAGCACCTTGATTACTCTAGGAGAGCCAATTACCCACAGATTTCATATCAAACAATGCTGCAGTGTCAATGTAATAATTAAAACTTTGAAGCTGGCTTTCTGAAAGTTGTCTACCCCCCTGTTTTTCATTTGTGTACCGAACAGTATTAAAGTCTCCAAGAACAATCCAAGGTACATTGAGACAGCCATTTACAATATTAGTCAGGTCAGACCAAAGAGTATTTCTTTCTTGCATACTGTTTGAAGCATATATACCAGTGAAATTGAATTGACAGCCATTCTTTTTATCCTCTACCAAAAGTTTCATTTGAGTCATTGGTAAACAGTTCTGCATCCGGCCATATTAAATTCTTTTGAGCTTGAACGCGCGATTGTTTAATTTTCGTTTCCACTAGAATAACAATATCACATGCGGCAGACTTGATTATTCTGTTGAGCTCCCGACATTTCTCCGGCTTATTAAGTCCACGAACATTCCAGCATGTTATCTTCATTAGTAATAAACAAATGAAAAGGTAGAAAGGTATTCATCCTGCGACTTTGGATGGATTATACCTTCCTTTTTCTTATCCTTCGGTTTTGTATTTTCCTCCCGCACAATATCCTTACCTTTTATGGCTTTATTCCTATATTTATCCACTTCATCTACAGCTTGCAGATTTTTAAACTTTAAAAAACATTGAATCATGTGGTCTTGATTGGCAGGGTTTGTTGAAGCTCGATAAGATTGTTGCAGCACAATATCCTGGATAGTACTTGTTGGAGCAGTCTGGCTAGAGAGGTTTGTTGAGGCATGAGTTTGTTGAGACAGAATATCCTTGTTGCCGATGTTTGTTGTGGCCTGAGTTTGTTGAGGAAGAATATCCTTGCTAGTGAGATTTGCTTGGACCAGAGTTCGTTGAGCTATTGTGGATGGATCCGATGATATTGGAAGAGATAAAGTTCCCCCGACTTGTGTTTCTCCCCCCACTAGTACCATGGGAAACCTCTCATTGTGGAAGGCTCGACATTATAGGTAGAGATAAAGTTTTGGAATTGTCCTTCCGTCCATGGTGCTTTTCTTTGCGAAGTCGGAATGCTCAATAGTTTTCGCCACCATCGGTGCTACGCCCTTAGAGAAGAATCACTTTGTTGCTTTGGCGCTTGGCGTGGTTGATAGACCATTGTGGTTGGTTTTGGGGTTTCTTGACAAGCTCCATTTGCATGACCAAAAGATAAGCAACGCTGACATCGTTAGGCTTCCGGGAATATGAGACATGTACCTTCCGAGTGTTCCCGTCAAGAACACGATAGAAAACCTCATTAGGAAGATCTTCATCGAAGAAACCAGCACACATGCTCGTGCAAATGCTAATCTCGTCTGAGCTGCTGTTTTTGTCGATGTAGAGTGGTCTGTCCCAGAGTGCTACATAACTTTGCAATAAAACGTCGACTCCAAAGATGTAGAGGCAGTCCTTGAAAGGATACCCATAATGGAATAGACTGTAGGCTATCTAACTCCAAACGGACATCGGGAGACCAACGTCAGTAGAATCATTGGATGACCGCGGATAGTCCGTAATCCTTCGAGGATTCGTTGCAAATCTTCTTTTCGAGTATAGCTTGCAAACAAAGAATCCGTTCTCCAAAGATATGAAGATCAAATGACGATATTCCCCATCGAAGTTTTGATAAATGAGGATAGTGGGAAATAAGATGTTTTGAGACCTACCACATAGCCAACAATCGCCATAGACCATGTCTCAATAAGTCAGGCTGAATCAACAGCCTCTCGATACAACAAACATCTTATCAGCCTGAACTTCTGGAGTAAAGAATTCCAAGCTTAGATCTGGACTTCCAACTGGTGCCTTGGAGAGGCTAGTCCAAGGCCGAGGATCGCTGGAAATTAGAGCAGGCTGCCGCGATCTAGAGTGCGACCTGTTTTGATGCTGCTTGGTCGAAGGAGTTTCTCTTTGGAAAGGATATGGTGGAAGGGCAACTTGGGGGGTAGCGGTAGGGAGCCTTGCCATCGTTTCAACCCTCTCGCCACCATTGCCAGCCCTAGGGGCCATCGCTGCCATGTTTGATCCCTCTGGTCGCCGCTACGGAAATGACGCCATTGGGAAAAGCCACCGCTGCAAGATATTAGATCGCCGCCACCGCATCGTCGCCCTAGGGATTTCGGTTGCTGCTACAGATATCGCCGCCCTTAGGGGAGAAGCCGACGCCTTCTGGAGATCTGGTCGCCGCTACAGTGCCCTAGATCTAGTCGCCGCTATCGTACCATCGCCCAAGATCTGGTCGCCGCTGCTGTCGTCGCCGCCGCCGCTTCAGCACCATCGTCCTTGGGAGATCTCGACGCCTCTCAGTGTTGTCGTCACCCTTCGCTCATGGGAGAAAGCCGACGCTTCTGCAGGAGTTAGATCACCTTAGGAGAGATATGGTCGCCGCTACAGATCGTCGCCCCTAGATCGGGCCACCGCCGCTAGAGTAGCGTAAGCCCTTGGGAGATCTGATCACCGCTCTGATCGGGCGCCTTCCATGCGAGAAGAAAGCCAACGCTGCAGGAGTCGGATCGTCCTAGGGAGATCTGGTCGCCGCTATAGTACCGTCGCCCTAGATCTGGTCGCCACTACAGTATCGCCGCCGCCGCTACAGTATCTTCATAATAGTAAAAAATGAACCATATGAAAATGAACCAACTTCAGTAAAGAACTTGGCTACTATTATGAATGACTTCGGTATGGTTTCTGGACTTCAGTTAAATCATGCGAAAAGTAAAGTATATATGAGCCCTTACGTTGAGGATAATGTCTTTATTGTACAAACTTTAGGGGTTAGTGACTAAAGCTTGCCGGGTTCCTTATTTGGGTCTCCCCTCTCATATCCACAGGCATTCACAAAACCCATTTGTCACCCTATCTTGCAAAAAATAAAGAATAGAATTTCTTCTTGGAAAAATAGGTTTCTATCAAAAGCAGGATGACTCGAACTCATCCGTTCGGTATTGCACTCCTACTCTATATATTGGTGTAATGCATTTCTTCTGCCTGCTGGACTTCTCCAAGATATTGAATGGTTATTAATGAACTTCTTCTAGATTGGCACAAATGATAAGGCAATGCATATGGTAAATTGGGATAGCATTTGCAAACCGAAAGATGAAGGGGGACTAAACTTGAGAAATACTAGAGATTGGAATCAAGCATGTCTGGTGCAGCAATTGTGGGATCTTTTGCAAAACAAATGTTCCTTAATAGTCATGAGGCCAAATAAGTATATCTGAAGAGTTGTTCGTGATTGGAATAGCTATAATAGTCGGCCAAAGTGATAACATTTCGGGAGAAATAGGATTAGGGAGACACCAGGTACCGTTAGCAATGAACTCAGAAACCTTCCAATCTTTGGGAGCCCCAAGATCTTTTCGTATTCTGTCACCATATAATTGAAATATACTCTTCCCATTCACCCAAGGATCGTACCACATATTAGTACTGGTTCCAGAAGAGATTGCATACGAAATGTGTTTGATTAGCCAATTCCTTGCCTTTAAAATTCCTTTCCAAGCTGCAGAGTGGTATGTTCTTGTTGAAATTTTCCAGATTGATTCTTTTGAAAGATACCTAGCAGAAACCCAATGTGACCAAAAGGAACATTTGTTTTGCAAAAGATCCCACAATTGCTGCACTGACATGTGCTTGATTCCAATCTCTAGTATTTCTCAAGTTTAGCCCCCTTCATCTTTTCGGTTTGCAAATGCTATCCCAATTTACCATATGCATTGCCTTATCATTTGTGTCATTCGAGAAGAAGTTCATTAATAACCGCTCAATATCTTGGAGAAGTCCAAAGAAAGAAGAAAATGCATTACACCAATATATAGAGTAGGAGTGCAATACCTAACGGATGAGTTCGAGTCGTCCCTACTTTTGATAGAAACCTATTTTCCAAGAAGAAATTCTATTCTTTATTTTTTTACAAGATAGGCTGACAAAGGGGGTTTTTTTGAATGCTGTGGATATGAGCGGGAGACCCAAATAAGGAACTGGCAAGCTTCCCTCACTAACCCCCAAAGTTTGTGCAATAAAGACATTATCCTCAACATAAGGGCTCATATATACTTTACTTTTTCGCATTATTTAACCAAGTCCAAAACCATATTGAAGTCATTCATAATAGTAGCCGTGTTTCTTTCTTGAAGTTGGTTCATTTTGAAGAAAGATAAGTAAGTCATCCGCAAATGTTATTTGTGATATATGAACGAACCAAAGAATGGGTACCTTAATGCTACCATTTAAGACTGCGTGTTCCAACATACAAATAAGTCCTTCCATCGCAATAGTAAAAAAAGATCTGGAGAGAGTGGATCACCTTGTTTGGATGCCATTCGTGTCCCAAAAAAAATTGGTTGGTGAGCCATTAAAGAGTATCGAAAACTTTGGAGTTTCAAGCAAGATTGAATCCAATTAACCCATTCTTTGGGGAAGTTCATATCGAGGAGCATCTTATAGATAAACTTCCTATTAACTGAATCAAAGGCTTTCCAAATCAGCTTTTAAAACAGATTTTTGTCCCTCTTGCTTTTGAATGCAAATCTTTGACCAAGTCATTAGCAAGCAAAATGTTATGATGTATACTTCTCCCTTTAATGAAAAGCAGCTTGATTTGGGCTAATGATCTTGTGTATTACCTTTTGCATTCTATTTGCCAATACTTTGGATATGTTCTTGTAAATAAAGTTGCATAATGATATGGGTCGATAGTTCTCTAGTGAATCACCCCGCATTCTTCTAATTAAGGAAATAAAAGTGCAATTCATCTATCTAAGAATATGACCTGAAGAAAAAAATGTTGGCAAGCCTTGATCACATCATTTCCAATAATAGACCAAGCAGTTTGGTAAAATTCAGTCGAAATCCATCCGGACTGGGCTTTTGTGCTTTGGAGACTTAAAGACAACACACACAATTTCGTCATCCAGAATTGGGGCATTGAGGATTGAAATAGCTTCAATCAAGTTTTCTAGTCGGCTCCACATGAATGTTATTAGGTTTCTCATCTTGATTGAGTAAGGAATAAAAAAATTGCTCTGTGTTTGCTTTAACCTCATCTAAATTCTCAATAAGATTATCATCTTTGTCTCTACATTTGTCGATACTTTGACCCTTCTCGAGTAGCAATTGAAGCATAGAAAAATTTTGTATTGGAATCCCCTAGTGTAAGCCAATGTTTGTCAAGACTTCTGCTTTGCAAAACTTTCCTCCCGTTTTAAGGCTTGCATGAAGTTATTTCTGGCTTCCTCTTTGTAGATAATATTTTCATCATTTGGTGAAGTTGCAGCTCATGTTGCAAGGACATTAGTTCCTTTCTGCAAAATTGAACTCTGGTGTTAATATTGCCAAAGGTATTTGTATTCCACTCCTTTAGTGCTGCTTTACGAGCTTTGAGCTTTTGACATAAGATGTAAGGGGGGGGATCCATACACATTAACATTCCAAGCAGATCCGATAACATCAAGAAATTGAGGATGAGTACTCCACATGTTAAAGAATCTAAACGGTTTCTTGCCTCTTGGTGTCGCTTTTTTCTCGTGTATATACATTAAAGAATGGTCGAAAAACAAAGGAGCACCATACTCAAGAAGTGAATCTGGGTAAACCGTTAACCATTCATGATTAATCAAACACCTATCAAGTCGAGCCATTATTTTTTCTGTTAGCAGCACCTTGATTACTCCAGAGAGCCAATTACCAACAGATTTCATATCAAACAATGCTGCAGTGTCAATGTAATCATTGAAACTTTGAAGTCGGCTTTTCCAAAGTTGTCTACCCCCCCTTTTTCATTTATGTACCGAACAGTATTAAAGTCTCCAAGAGCAATCCAAGGTACATTGAGACAACCATTTATAATATTAGTCGTCGGACCAAAGAGTATTTCTTTCTTGCATACTTGTTTGAAGCATATATACCAAAGAAATTGAATTGATAGCCATTCTTTTTTATCCTCTACCTTAAGATGAATGAATTGATCAAGAGCAGAAATAAACCAAGCATTAATAGAGTTAGGATGCCATAAGACCCATATTCTACCAAAAGTTTCATTTGAGTCATTGGTAAACAGTTAAGGTCCGACCATATTAAATTCTTTTGAGCTTGAACGCCACATTGTTTAATTTTCGTTTCCACTAGAATAACAATATCACATGCGGCAGACTTGATTATTCTGTTGAGCTCCCGACATTTCTCCGGCTTATTAAGTCCGCGAACATTCCAGCATGTTATCTTCATTAGTAAAAGATAGTAAGGTATTCATCCTATGACTTTGGATGGATTGTACCATCCATTTTCTTATCCTTCGGTTTTGTATTTTCCTCCCGCACAATATCCTTACCTTTTATGGCTTTATTCCTATATTTATCCACTTCATCTACAACTTGCAGATTTTTAAACTTTAAAATACCTTGAATCATGTGGTCTTGATTGGCAGGGTTTGTTGAAGCTCGATAAGATTGTTGCATCACAATATCCTGGATAGTACTTGTTGGAGCAGTCTGGCTAGAGAGGTTTGTTGGGGCATGAGTTTGTTGAGACAGAATATCCTTGTTGGCAATGTTTGTTGTGGCCTGAGTTTGTTGAGGAATAATATCCTTGCTAGCGAGATTTGCTTGGACCTGAGTTCGTTGAGCTAGTGTGGATGGATCCGATGATATTGGATTCTCCTGTTCACTAGTACCATGGGAAACCTCTGTTGTGAAAGGCTCTGACATTATAGGTAGAGATAAAGTTTTGAAATTGTCCTTCTGTCCGCGGTGCTTTCCTTGCGAGTCGGAATGCTCAATAGTTTTCACCACCATCGGTGCTACTGCCATTAGAGAAGAATCACTTTGTTGTTTGCGCTGACGTGGTCGATAGACCTTTGTGGTTGGATTTGGGGTTTTTTGACAATCTCCATTTGCATGACCAAAAGATAAACAACGCCGACATCGTTAGGGGCTTCCAGGAATATGAGACATGTACCTTCCGAGTGTTCCCGCCAAGATCACGATAGAAAACCTCACTAGGAAGATCTTCATCGGAAGAAACCAGCACACATGCTTCGTGCAAATGCTAATCTCGTCCCGAGCTGCTGTTGCTTTGTCGATGTAGAGTGGCTGTCCCAGTGCTGCATAACTTTGCAATAAAACGTCGACTCCAAAGATGTAGAGGCAGTCCTTGAAAGGATACCCATAATGGAATAGACTGTAGGCTATCTAACTCCAAACGGATATCGAGACCAACGTCGAGAATCATTGGATGACCATGGATAGTCCAGAATCCTTCGAGGATTCGCTGCAAAATCTTCTTCGAGTATAGCTTGCAAACAAAGAATCCGTTCTCTAGCATATGAAGATCAAATGACGATATTCCCCATCGAGTTTTGATAAATGAGGATAGTGGGAAATAAGATGTTTTGAGACCTATCACATAGCCAACAATCGCCATAGACCATGTCTCAATAAGCTCTGCTTGAATCAGCGTCTCAGATATACAGCATCTTCTTATTAGCCTCTGAACTTCGGAGTAAAGAATTCCAAGCTTAGATCTGGACTTCCAACCGAGCCTTGAAGAGGCTAGTCCAAGGCCGAGGATCGCTGGAAATGAGAGCAGGCTGCCGCGATCTAGAGCGACACCCGCTTCTATGCTTTGCTTGGTCGGAGTTTCTCTCTCGAAAGGATATGTTGGAAGAGCAACTTGGGGGTAGCGGTGGGGAGCCTTGCCATCGTTTCAACCCTCTCGCCACCATCGCCAGCCCTAGGGGCCATCGCTGCCATGTTTGATCCCTCTGGTCGCCGCTACAGAAACGACGCCATTGGGAAAAGCCACCGCTGCAGTATATTAGATCGCCACTACAGAACCGTCACCCTAGGGATTTATGGTTGCTGCTACAGTATCGTCGCCCTTGGGGAGAAGCCGATGCTACAGAGATCTGGTCTCCGCTACAGTGTCGTCGCCCTAGATCTGGTCGCCGCTACTGTACCATAGCCCAAGATCTGGTCACTGCTACAGTGTCATCGCCGCCGCTATAGTACCGTCATCCTTGGGAGATCTGATCGCCTCTACAGTGTTGTCGCCCTTCACTCGTGGGAGAAAGCCGACGCTGCAGGAGTTAGATCTCCTTAGGGAGATATGGTTGTCGCTACAGTACCGTCGCCCTAGATCTGGGCCGCTGCCGCTACAGTAGCGTCGCCCTTGGGAGATCTGATCACCGCTACAGTGCCATCGCCCTTCGCCCATGGGAGAAAGCCAACGCTGCAGGAGTCGGATCGTCCTAGGAAGATCTGGTCGCCGCTTACCGTCGCCCTAGATCTGGTCGCCGCTACAGTATCGCCGCACCGCTACAGTACCGTCGCCGCACCGCTAATCGTTTTTATATGCCGCAGATTTTTGGTACAACTTGAGCAGAAATCTAAGGGAGAGCCAATAGAATTTGAAGATCCAAACCTACTTCCTTTGCTTGCTGAATTTTCAGATATATTTGACGAACCTTACAACCTACCTCTTACCCGTCGGCATGATCATTATATAACGATTCTTTCAGACAAACCTCCAGCAAATACTTGGCCATATCAATATCTACATCTCCAGAAGGATGAAACAGAAAGGATTGTAAAAGAGATGCTCAAAACAGGAGTTATTCGGCCAAGTTGCAACCTCTACTCTTCACCGGTGCTACTTGTACGCAAGAAGGATGGAACATGGCGAATATGCATTGATTATTGAGGTTTAAATGGCATCACCGTCAAGGACAAGTACCCAATACTAGTGGTGGATGAACTTCTTGATGAATTAAAAGGAGCTCGAGTCTTCACGAAGTTGGACCTCCGATCCGGTTACCACAAAATTCGGCATTTACGGATTTGTTCTGACGATCCTTCGGGAGAATACTCTTTTTGTAAAGCAACTAAAGTGCAGCTTTCTCCAGCAAAAAGTAGAGTACCTTGGGCATATAATATCAGAAAAAGGAGTGGCAGTAGACCTAGCAAAAATTGAGGCAATGCAAGGCTGGCCGAAACCTACAAACGTAAAATTACTACGGGGTTCCTTGGACTAACGGGCTACTACCAAAAATTTGTTAAGGACTATGGGAAGATCAGTGCACCACTCACTTCTTTACTGAAAAAAGATGCTTTCCAATGGTTGGACAAAGCCTCTGCTGCCTTCGACAAACTTAAGGCAGCCATGACAACGACGCCGGTGCTTGCGCTACCAGAATTCAATAGACCCTTCATCATTGAGGCCGACGCATCTGGAGTCAGAATTGGAGCCGTTCTCATACAAGATGGTCGACCACTCACATACACTAGCAAGACACTATCTCCCTCCCATCAAAATAAGTCAATATATGATAAGGAGATGCTTGCCATTGTGCGCGCAGCAACGAGGTGGAGACCCTACTTGAATGGTCGACGATTTCAAATTAAAATCGACCATAAAAGCCTCAAGTACTTTTTGGAGCGAAAGATATCATCCCTTGAGCAGCAAAAATGGGTAACAAAACTTCTTGGATTTGATTATGAAATAACTTACAAAAAGGGGAAAGAGAATATTCTTTTAGATGTGCTTTCGCAGCTACCCGAGCAAGCTGAAGTTTCAGTCGTTTCACTTCCGACCAGTGACTTCCTTGAGGATATTAAGATGGACTGGCAGGAAGATTCAGAGACAAGTAAGATTATAAAAAAATTGCAGGAAGGACCAAGCTCCGTGGCTTATTACAATTGGGACTCAAAAGAATTACACTATAAGGGACGCATTGTGCTTATGATAAATTCTACATGCATCTTCACGAGCAGATTTTGGACAACGTTTTTTTTTTGGTAAGTAAAAGTAAATTGATTATGTGTAAAGTTTTTACAAATAGCTTTATCTATACAAGTCATAGACAAAGCCAAGTAACTCATGGAGTTCGAATGCGATAGTTATGACTACACATGCTGTAGACTATAACTCCCAATTATAATCAACATAGAAAATGTTTATCCAGATATATCAAAACTACCTGTGGGTACATAATTTGGCATCATTCCCAAGATCTTTAGCTAATAGCAAAATTAAATTTGATAAAAATATCTTTTTCTCTTTGGGTAAAGTGCTTCGTTTTGAGATCTTGCTCCATACAGGATCTTGAGTCTCTAATAATCTCTTTCAATAACTGAGCATTGTTTGTGTGTTGACATTCAAAGATTCTGTTACAAAGTTATTCTATATATAGGGTACTAAATTGAAAAAGAGTACGGCATATCACACGCAAATCAACGGCAAGACAAAATTTGTAAATAGGTGCTTGGAGACAGCCCAAAGTCACCTACCAAATATGACTATCTAAGGAGAACTCCATGTTGAATCTCGTATTTTGATGATGAAACTACTTGATATATGAATCTCGTATTTTTGAGTGACGCAGGATGCTTGGATCAGGATGAGACAATTAAAGCAGGAACATCATGTTGTGCCGGAGGAACATGTCAGAAGATTGGACGTCGGGCCGGTGGATCGGTCGACATATCGACAGAAGGCTTCGGGCCGTGGACTGGGGCATCGGGCCAAGAAGAGCGGGTATTGTGCCAAGGATATCGGAGTTGCAGAGTCAACTGGCCGATTGGGCAATAGGCTGCAGGAAAGGACGATGCGCCGAAGAATCGGACGAAGCGTCGAGGGACCAATGACATGCTGGACAACTTGGTTAAATTGCTTAGGATTAATTGTCTCGATTGAAGTTTTGTTTTGTTGTGCAGGATTAACTACAATAAAAGTTAGACAAGCAGCAGGTGTTGCGCCGGAGTCAAGATCATGATCACGTTGGGAGTTCGAGAGTTCGACGGAAGTTCGGACGGTCGTCGGAGGTTCAGCGAGAACAGATCCGAGAAGTCCAGAAGCTTGCCATGCGAAGCTCGTCGAACTCGCCAAGTGGATCGTCGCGAAAGTCCAGGAGTTTGCGGATGTCCACAGAAGGATCACCGAGGGTTCATCGGATGATCGACGGAAAGTTCATCGAAAACTTCGGCCGGAAGAAGCGATTGACGACGGAGCCAAGCTGCAGAAGTTGTCTTAGATTTAATCGTGAGTTAGCACGTTGATTAAGCTTGAAAATGGGAGGTGATCCCATTAGCTTAATCTTGGGGCAATTGGGCCCCCCTGAAAAGATTGAAATTGGGCCGAATGGAACTAACCATTCGGACCTCGATTGCACCGGCGGTGCAACCGCCTAGGCCAGAGGTGCAACCGCCGGGCTGCGTTTCCCAGCCGAGATCGGCGGTGCAACCGCCCCACCAGAGGTGCAACCGCCCGCAGCTCGGTCTTCGAGCTAGATCTGGCGGTGCAACCTCTGGCAGAGAGGTAGCACCGCCGAGCTCGGTCTTCGAAGCGCAGTCGGCGGTGCAACCGCCCTGACAGAGGGTGCAACCGCCTGGGCTCGATCTCCGAAAGCTCGCGGTGCGGTGCAACCTCTCCAAATCAAGAGGTGTAACCACCGATCCCGGAATTCCGGATTTGATCGATTTGATCGTTTTGAGCTCCAAATTTGAACTGGGTTGGGGCCTATAAATACCCCACCCATTTAGCACTGAAAAGATACAGATCCACACCGAATTCTTGATCTTTTCAGTGATTCTAAGAGCTCAAATTTGTGTAAAGTCCTAAAGTTCTCCTCTTTCTGTTCTTCAAGTCTTGAGTTGTAAAGAGAGGAGAGAAAGGATCTGTAAAGGTTGTCTCCTGAGCCTGTCAAAAGGAGAGGAACTGTAAAAGGGCAGTTAGCCTTTGCCCATTGAAGGAAGGCAGCTAGTTGACGTCGGTAACCTCGTCGGAGGAGGAAGCCAAAAGTGGAGTAGGTCAAGACTGACCGAACCACTCTAAATCTCTGGTTTGCTTTTGCTTGAGCACTTTATCATTACTGCAAACCTCCTACATAGCTACTGCCCTCTGCGCTTTTACGAACGAGTCTCTGAACTCTTATCTTTCCGAATCTGCATTCAGACGTAAATCGGTGTCTTCGTACGATCTTTACGCTGCAGTTTATGTTTACGTTTTGATTCCATTTATAACAGCAAATTACCTTCTGCGTAGTCATAAAACGCTTTTCAAAATTCAAAACTGCGTTTAGACGTAAAATTACGTTTTGACGTAAAACTGCGTTTAGACGTAAAACAGCGTTTAGATGCAAAACTGCGTTTAGACGTAAAACTGCGTTTAGACGTAAAATAGCATTTAGACGCAAAACTGCATTTAGATGCAAAACTGCGTTTAGACGTAAAACTGCGTTTGAACGTAAAACTGCGTTTAGACGTAAAACTGCGTTTAGACGTAAAACTGCGTTTAGACGTAATACTGCGTTTAGACGTAAATCGGCTTTCCTCGTACAATCATCAGATTTCAGTTTACGTTTACATCTTGATTTCAACTGCATACTACCTTCTACGATTTTACAAACGAGTTTCAAAGTTTAGACGTAAATCCGTGTTTAGACGTAAATTTGCGTTTAGAAGTAAATCTGCGTTTAGACGTAAATCTACTTTTTGCAGATTACTTTTTGTGCTATACAATTGCAGCACACTGTCTTTAAACTTCTGTCTAAACTAGTGATTTACGAATCGACACTTAAGACGTAAATCTGTTTCTTCGTACGAACATCGGATTTCAGTTTGCGTCGATATTCTGGTTTTCATCATTATTGCAAACTGCCTGCATAGATTGACTGAAACCTTGCTTAGCTGTCCTTATCATTCAAACGCAGCCTTCGGTTTTAATCGCAGAAAGTTTTCCGCTGCACTAATTCACCCCCCCCCCCCCCCTCTTAGTGCTCTCGATCCTAACAATTGGTATCAGAGCGGGGTATTTCTCATTTCGGATTTACACCCGAGAGAAATGGCTCTTCAAGAGGGCTTTTCGGTCTTTCGTCCACCGTTCTTTAACGGATTGGACTACACTTATTGGAAAACTCGAATGAGAGTTTTCTTGATTTCTCTAAATCTGGATTTATGGAATATCGTTGAAAACGGTTTTCAACTTCCTCTAAATCGATGAACGAATGGTCGGATTTAGAGAAGAAGTATTTTTTCTTTAAACGCAAAGGCTATGAATGCCTTATTTTGCGCTTTGGACAAAAATGAGTTCAATCGGGTTTCTTTGTGCTAAACGGCTTTCGATATCTGGCGACTCTTTGAAATCACGCGAGGGAACTAGTAGAGTCAAAGACTCGAAAGTTAATATTTTACTGCATGATTTCGAAGCTTTTTCATATGAAACCAAGCGAAAACCGTTGTTGACATGTACACCCGCTTTTCTTGGATGTCGCCAATGGTTTAAAATCACTTGGTAAAAAGCTTTTCGAATTTTGAACTCGTTAACAAAGTTTTATGCTCACTTTCTAAAACTTGGGATTCAAAAGTAACTGCTATTCAAGAATCGAAAAAAACTTGAACCAATTTCCACTTGAAGAACTAATTGGTTCATTGATCACATATGAAATGACGTGCAATGCACGTGAAGAACTTGAGAACCACCTTCCAAAGAACAGGAAGGATTTGGGACATAGAACATTTGAAGACCACTCGAGCATAAGCTCAAGTGATGGTGAACTTAAACTGCAAATGAAACGAAAATTAAAAAGCAAAAAGAATGGAACTACTTGCTTTGAACGCAAGAAGAAGAACAAAAATTGGGATGAATCGAGCTCCTCCGAAGACGAGGAGAAAATCAACAAAGGCAAGGTGGCAAACTACGCCTTTACGCCTTTCGACGTTGAGATAATTAAAATGCCTTTGGTTTATTTTGAAATTACTTGATGCTTTCATGATGTATTTTCTTTTTAGTTTAGAAATAATTTTCTTGAAAATTACATGTTTAAAAATAAAAATACAAAAATTATGATCATGCCGGTAATTTCGAAAATGATAATATTGCATATTTTAAGATAAACAAACAAAATGATTTTGATTGAGAAAACATGGTTAAGAAGTAATAATGTGTATCATGTTTGATTAACATTGTTGAATGAAATCACGTTTGATTTAAAGTAATACATAAAGATGTAATATTAAATGGTTATGATACAATGATTAACAATTTTATGCATGGGATTTTAAGTTATCCATGATCATGAGCTTGTTTGATCTTCATGATTTAATTTCAAGATCTATAGCAAAAATCATGTCTGAATATATGAAAGTGTTAATTTCATTTTCGGATTCACTTAACAATTGGTATCCTAACAATCGGATTTTCTCATACACTTACGAAAAATATTTTTCTAAAATGGATTTGATGAAATGATTCCTGCTTATAAATTCCATCTTGAAATATGAATGATAGTGTTTTTGCTAAAGAGAATAATTATTAAAATCATGATCTTGATAATTATAACATGAAGCTCTTTATAAATCAAGATCGTTCATTATGCTCCCTACATATATCAAAAAGGAGTTCTTCAAATGAAATGCAACTTGTCTTTTGATTTCTTAGAATTCAATGAAGTGTCATATTGATATCTTGAAACTTGGAATATTTTAAAATGTGATCTTGATAAGAATGTTACAAGTTGCTCTTTGTACTGTATCTTTTCAAATGAATCATGAGCCTTGATATCATATATTTCATAATATAGAAATAACAAGATATCTTTGCCTTATGTCTTGAACCTTCATGCTTATCTTAATTTGGCATATAAAGACTAAGGCATGCTTAGATGAAAAAGAATCACGAATCATAACTTGATCTATGATATAAATGCCTTGAAATGATTGAAATATTTAACTTTTATGCTCTTCCCCCTACTTTCTTATTGTTTTCAATGATAAAATGGGGAGAAGTTTTGATCATGCATGGTAGGATATAATTTGACAAAATTGATACCATCATGATATGAAACATTTATAATGTGCAATTATGCATGCAATACTTGTGCTTTCTAATTATGATGTGATGTATTGCATATGATGTAAATCATGATTTAAAATGCTATGAGTGCTAAGTTACACACTTTGAGAAAAAATTGCTATATTGAAACATTAATGTAATTATGAATGGTGATATGAAATTATGCATGTAATACTTCAACCTATGATAACGATGCATGCAATGATATTCATGATGAAAAATTGTCTTGACATTCATGACTTGATTATTCATCCTTTGTTATGATTTTGAAATCATTGTAAAAGGAAAAAGAACTACAAAACTGTATTCTTCCTTTCTTTTTGACAATGACAAAGGGGGAGATAGCTAGCTTGTACAAGTCAAGAAGATGCAAAAACTTGATTACTAGCTTGCCTATCTTAAGTAGCAAAGATTGCTAACTTTCTTATTTCAAGAAGAAAAATTGTCTTCTTGAACATCACTATCTTGAATATCTCAAGAAGCAAAACTTGCAATTTGCACATTGCAATAGGAAGCAAGAATCATGAGCTTACACAAGAAAGCTATCTTGCATTTGCTTTCGAAATTTTTGCTAGCTTATATATTGTGAAACTTGTATATCATAAAAATTGCTAGCTTGTTGGTCTAAAGAGAAGCAAAATGTTGCTATCTCAAAAGAAGCAAATGTGCTATCTTGCCTATCTCAAGAGGCAGAAATGCTAACTTGCGCATCTAGCAAAGTGAACAAAATTTTCAAGAAGCAAGAGTTGCCTTCTTGAACATCTCTAATTTGCTAGCTTGCATGATGTAGAACTTGCTATCTTGAACATCACCAAAAGTGCTATCTTATATGCTATTAAACTTGCATATCTAAAACTTGATAGCATGAATGTTCTAAGCATGATGTAACACTTGCTATATCTTCTAGCTCCAAGATTGCATGATGATAAAACTTGATATTATGATTTTCATGCAATAAGTTGAATCTATATCTCAAACGATTGATTGTGATACTTCTCCTTTTTGTTGATGACAAAGGGGGAGAAGTATGTTGATGACATGACATGTGATGCATAAGTTTATGCATATGTTCATGTTGACGTGTTGCAAGTATTCATGATGAATATTGCAATTGGTATCAATATGGCATATTGATAGGGGGAGTTTGTTTAAACTCCGGGGGTTAAGTTTAACTCCGTCATCAAGTAGTTGTCATCATCAAAAAGGGGGAGATTGTTGAATCTAGTATTTTGATGATGAAACTACTTGATATATGAATCTCGTATTTTTGAGTGACGCAGGATGGTTGGATCAGGATGAGACAATTAAAGCAGGAACATCATGTTGTGCCGGAGGAACATGTCAGAAGATTGGACGTCGGGCCGGTGGATCGGTCGACGTATCGACAGAAGGCTTCGGGCCGTGGACTGGGGCATCGGGCCAGGAAGAGCGGGTATTGTGCCAAGGATATCGGAGTTGCAGAGTCAACTGGCTGATTGGGCAATAGGCTGCAGGAAAGGACGATGCGCCGAAGAATCGGACGAAGCGTCGAGGGACCAATGACATGCTGGACAACTTGGTTAAATTGCTTAGGATTAATTGTCTCGATCGAAGTTTTGTTTTGTTGTGCAGGATTAACTACAATAAAAGTTAGACAAGCAGCAGGTGTTGCGCCGGAGTCAAGATCATAATCACGTTGGGAGTTCGAGAGTTCGACGGAAGTTCGGATGGTCGTCGGAGGTTCAACGAGAACAGATCCGAGAAGTCCAGAAGCTTGCTAAGCGAAGCTCGTCGGAACTCGCCAAGTGGATCGTCGCAAAGTCCAGGAGTTTGCCGGATGTCCGCAGATGGATCACCGAGGGTTCATCGGATGATCGACGGAAGTTCACCGGAAACTCGCTGGAAGAAGCGATTGACGCATCGGAGCCAAGCTGCAGAAGTTGTCTTAGATTTAATCGTAGTTAGCACGTTGATTAAGCTTGAAAATGGGAGGTGATCCCATTAGCTTAATCTTGGGGCAATTGGGCCCCTGAAAGATTTGAAATGGGCGAATGGAACTAACCATTCGGACCGATTGCACCAGTGCGGTGCAACCGCCAGGCCAGGAGGTGCAACCGCCAGGGCTCTCGTTCCCAGCGAGACCGGGCGGTGCAACCGCTCCAGCCAGGAGGTGCAACCGCCCAGAGCTCGGTCTTCGAAGCTAGATCGGCGGTGCAACCTCTCCGACAGAGAGGTAGCACCGCCGAGCTCGGTCTTCGGCCTTGATCCAGCGGTACAACCGCCCCGACAGAGGGTGCAACCGCTGGGCTCGATCTCCGAAGAAAAAGCGGTGCAACCTCTCCAATCAAGAGGTGTAATCACCGATCCCGAATTCGGGATTTGATCGATTTGATCGTTTTGAGCTCCAAATTTGAACTAGGTTGGGGCCTATAAATACCCCACCCATTCAGCACTGAAAAGATACAGATCCACACCGAATTCTTGATCTTTTCAGTGATTCTAAGAGCTCAAATTTGTGTAAAGTCCTAAAGTTCTCCTCTTTCTATTCTTCAAGTCTTGAGTTGTAAAGAGAGGAGAGAAAGAATCTGTAAAGGTTGTCTCCTGAGCCTGTCAAAAGGAGAGGAACTGTAAAACGGCAGTTAGCCTTTGCCCATTGAAGGAAGGCAGCTAGTTGACGTCGGTGACCTCGTCAGAGGAGGAAGCCAAAAGTGGAGTAGGTCAAGACTGACCGAACCACTCTAAATCTCTGGTTTGCTTTTGCTTGAGCACTTTATCATTACTGCAAACCTCCTACATAGCTACTGCCCTCTGCTTTTTTACTTAACGAAGTCTCTGAACTCTTATCTTTCCGAATCTGCATTCAGGCGTAAATCGGTGTCTTCGCATCGATTTTACGCTGCAGTTTATGTTTACGTTTTGATTCCATTTATAACTGCAAATTACCTTCTGCCTAGTCATAAAACGCTTTTCAAAATTCAAAACTGCGTTTAGACGTAAAATTACGTTTTGACGTAAAACTGTGTTTAGACGTAAAACAGCGTTTAGACGCAAAACTGCGTTTAGACGTAAAACTGCGTTTAGACGTAAAATAGCATTTAGACGCAAAACTGCATTTAGACGCAAAACTGCGTTTAGACGTAAAACTGCGTTTGAACGTAAAACTGCGTTTAGACGTAAAACTGCGTTTAGACGTAAAACTACGTTTAGACGTAAAACAATGTTTAGACGTAAAACTGCGTTTAGACGTAAATCGGCTTTCCTCGTACAATCATCAGATTTCAGTTTACGTTTACATCTTGATTTCAACTGCATACTGCCTTCTACGATTTTACAAACGAGTTTCAAAGTTTAGACGTAAATCTGTGTTTAGACGTAAATTTGCGTTTAGACGTAAATCTGCGTTTAGTTGTAAATCTGCTTTTTGCAGATTACTTTTTGAGCTATACAATAGCAGCACACTGTCTTTAAACTTCTGTCTAAACTAGTGATTTACGAATCGACACTTAAGACGTAAATCTGTTTCTTCGTACGAACATCGGATTTCAGTTTGCGTCGATATTCTGGTTTTCATCATTACTGCAAACTGCCTGCATAGATTGACTGAAACCTTGCTTAGCTGTCCTTATCATTCAAACGCAGCCTTCGGTTTTAATCGCAGAAAGTTTTCCGCTGCACTAATTCACCCCCCCCCTCTTAGTGCTCTCGATCCTAACACTCCAGACCCAGCCAAGTGTCATTATTGATCGACAGATCGTGACTCGACGACGACGACCCACTACTACAGTGCTAATACAGTGGATGAACCTACCAACAGAAGATGTCACTTGGGAGAACTATGACGACTTGAAGATCAAATTCCCAAAATTCATGAATCGTCAGTCTCGAGGACAAGGCTGATTTGAGAGGGCGGGTTTGTTAGGACTCTAGCTAGGAGAGTCCTAATTGAGAGGGACATTCATGTAAAACCTACATAAGCCGACCCCTATTAAAGAGGTGAAGAGGCCGGCTAGGGTTAGGAGATTGTTTCTTAGAGATAAATTAGGAGTTGTAAAGAAAATAGGAGTCTTGATTAGAAGTCTAATAGGAGTTGGTTAGAAGGAGTCTTGAGTAGGAGTCCTATTAGGAGTTAGGGTTTAGAAACCCTATAAATAGTCATGTATTCCTCCTCTTTTCACAAGCAATAGATGAATCTTTTCTGCAGCCTTTGAGCAGCAACTTGGAGGGAGGAACCCCTATAGAGTTCCAAGGAGGCCGATCCCCTAAAGAGATCAACCCCAAGTTTAGAATCTGCAAGGGTTCTAACACCGAGATCGTTCGAGGGTTTCGGGGCGCGCAAGGGTCCCCGGTCGTTGATACACCGTCCGTGACGTGCACAAAGGTCACAAAGGCAAGGGACGACGCACACAAAACTGTGCGATCATACCAGCACTAAAGCACCAGATCCCATCAGAACTTTGAAGTTAAGCATGCTTGGGCGAGAGTAGTACTAGGATGGGTGACCCCCTAGGAAGTCCTCGTGTTGCACTCCTTTTTGTGCCCCGAGCGACCAAAACCTCTCCCGTCGACCTCCGAGGCGATGGTTTTGAGCCTCGAAATTTGCCGTGACCGCTACGCAGTCAGTCTCGTGGGGCTCCGAGAGAGCTTTCCGGAATGGGGTCGCAATAGCGATTCCGAGTTCGTTCGAGAAAGTTCAGAGGGTTTCGCGCGACGCTTGTCGTGTCCGGCGCGCCGGTCGGTGGGCATCGGAGAGATCCGAGAATGGCGATTACGACATCGTTCGAGGGTTTCGGGGCGCGCAAGGATCCCCGGTCGTCGATACACCGTCCGTGACGTGCACAAAGGTCACAAAGGCGAGGGACGACGCACACAAAACTGTGCGATCATACCAGCACTAAAGCACCGGATCCCATCAGAACTCTGAAGTTAAGCATGCTTGGGCGAGAGTAGTACTAGGATGGGTGACCCCCTGGGAAGTCCTCATGTTGCACTCCTTTTTGTGCCCCGAGCGACCAAAACCTCTCCCGTCGACCTCCGAGGTGATGGTTTTGAGCCTCGAAATTTGCCGTGACCGCTACGCAGTCAGTCTGGTGGGGCTCCGAGAGAGATTTCCGGAATTGGGTCGCAATAGCGATTTCAAGTTTGTTCGAAAATTTTCAGAGGGTTTCAGCGCACGCTTGTCGTGTCCGGTGCGCGGTCGGCCTCGTGGGCATCGGAGAGATCCGAGAATGGCAATTCCGAGATCGTTCGAGGGTTTCGGGGCGCGCAAGGGTCCCCGGTCGTCGATACACCGTCCGTGACGTGCACAAAGGTCACAAAGGCGAGGGACGATGCACACAAAACTGTGCGATCATACCAGCACTAAAGCACCAGATCCCTTCAGAACTCCTAAGTTAAGAATGCTTGGGCAAGAGTAGTACTAGGATGGGTGACCCCCTGGGAAGTCCTCGTGTTGCACTCCTTTTTGTGCCCCGAGCGACCACAACCTCTCCCGTCGACCTCCGAGGCGAAGGTTTTGAGCCTCGAAATTTGCCATGACCAATAGGTAGTCAGTGTCTTGGGGCTCCGAGAGAGCTTTCCGGAATGGGGTCGCAATAGCGATTCCGAGTTCGTTCGAGAAAGTTCAGAGGGTTTCGGCGCACGCTTGTCGTGTCCGGTGCGTGGTCGGACTCGTGGGCATCGGAGAGATCCGAGAATGGTGATTCCGAGATCGTTCGAGGGTTTCGGGGCGCGCAAGGGTCCCCGGTCGTCTATACACGTCCGTGACGTGCACAAAGGTCACAAAGGCGAGGGACGACGCACACAAAACTGTGCGATCATACCAGCACTAAAGCACCAGATCTCATCAGAACTCCGAAGTTAAGAATGCTTGGGCGAGAGTAGTACTAGGATGGGTGACCCCCTGGGAAGTCCTCGTGTTGCACTCCTTTTTGTGCCCTGAGCGACCAAAACCTCTCCCGTCGACCTCCGAGGCGAAGGTTTTGAGCCTCGAAATTTGCCATGACCGCTACGCAATCAGTGTCGTGGGGCTCCGAGAGAGTGTTAGGATCGGAGCAGCACTAAGAGGGGGGGTGAATTAGTGCAGCGGATTAAAACTTCAGTTTTTAAAAAATCTTTCGTATGATAAGAGCGGAACTTGACAAGCTTAATCTTGAAAGCGTATTCTTAAATATGCGTAGCAAAAGTAATAAGGAACTAAAGTATATAAGAAGGTTTGCAATAATGTAAATAGCAATAATGAAATGCAAACCAAGGATCACGCCGATTTTAGAGTGGTTCGGTCAAATGACCTACTCCACTTGCGAGGCCCCTCTTCGATGAGGCTCCCACCTTCCACTAGCAAGTCTCTTGAAATGGAAGGGTAAATACCCCTCTTACAACTCTTTACAAGCGGTTCATTCTCTTACAGATTTTCGAGAAGAGATGAGGTGAACACTAGCAAATTGAAAAGAAGACAAGCTAACACTTTTCTAAGACCTTTCTCTCAAACTCTTGCTGCTCAAAAAGTTGTTATCTCAGCTGAGATTTGAGGGGTATTTATAGGCCTCAAGAGGATTCAAATTTGGGCTCCAAAATTCAAATTCTCTTTGGGTTCCCGATGCTGGCGGTGCCACCGCCCAGCCCAGGAGGTGTCACCGCCCAGCACACGGGTGCTGGGCGGTGCCACCGCTCAGCCCAGGCGGTGCCACCGCCTACAGTGTTTTCAGCCCGCTACAGTGTTTTCAGCTCACCGCCTACAGTGTTTTCAGCCTACAGTGTTATAGGCCCCTACTTAGGTTATAGGATTAATACCTAATCCTAACCCTAATTAACATGCTAACTATGAATTTTAAAGACATTATATAAGCTATTACAAAGTCCATAAGTCAAGACTTCTTCCGGCGAGCTTCCGGCGAACTTTCGGCGGTCTTCCGATAAACTCTCGGAAACCATTCTGCGGACTCCCGGCAAGCTCTTAAACTTCACGATTTGATCTTGGCGAGTTCCATCGAGCTTCTTTGGCAAGCTCCGATCTTTCTCGGCAAACTCTGCGAACTTCCCACGAACCTTCCGGCGAGCTTCCAAAAAACCCTTCGGCAAGCTCCCTACTCATTCTCGGCTAGTTCCGGCTGCGTTCCTGACGATCCTTCGGACTTCCGTCGAACTCTTGAACTCCCAACGAATTCTTCGTGCTTGACTCTGCACTTTGTTTCGCTTCATGTCTTCATCGTTATCGTAGTTAATCCTGCACATGCAAACCAAAACTCTACTCCGATCTAGACAGTTATTACAACGCGAATTGACATTCTGTTGCCCGGCACGTCATTGGTTGGCGCTTCGTCTGATTCTTTAGCACATCATCCTCTCTTGCAGCTTATTGCCCAATCGGCGGTTGACCTCCGCAACCCTGATATCCTTGTCGCAATTCCGCTCTCCTTGGCCCGATGCCCGATGTTCGAAGCCTTCTGCCATCTAATATCCTGACGTGATCTCCTCCGGTGCAACTTCAATTCCTCCTGCGTTAACTGTGTAATTCTGATCGAGTAGACCTGCATCACTCAAAATGCAGTTAAACATCTAAACACAATCAATTAGTTTCATCATCAAAATCTGAGTTTCAATAGAGAGCTTTCCGGAATGGGGTCGCAATAGCGATTGCGAGTTCGTTCGAGAAAGTTCAGAGGGTTTCGGCACACGCTTGTCGTGTCCAGTGCGTGGTCGGCCTCATGGGCATCGGAGAGATCCGAGAATGGCGATTACGAGATCGTTCGAGGGTTTCGGGGCGCGCAAGGGTCCCCGGTCGTCGATACACCGTCCGTGACGTGCACAAAGGTCACAAAGGCGAGGGACGACGCACACAAAACTGTGCGATCATACCAGCACTAAAGCACCAGATCCCATCAGAACTCTGAAGTTAAGCATGCTTGGGCGAGAGTAGTACTAGGATGGGTGACCCCCTGGGAAGTCCGCGTGTTGCACTCCTTTTTGTGCCCCGAGTGACCAAAACCTCTCCCGTCGACCTCCGAGGCGATGGTTTTGAGCCTCGAAATTTGCCATGACCGCTATGCAGTCAGTCTCGTGGGGCTCCGAGAGAGCTTTCCAGAATGGGGTCGCAATAGCGATTCCGAGTTCGTTCGAGAAAGTTCAGAGGGTTTCGGTGCACGCTTTTCGTGTCCGGTGCGCGGTCGGCCTCGTGGGCATCAGGGAGATCCGAGAATGGCGATTCCGAGATCGTTTGAGGGTTTCGGGGCGCGCAAGGGTCCCCGGTCGTCGATACACGTCCGTGACGTGCACAAAGGTCACAAAGGCGAGGGACGACGCACACAAAACTGTGCGATCATACCAGCACTAAAGCACCGATCCCATCGAACTCCGGGTTAAGAATGCTTGGGCGAGAGTAGTACTAGGATGGGTGACCCCACAGGAAGTCCTCGTGTTGCACTCCTTTTTGTGCCCCGAAAACCAAAACCTCTCCGTCGACCTCCGAGGCGAAGGTTTTGAGCCTCAAAATTTGCCGTGGACCGATCACGCAGTCGAGGTCGTGGGGCTCCAAGAGAGAGTTTCGAAATGGGGTCGCAATTTCGATTGCGAAGTTCGTTCGAGAAAGTTCAGAGGGTTTCGGCGCACGCTTGTCGTGTCCAGTGCGTGGTCGGCCTCGTGGGCATCGGAGAGATCCGAGAATGGCAATTACGAGATCGTTCGAGGGTTTCGCGGCGCGCAAGGGTCCCCGGTCGTCGATACACCGTCCGTGACGTGCACAAAGGTCACAAAGGCGAGGGACGACGCACACAAAACTGTGCGATCATACCTGCAATAAAGCACCGGATCCAATCAGAACTCCGAAGTTAAGCATGCTTGGGCGAGAGTAGTACTAGGATGGGTGACCCCCTGGGAAGTCCTCGTGTTGCACTCCTTTTTGTGCCCCGAGCGACCAAAACCTCTCCCGTCGACCTCCGAGGCGATGGTTTTGAGCCTCGAAATTTGCCATGACCGCTATGCAGTCAGTCTCGTGGGGCTCCGAGAGAGCTTTCCAGAATGGGGTCGCAATAGCGATTCCGAGTTCGTTCGAGAAAGTTCAGAGGGTTTCGGCGCACGCTTGTCGTGTCCGGTGCATGGTCGGCCTCGTGGGCATCGGAGAGATCCAAGAATGGCGATTACGAGATCGTTCGAGGGTTTCGGGGCGCGCAAGGGTCCCCGGTCGTCGATACACCGTCCGTGACGTGCACAAAGGTCACAAAGGCGAGGGACGACGCACACAAAACTGTGCGATCATACCAGCACTAAAGCACCAGATCCCATCAGAACTCCGAAGTTAAGAATGCTTGGGCGAGAGTAGTACTAGGATGGGTGACCCCCTGGGAAGTCCTCGTGTTGCACTCCTTTTTGGGCCCCGAGCGACCAAAACCTCTCCCGTCGACCTCCGAGGCGAAGGTTTTGAGCCTCGAAATTTGCCGTGACCGATACGCAGTCAGTGTCGTGGGGCTCCAAGAGAGCATTCCGGAATGGGGTCGCAATTGCGATTGCGAGTTAGTTCGAGAAAGTTCAGAGGGTTTCGGCGCACGCTTGTCGTGTCCAGTGCGTGGTCGGCCTCGTGGGCATCGGAGAGATCCGAGAATGGCGATTACGAGATCGTTCGAGGGTTTCGCGGCGCGCAAGGGTCCCCGGTCGTCGATACACCGTCCGTGACGTGCACAAAGGTCACAAAGGCGAGGGACGACGCACACAAAACTGTGCGATCATACCTGCAATAAAGCACCGGATCCAATCAGAACTCCGAAGTTAAGCATGCTTGGGCGAGAGTAGTACTAGGATGGGTGACCCCCTGGGAAGTCCTCGTGTTGCACTCCTTTTTGTGCCCCGAGCGACCAAAACCTCTCCCGTCGACCTCCGAGGCGATGGTTTTGAGCCTCGAAATTTGCCATGACCGCTACGCAGTCAGTCTCGTGGGGCTCCGAGAGAGCTTTCCAGAATGGGGTCGCAATAGCGATTCCGAGTTCGTTCGAGAAAGTTCAGAGGGTTTCGGCGCACGCTTGTCGTGTCCGGTGCGCGGTCGGCCTCGTGGGCATCGGAGAGATCCGAGAATGGTGATTCCGAGATCGTTCGAGGGTTTCGGGGCGCGCTAGGGTCCCCGGTCGTTGATACACCGTCCGTGACGTGCACAGAGGTCACAAAGGCGAGGGACGACGCACAAAAAACCGTGCTATCATACCAGCAGTAAAGCACCAGATCCCATCAGAACTCCGAAGTTAAGCATGCTTGGGCGAGAGTAGTACTAGGATGGGTGACCCCCTGGGAAGTCCTCGAGTTGCACTCCTTTTTGTGCCCCGAGCGACCAAAACCTCTCCCGTCGACCTCCGAGGCGATTGTTTTGAGCCTCGAACTTTGCCGTGACCACTACGCAGTCAGTGTCGTGGGGCTCCAAGAGAGCTTTCCGGAATGGGGTCGCAATAGCGATTCCGAGTTCATTCGAGAAAGTTCAGAGGGTTTCGGCGCATGCTTGTCGTGTTTGGTGCGCGGTCGGCCTCGTGGGCATCGGAGAGATCCGAGAAAGGCGATTACGAGATCGTTCGAGGGTTTCGGGGCGCGCAAGGGTCCCCGGTCGTCGATACACCGTCCGTGACGTGCACAATGTTAGGATCGAGAGCACTAAGAGGGGGGGGGGTGAATTAGTGCAGCGGAAAACTTTCAGCAATTTAAAAACAAAAGCCGCATTCGTCCGATAAAAGTGATTTCGATGTAAATGCCGATTCACAGTTTGTAGTTTACGCAGTTTGCGTCTAAATGCAGTTTGCGTCTAAATGCAGATTGCGTCTAAAAAGCGCGGTTTGCATTTAAAGCGCAGTTTATGCCTAAGCGCAGATTGCGTCTAAACACAGTTTGCGCCTAAACACAGTTTGCGTCTGCCGCGCGTTTTATGCCTAAACATAGTTTGCGCTTTTAGCGCGGTTTGCGTCTAAAGCGCGGTTTATGCGTTTGAGCGGTTTTGCGTCTAAAAGCGCGGTTTGCGTTTGGCGCGGTTTCGCGCCTAAACGCAGTTTTATGTCTAAGTGCAGTTTTACATCTTAGTGCAGTTTTACGTCTAAATGCAGTTTTGCGTCTAAACGCAGTTTTACGTCTAAACGTAGTTTTACGTCTAAACGCAGTTTTGCGTCTAAACGAAGTTTTACGTCTAAACGCAGTTTTGCGTCTAAACGCAGTTTTACGTCTAAATGCAGTTTTGCATCTAAACGTAATTTTATGTCTAAACGCAGTTTTGAACTTTGAAAGGCGTTTTATGAATATGTAGAAAGCAATTTGCAGTTATAAATGGAATCAAAACGTAAGCGTAAACTGCAGTGTAAAGATCGTACGAAAACACCGATTTACGTCTGAATGCAGATTCGGAAAGATCAGAACTTAGAGACTCGTTCGTAAATGCGCAGAGGGCAGTAGCAATGTAGGAGGTTTGCAGTAATGATAAAGTGCTCAAAGTAAAAGCAAACCAGAGATTTAGAGTGGTTCGGTCAGTCTTGACCTACTACACTTTTGGCTTCCTCCTCCGACGAGGTCATCGATGTCAACTAGCTGCCTTCCTTCAATGGGCGAAGGCTAACTGCCCTTTTACAATTTCTCTCCTTTTGACGGGCTTAGGAGACAACCCTTACAGATCCTTTCTCTCCTCTTCTTACAACTCGAGACTTTGAAGAACAGAAGGAAGAGAACTTATGGACTTTATACAAATTTGAGCTCTTAGAATCACTGAAAAGATCCAGAATTTGGTGTGGATCTGTGTCTTTTCAGGGCTGAATGTGTGGGGTATTTATAGGCCCCAACCCAGTTCAAATTTGGAGCTCAAAACGATCAAATCGATCAAATCCCGAAATTCCGGGATCAGGCGGTTGCACCTCTTGACTGGAGAGGTTGCACCGCCTGGCAGAGCTCGGAGGCTGAGCCCAGGTGGTTGCACCTCTCTGTCAGGGGCGGTTGCACCACTTGAGTCTGGCTAGAAGATCGAGCCCCCCCGGTGCCACCTCTTGATCGAGGCGGTTGCACCTCTCTGCTACGCCGAAGACCGAGCTCAGGCGGTGCTACCTCTCTCTGTCAAGGAGGTTGCACCGCCTAGTCTAGCTCGAAGATCGAGCTCGGGCGGTTGCACCTCTCTGGCTGGGCGGTTGCACCACGCCAGTCTCGGCTGGGAGACACAGCCCTGGCGGTTGCACCTCCTGGCTGGCCTGGCGGTTGCACCGCCGCCGGTGAATCGGGTCCGAATGGTTAACTCCATTCGGCCCAATTTCAATCTTTTCAGGGCCCAATTGCCCCAAGATTAAGCTAATGGGATCACCTCCCATTTTCAAGCTTAATCAACGTGCTAACTATGATTAAATCTAAGGCAACTTCTGCAGCTTTGCTCCGATCGTCCAATCGCTTCTTCCGGCGAAGTTTCCGCTTAACTTCCGCCGACATCATCCGATGAACCCTCGGTGATTCTTCTGCGGACATCCGACAAACTCCTGGACTTTGCGACGATCCACTTGGTGAGTTCGACGAGCTTAAACTTTTGGCAAGCTTCGGACTTCTCGGATCTGTTCTCGCAGAACCTCTGACGACCGTCCGAACTTCCGTCGAACTCCCAACGTGATCATGATCTTGACTCCGGCGCAACTCCTGCTGCTTGTCTGACTTTCATCGTAGTTAATCCTGCACACTTATCTCAACACATAGATTAGACAACAAATGACAATTGACTTCATCATCAAAATCCGAGATTCAACAATCTCCCCCTTTTTGATGATGACAATCAATTGATAATGGAGTTATCCTTAACTCCCCCTATCTATATGCCATGGTTGAGATAAGTCAACCTTGAATTCAAGACCTAAGAATTCAAGTGACGTATTGATAAGTTAGATCAGTTAAACTTATCAATACTTCCATCATGATACCCATCATGATGTATCTCTTCAAGAATGATGTCAAGTTTGTATGATTGTAACTATTCATCATGTAATCATATAAAGCTGCGAAGGACTATTACATGATGCACACATTTGAGATTTTCTAGCAAGTTTGTATTTACTTCACAAGATAGGATATCAACTCAAGACATAATGCAAACTATAGCACATGTTCATATATCTCTTGGTGAAGCAAGGATGGCATAACTATAACATTGTTTATAGCATCACTCAAGTATTTGCAACTATGACATAGACATGATTATGGCAGTGTTTATCAATTCATATGTTTCTCCCCCTTTGTCATCAACAAAAAGCATGATAGCATTATCAAAAAGCATGGTAGATGTGATTCCAAAGAAAGTTATCACGCATAAAAGGAAGGCATGACATAATAATTTTTTGAATATCTCTTTTCCTTGTTATAATTCATTGCTTGAGGGAGGAAAGTCATTTTTCAAAAAGTTTTCATAAGAGTGTACAGGAAAATTCCATTTTTAGCATTCAAACCTAAAAAATGAACTTCTTACATTCATTCATTATGAGTAAAGCTACTGATTAAAAACATTTGTCACATAATTTTCAACATGTTATTTGATCAAGTGATGCCCAGGTTTAGATATACAAGATAGCACATGCAAGCTAGCAGCGTTACAACATTTCAGAATTTGCAAGCTAGCAGTTTAGAGATATTCAAGAACATAACTCTTGCTTTTTGAAATATGCAAGTTGTAAAACAACTATTTCAAGTGTAGCATTTCATCATATGGCATGATATTGACATGTATAGCAAGATTTTGGTATCATTTCATGATGTACATATTTCGAACATTTTAGCAAGTGTAGCATTGCATCACATGGTAAGATATCAGCTCGTACGATGCAAATTTTTGTTTGATATCTTGATACAGGGCATATAGCAATGATAGCAATCATATATTTCTTGATGATACAAGTATGGCCTAATCATAGTATCAGTGATAACAACCATATTAACATTAGTAATAGCAACCATATCAATGTCATATTGCTGACTTATCAACTAAATTGGTATGTCGCTTTATAATTTTCAAGGCATAAGGTTTTTAGTTTCAGTGGAAAATCCGAGATAAACAACAAGAGATGTTTGTAAATATACTTATGCTTACAGATCAGGGTAACATATGGAGTGTACAGCATATCAGGTAACCATATCAAAAACATAGTTCTTCATAAGTAGTAACATAAAGAGTTTACAACATGTCATATCAAAGATAGAGTCCAACAACAGATGATTGTTTTCATACAAGCTCATTCATGAGGTGGAAGGTTGAAGTATCTAAGTAAAGAGTCAAATTGACGATGGATTTGCTGCAGCTCGGTTAGGATTTGATCATGTCGAAGTTCAAGCCGTTCTTGTCTTTGTTCGAATCGGTCCATCCGAATCCCAATATCTTCGATGGATGATGTGTGAGTTTGCTCAACCGGATGTGTTTCCTCAAAGGGATAGATCGGAGGAGATTGGGTACTCCTAAAGACTGGTGTTTCCGGCTCGGGTTCAGGTTCAGGTTGAGGGGGATCAGTTCTTCTAGGCATTCTAACCCAGTTACCGTTTCTATAGTGACATCTTAGTCGGTGAAGTAGATTTTTGTTTATTATGCTGAATCTATCTACTTTCATTACTTCTTCTTCTGGTGGTATTTGAATGTCGTAAGCTTTCATTATTCTAGTGATTATACCACCATATGGGAGCATCATATCTTTCTTAGATAATTCTAACATGTTTTGTTGGATAAGATAGCCAAGACAAATGTCATGTCCTTTCATGATTAAGTACATAATTCCTAATTCTAATTGACTCACTTCATCATGATGGTATTGTTTAGGAAGAATTATACTAGTCATGATATGATGAAGTATCTTAGTATTTAAAGGCAGTAGATGTTCACAACTTTTAGGAACAAATGCTATGTTAGGATCGGCAAAGATTGTTCCTAAGGCTCCAACATAGGATGTTCCAATAGTTTCTTCATCCCATGATCCTCTAAAGTAAAGTCCTATGCTTTTCATGGGAATGCCTATCATATCACAAATGAATCTATCGGTGATTGAGATGTGTTGTCCTAAAAGATAGGTTGACATCCTTTCTTCATCATCTATTTGCATGTTATTGTAAAACAATCTAACTAGCCTAGGATAGATGGGTTCGTTGATCTGCAAGATTGGAAGTAGATGCACAATGCAGGAGTCGGCTTTCTCCCACGGGCGAAGGGCGACGACACTGTAGCGGTGATCAGATCTCCCAAGGGCGACACTACTATAGCGGCGGCGGCCCAGATCTAGGGCGACAGTACTGTAGCGACAACCATATCTCCCTAAGGCGATCTAACTCCTGCAGCGTCGGCTTTCTCCCATGAGCGAAGGGCGACGACACTGTAGAGGTGATCAGATCTCCCCCAAGGACGATCATCGTCAGCGGCGGCGACGACAACAGAGCAGCGACCAGATCTTGGGCGATGGTACAAGTAGCGGCGACCAGATCTAGGGCGACGACACTATAGCGGCGACCAGATCTCCGTAGCGTCGGCTTCTCCCCAAGGGCGACGATACTGTAGCAGCAACCATAAATCCCTAGGGTGACGGTACCGTAGCGGCGATCTAATATACTGCAGCGGTGGTGGCTTTTCCCAATGGCGTCGTTTAGTAGCGGCGACCGGAGGGATCAAACATGGCAGCGATGGCCCCTAGGGCTGGCGATGGTGGCGAGAGGGTTGAAAACGATGGCAAGGCTCCCTACCGCTACCCCCCAAGTTGCTCTTCCAACATATCTTTTCCAGAGAGAAACTCCTTCGACCAACCAAAGATCAAGCGGTCGCGACACCGCTGCTCTCATTTCCAACGATCCTCGGCCTTGGACTAGCCTCTTCAATGTTCGGTTGGAAGTCCAGATCTAAGCTTGGAATTCTTTACTCCGGATGTTCAGGATAAGAAGATTGTCAGTATAATGAGACTGTTGATTCAAAGAGAGAGCTTATTGAGACATGGTCTATGGCGATTGTTGGCTATGTGGTAGGTCTCAAAACATCTTATTTCCCACTATCCTCATTTATCAAAACTCGATGGGGAATATCGTCATTTGATCTTCATATGCTGGAGAACGGATTCTTTATTTGCAAGCTATACTCTGAAGAAGATTTGCAGTGAATCCTCGAAGGATTCTGGACTATCCGCGGTCATCCAATGATTCTATGACGTTGGTCTCCTGATGTCCATTTGGAGTTAGATAGCCTACAGTCTATTCCATTATGGGTATCCTTTCAAGGACTGCCTCTACATCTTTGGAGTCGACGTTTTATTGCAAAGTTATGCAGCACTCTGGGACAGCCACTCTACATCGACAAAGCAACAACAGCTCAGACGAGATTAACATTTGCACGAGCATGTGTTCTGGTTTCTTCCGATGAAGATCTTCCTAATGAGGTTTTCTATCGTGATCTTGACGGGAACACTCGGAAGGTACATGTCTCATATTCCTGGAAGCCATAACGATGTCAGCGTTCAAATCGCTGGAGAATCTCCTTCCATATCCATTTTGTCTAATAGACTGCCGCAACCAAACTTGCACCAAGAACTAGGCGAACTCATGCAATGTTTCTCAAGAAAAGGGCCTCTCACACAACTGGCAAAGGTTACTTTCAGATGCGCTATTTGGTGGATGTGGAAGGAGAGATGTAACAGAATCTTTAAATGTCAATACACAAACAATGCTCAGCTATTGAAAGAGATTATTAGAGACTCAAGATCCTGTATGGAGCAAGATCTCAAAACGGAGCACTTTACCCAAAGAGAAAAATATATTTTTATCAATTTTAATTTTGCTATTAGCTAAAGATCTTGGGAATGATGCCAAATTTTGATATATCTGGATAAACATTTTCTATTTTGATTATAATTAGGAGTTATAGTCTACAACATGTGTAGTCATAACTATCGTATTCGCACTCTATGAGTTACATGGCTTTGTCTATGACTTGTATAGATAAAGCTATTTGTAGAAACTTTACACATAATCAATTTACTTTTACTTACCAAAAAAGATTGGAAGTAGATTTAGGTTTACAAACCATTGGATAGTCTCTACATCTCTTAGTTCATTCAGATCTACGTATTTTCCCTTATTGATGCTTCTTAGTTCGAAAGAGAGAAATTTTTCAGCATGGTTTTTGGAATCAAAAAGGGTAAGATCAAACTCTTCTACTAATCTCCTCTTTCCCTTGTCCCTTGAGGATCTTGTAGAACCCATAACTACTGCTGTTTAAAGAGATAAAGGTGAACAAGAGTGAATGAAGAGCAAAACAGAATTTCAGAGGTTCTTAGAGAATACCTTAGTGAAATCTTCAAAATAGGGAGCGATTCTTGATGTTTTGCTTCGAAATGGGAGGTATTTGGGAAGCTAAACGGGGTGAAATGAGGATGGAGGAGGCTTGGAGTAGAGAATGAAAGGGAGGTGAGTTGGGGTCGGTTTCACCGCCGGCCCTAGTGTGGGTTAAAAAGGCAGAGTTGCGGGCGGTTGCACCTCTGGCTGGAGCGGTGCAACCGCTGGCAACTCGTGATGGCTGGAGGTGCCACCGCTGGCTGGAGAGGTGCCACCGCCGGCTGGAGAGGTGCCACCGCCTGTAGGCAGTGAACACCTTATTGTGATTTGATCAGGGAGGTTTTGTCTTCAAAGCAAATAACGTTGCTTACATGATTACGTGTGCGTTTTTTATTTCAAGGCAAAAACGTTTGTACGATCAAGGTAGAACTTTTAATGTGCAAATTCCTAATGTCGTACATGTGTTCGTGATTTTGAAAAGTCACATTAGGTTGTATCCAAATTGCTTTTGTGATTTTATAATTTCCACTCATTGTTGTATCCAAATTGCGTTTGGGTCATGACTATCGAGAATCAAGGAGCAGAACATTAATTCTTGCTCCAGCCTAAGGTTTTAATGTTTTTATAGGAAGGGATGATTTTTAGGTACCCATTTGTTTTTGGGTGCCTCACTAATAGATCTAGATTTTCTATCATGTTGCATAGAATTTGTCATGGTTCCTTTAGGAACCCAAATCAATTTGTTTGGACTAAATTTCCTGAATGGACAATAATGCGTCCTATGTCCGAACTTGCAACAAAAGTTGCATTTGCTTTGATGTCTAATATGTAAGATGGGGCCTTTTACGAAGGTAGTTGGATTTTGGTGAGGACTCCTCACAAATCCAATCCCACTTCTTTTGGGAACATGACCCTTGTTTGTAAGAATCATGTTTAATGACTTGCTACCAACCTCGAATTTCTTCAAGGTGTCCTTAAGTAGCAAGTTTTCTTTTTGAAAAGTTTCTACATCATGACATTTGATACATGAATTTAAACTATCATGATATTCAATTTTTAACTTATTAAAATCACAAGTAAGACTATCATGCTCCTTTTTTAGCAATTTGTATTTTCTATTGATAATCTTGCATTCATCAAATAAGTCATGGAAGGCATTTAATAATTCGTCGAAAGATAAATCAGCATCTAATAAATTCGTTACCTCCTCTCCGATGGCCATTAAGGCGTAATGAGCAACTTGCTCGGTGTTGGACTTCTCTTCTTCAGATGCGCTCGAGTCATCCCATGTTGCTTGAAGAGCCTTCTTCTTTGATGTTCTTCTTTTGACTTGGGGACAATCACTCTTGTAGTGTCCCGGCTTTTTACATTCATAGCAGATCACTTGGTCCTTCTTGGGTTCAAGTTTATTTTTCGCATCATTTTTAAACTTGTTTCTTTTGAAGAATTTCTTAAACTTTCTTGTTAAAAGTGCCAAGTCATCATCACAGTCCTCATCACTTGAGTTTTCTCTCAAGTGGCATTCAGAAGTTTTAAGTGCCATATCCTTCCTGTTCTTTGGAAGGATGTCTTCTTGCTCTTCATGAGCTTTGCAAGTCATTTCGTAGGTCATTAATGACCCGATTAGTTCTTCAAGAGGGAAGTTGCGTAGATCTTTTGCCTCTTGAATAGCAGTGACTTTAGGATCCCAACTTTTAGGAAGGGATCTTAGTATCTTATTTACGAGTTCAAAATCCGAAAAACTTTTTCCGAGTCCTTTTAGACCGTTGACGACATCCGTGAAACGGGTAAACATGTGGCCAATGGTTTCACTCGGTTTCATCCGGAAAAGTTCAAAAGAATGCAGCAACAGATTGATTTTTGACTCTTTCACTCTACTTGTGCCCTCGTGGGTCACTTCAAGTGTGTGCCAAATATCAAATGCAGTTTCGCAAGTTGAAACACGATTAAACTCGTTTTTATCAAGTGCGCAAAATAAGGCATTCATAGCCTTTGCATTAAGAGCGAAAGCCTTCTTTTCCAATTCATTCCAATCGATCATTGGAAGAGAAGACTTTGAAAATCCATTTTCAACAAGGTTCCAAAGTTCAAAATCCATACAAATAAGAAAGATCCTCATTCGGGTCTTCCAGTAGGTGTAGTCCGTTCCACTGAACATGGGTGGACGTGTAATAGAATGCCCCTCTTGGTTTCCGGCATATGCCATCTCTCTTGGGTTTTAATCCGTTAGAGAGTTAACCTTGCTCTGATACCAATTGTTAGGATCGAGAGCACTAAGAGGGGGGGGGTGAATTAGTGCAGCGGAAAACTTTCAGCGATTTAAAAACAAAAGCCGCGTTCGTCCGATAAAAACGATTTCGATGTAAATGCTGATTCACAGTTTGTAGTTTACGCAGTTTGCGTCTAAATGCAGTTTGTGTCTAAATGCAGATTGCGTCTAAGCGCAGTTTGCATTTAAGCACAGTTTGCGTCTAAGCGCAGATTGCGTCTAAACACAGTTTGCGTCTAAACACAGTTTGCGTCTAAGCACAGTTTGCGTCTAAACACAGTTTCCGTTTGAGCGCAGTTTGCATCTAAGCGCAGTTTGCGTTTGAGCGCAGTTTGCGTCTAAACGCAGTTTTACGTCTAAGTGCAGTTTTACGTCTAAGTGCAGTTTTACGTCTAAACGCAGTTTTGCGTCTAAACGCAGTTTTACGTCTAAACGCAGTTTTACGTCTAAACGCAGTTTTGCGTCTAAACGAAGTTTTACGTCTAAACGCAGTTTCACGTCTAAACGCAGTTTTGCATCTAAACGCAGTTTTGCGTCTAAACGTAATTTTACGTCTAAACGCAGTTTTGAACTTTGAAAAGCGTTTTATGAATACGCAGAAAGCAATTTGCAGTTATAAATGGAATCAAAACGTAAGCGTAAACTGCAGTGTAAAGATCGTACGAAAACACCGATTTACGTCTGAATGCAGTTTCGGAAAGATCAGAACTTAGAGACTTGTTCGTAAACGCGCAGAGGGCAGTAGCAATGTAGGAGGTTTGCAGTAATGATAAAGTGCTCAAAGTAAAAGCAAACCAGAGATTTAGAGTGGTTCGGTCAGTCTTGACCTACTTCGCTTTTGGCTTCCTCCTCCAATGAGGTCACCGACGTCAACTAGCTGCCTTCCTTCAATGGGCGAAGGCTAACTACCCATTTACAGTTTCTCTCCTTTTGACGGGCTCAGGAGACAACCCTTACAGATCCTTTCTCTCCTCTTTTTACAACTCGAGACTTTGAAGAACAGAAGGAAGAGAACTTATGGACTTTACACAAATTTGAGCTCTTAGAATCACTGAAAAGATCAAGAATTTGGTGTGGATCTGTGTCTTTTCAGTGCTGAATGGGTGGGGTATTTATAGGCCCCAACCCAGTTCAAATTTGGAGCTCAAAACGATCAAATCGATCAAATCCCGGAATTCCGGGATCAGGCGGTTGCACCTCTTGACTGGAGAGGTTGCACCGCCCGCGAGCTTCGAGATCGAGCCCAGCGGTTGCACCTCTCTGTTAGGGCGGTTGCACCGCTGAGAACCGCTCAAGATCGAGCCCCAGCGGTGCCACCTCTTGATCGAGGCGGTTGCACCTCTCTGCTGCGCTCGAGACCGAGCTCAGGCGGTGCTACCTCTCAGTCAGGGAGGTTGCACCGCCCAGTCTAGCTCGAAGACTGAGCTCTGGGCGGTTGCACCTCCTGGCTGGGGCGGTTGCACCGCCCAGTCTTGCTGGGAGACACAGCCCTGGCGGTTGCACCTCCTGGCCTAGGCGGTTGCACCATCTGGTGCAATCAGGGTCCGAATGGTTAGCTCCATTCGGCCCAATTGTAATCTTTTCAGGGCCCAATTGCCCCAAGATTAAGCTAATGGGATCACCTCCCATTTTCAAGCTTAATCAACGTGCTAACTACGATTAAATCTAAGACAACTTCTGCAGATTTGCTCCGATACGTCAATCGCTTCTTCCGGCGAGTTTCCGGCGAACTTCCGTCGATCATCCGATGAACCCTCGGTGATTCTTCTGCGGACATCCGGCAAACTCCTGGACTTTGCGACGATCCACTTGGAGAGTTCCGACGAGCTTCGCTTGGCAAGCTTCTGGACTTCTCGGATCTGTTCTCGCAGAACCTCCGACGACCGTCCGAACTTCCGTCGAACTCTCGAACTCCCAACGTGATCATGATCTTGACTCCGGCGCAACTCCTGCTGCTTGTCTGACTTTCATCGTAGTTAATCCTGCACACTTATCCCAACACATAGTTTAGACAACAAATGACAATTGACTTCATCATCAAAATCCGAGATTCAACAAACAAAGGTCACAAAGGCGAGGGACGACGCACACAAAACTGTGTGATCATACCAGCACTAAAGCACCAGATCCCATCAGAACTCCGAAGTTAAGCATGCTTGGGCGAGAGTAGTACTAGGATGGGTGACCCCCTGGGAAGTCCTCGTGTTGCACTCCTTTTTGTGCCCCGAGCGACCAAAACCTCACCCGTCGACCTCCGAGGCGATGGTTTTGAGCCTCAAAATTTGCCGTGATCGCTACGCAGTAAGTGTCGTGGGGCTCCGAGAGAGCTTTCCGGAATGGGGTCGCAATAGCGATTCCGAGTTCGTTCGTGAATTTTCAGAGGGTTTCGGCGCACGCTTGTCGTGTCCGGTGCACGGTCGGCCTTGTGGGCATCGGAGAGATCCGAGAATGGTGATTACGAGATCGTTCGAGGGTTTCGAGGCGCGCAAGGGTCCCCGGTCATCGATACACCGTCCGTGACGTGCACAAAGGTCACAAAGGCGTGGGACGACGCACACAAAACTGTGCGATCATACCAGCAATAAAGCACCGGATCCCATCAGAACTCCGAAGTTAAGCATGCTTGGGCGAGAGTAGTACTAGGATGGGTGAACCCTGGGAAGTCCTCATGTTGCACTCCTTTGTGTGCCCCGAGCGACCAAAACCTCTCCCGTCGACCTCCAAGGCGATGGTTTTGAGCCTCGAAATTTGCCGTGACCACTACGCAGTCAGTGTCGTGGGGCTCCGAGAGAGCTTTCCGGAATGGGGTCGCAATAGCGATTCCGAGTTCGTTCGAGAAAGTTCAGAGGGTTTCGGCGCACGCTTGTCGTGTCCGATGCGCGGTCGGCCTCGTGGGCATCGGAGAGATCCGAGAATGGCGATTACGAGACCGTTCGAGGGTTTTAGGGCGCGCAAGGGTCCCCGGTCGTCGATACAACGTCCGTGACGTGCACAAAGGTCACAAAGGCGAGGGACGACGCACACAAAACTGTGCGATCATACCAACTCTAAAGCACCAGATCCCATCAGAACTCTGAAGTTAAGCATGCTTGGGTGAGAGTAGTACTAGGATGGGTGACCCCTGGGAAGTCCTCGTGTTGCACTCCTTTTTGTGCCCCGAGCGACCAAAACCTCTCCCGTCGACCTCCGAGGCGATGGTTTTGAGCCTCGAAATTTGCCGTGACCGCTATGCAGTCAGTGTCATGGGGCTCCGATAGAGCTTTCTGGAATGGGGTCGCAATAGCGATTCCGAGTTCGTTCGAGAATGTTCAAAGGGTTTCGGCGCACACTTGTCGTGTCCGGTGCGCGGTCGGCCTCGTGGGGATCGGAGAGATCCGAGAATAGCGATTATGAGATCTTTCGAGGGTTTTGGGGCGCACAAGGGTCCCCGGTCATCGATACACCGTCCGTGACATGCACAAAGGTCACAAAGGCGAGGGACGACGCACAAAAAACAGTGCGATTATACCAGCATTAAAGCACCGGATCCCATCAGAACTCCGAAGTTAAGCATGCTTGGGCGAGAGTAGTACTAGGATGGGTGACCTCCTGGGAACTCCTCGTGTTGCACTCCTTTTTGTGCCCCGAGCGACCAAAACCTCTCCCGTCGACCTCCGAGGCGATTGTTTTGAGCCTCAAAATTTGCCGTGACCACTACATAGTCGGTCGGTGGGGCTCAGAGAGCTTTCGAATAGGGTCGCAATAGCGATTCGAGTTTCGCTCGAGAAAGTTCAGAGGGTTTTGGCGCCGCGCTTGTCGTGTCCGGTGCGTTGTGGTCGACCTCGTGGGCATCGGAGAGATCCGAGAATGGCGATTCGAGATCGGTTCGAGGGTTTCGAGGCGCGCGCAAAAGGGTCCCCGGTCGTCAATACACCGTCCGGTGGCGTGCACAAAGGTCACAAAGGCATGGGGGACGGCGCGCAAAAAACTGTGCGATCATACCAGCAATAAAGCACCGGATCCCATCAGAACTCCGAAGTTAAGCATGCTTGGGCGAGAGTAGTACTAGGATGGGTGAACCCCTGGGAAGTCCTCATGTTGCACTCCTTTGTGTGCCCCGAGCGACCAAAACCTCTCCCGTCGACCTCCAAGGCGATGGTTTTAAGCCTCGAAATTTGCCGTGACCACTACGCAGTCATTGTCGTGGGGCTCCGAGAGAGCTTTCCGGAATGGGGTCGCAATAGCGATTCGGAGTTCGTTCGAGAAAGTTCAGAGGGTTTCGGCGCACGCTTGTCGTTTCCGATGCGCGGTCGGCCTCGTGGGCATCGGAGAGATCCGAGAATTGCGATTACGAGACCGTTCGAGGGTTTTAGGGCGCACAAGGGTCCCCGGTCGTCGATACACCATCCGTGACGTGCACAAAGGTCACAAAGGCGAGGGACGACGAACACAAAACTGTGCGATCATACCAGCACTAAAGCATCGGGATCCCATCAGAACTCTGAAGTTAAGAATGCTTGGGCGAGAGTAGTACTAGGATGGGTGACCCCCAGGGAAATCCACGTGTTGCACTCCTTTTTGTGCCCCGAGCGACCAAAACCTCTCCCGTCGACCTCCGAGGCGATGGTTTTGAGCCTCGTAATTTGCCGTGACTGCTATGCAGTCAGTCTCGTGGGGCTCCGAGAGAGCTTTCTGGAATGGGGTCACAATAGCGATTCCGAGTTCGTCCGAGAAAGTTCAGAGGGTTTCGGCGCACGCTTGTCGTGTCCGGTGCGCGGTCGGCCTCGTGGGCATCGGAGAGATCCGAGAATGGTGATTACGAGATCGTTCGAGGGTTTCGGGGCGCGCAAGGGTCCCCGGTCGTCGATACACCGTCCGTGACGTGCACAAAGGTCACAAAGGCGAGGGACGATGCACACAAAACTGTGCGATCATACCAGCACTAAAGCACCGGATCCCATCAGAACTCTGAAGTTAAGAATGCTTGGGCGAGAGTAGTACTAGGATGGGTGACCCCCAGGGATGTCCTCGTGTTGCACTCCTTTTTGTGCCCCGAGCGACCAAAACCTCTCCCGTCGACCTCCGAGGCGATGGTTTTGAGCCTCGAAACTTGCCGTGACAACTTTGCGGTCAGTCTCATGGGGCTACGAGAGAGCTTTCCGGAATGGGGTCGCAATAGCGATTACGAGTTCGTTCGAGAAAGTTCAGAGGTTTCAGCGCACGCTTGTCGTGTCCGGTGCGCGGTCAGCCTCGTGGGCATCGGAGAGATCCGACAATGGTGATTCCGAGATTGTTCGAGGGTTTCGGGATGCGCAAGGGTCCCCGGTCGTCGATACACCGTCCGTGACGTGCACAAAGGTCACAAAGGCGAGGGACGACGCACACAAAACTGTGCGATCATACAAACACTAAAGCACCGGATCCCATCAGAACTCTTAAGTTAAGCATGCTTGGGAGAGAGTAGTACTAGGATGGGTGACCCCTGGGAAGTCCTCGTGTTGCACTCCTTTTTGTGCCCCGAGCGACCAAAACCTCTCCCGTCGACCTCCGAGTCGATGGTTTTGAGCCTCGAAATTTGCCGTGACCACTATGCAGTCAATGTCGTGGGCCTCCGAGAGAGCTTTTTAGAATGGGGTCGCAATAGTGATTCCGAGTTCGTTCGAGAATGTTCAGAGGGTTTCGGCGCACGATTGTCGTGTCCGGTGCGCGGTCGGTCTCGTGGGCATCGGAGAGATCCGAGAATAGCGATTACGAGATCTTTCAAGGGTTTTGGGGCGCGCAAGGGTCCCCGGTCGTCGATACACCGTCCGTGACATGCACAAAGGTCACAAAGGCGAGGGACAACGCACACAAAACTGTGCAATCATACCAGCACTAAAGCACCGGGATCCCATCAGAACTCTGAAGTTAAGAATGCTTGGGCGAGAGTAGTACTAGGATGGGTGACCCCCTGGGAAGTCCTCGTGTTGCACTCCTTTTTGTGCCCCGAGCGACCAAAACCTCTCCCGTCGACCTCCGAGGCGATGGTTTTGAGCCTCGAAACTTGCTGTGACTGCTTTGCAGTCAGTCTCATGGGGCTCCGAGAGAGCTTTCCGGAATAGGGTCGCAATAGCGATTCCGAGTTCGTTCGAGAAAGTTCAGAGGGTTTCAGCGCACGCTTGTCGTGTCCGGTGCGCGGTCAGCCTCGTGGGCATCGGAGAGATCCGACAATGGTGATTCCGAGATTGTTCGAGGTTTCGGGACGCGCAAGGGTCCCCGGTCGTCGATACACCGTCCGTGACGTGCACAAAGGTCACAAAGGCGAGGGACGACACACAAAAAACAGTGCGATCATACCAGCACTAAAGCACCGGATCCCATCAGAACTCCGAAGTTAAGCATGCTTGGGCGAGAGTAGTACTAGGATGGGTGACCTCCTGGGAAGTCCTCGTGTTGCACTCCTTTTTGTGCCCCGAGCGACCAAAACCTCTCCCGTCGACCTCCGAGGCGATTGTTTTGAGCCTCGAAATTTGCCGTGACCACTACGCAGTCAGTGTCGTGGGGCTCCGAGAGAGCTTTCCGGAATGGGGTCGCAATAGCGATTCCGAGTTCGTTCGAGAAAGTTCAGAGGGTTCCGGCGCACGCTTGTCGTGTCCGGCGCGCGGTCGGCCTCGTGGGCATCGGAGAGATCCGAGAATGGTGATTATGTGATCGTTCGAGGGTTTCGAGGCGCGCAAGGGTCCCCGGTCGTCGATACACCGTCCGTGACGTGCACAAAGTTCACAAAGGCGTGGGACGACGCACACAAAACTGTGCGATCATACCAGCAATAAAGCACCGGATCACATCAGAACTCCGAAGTTAAGCATGCTTGGGCGAGAGTAGTACTAGGATGGGTGAACCCTTGGGAAGTCCTCATGTTGCACTCCTTTGTGTGCCCCGAGCAACCAAAACCTCTCTCGTCGAGCTCCAAGGTGATGGTTTTGAGCCTCGAAATTTGCCGTGACCACTACGCAGTCAGTGTCGTGGGGCTCCGAGAGAGCTTTCCGGAATGGGGTCGCAATTGCGATTCCGAGTTCGTTCGAGAAAGTTCAGAGGGTTTCGGCGCATGCTTGTTGTGTCCGATGCGCGGTCGGCCTCGTGGGCATCGGAGAGATCCGAGAATGGCGATTACGAGACCGTTCGAGGGTTTCAGGGCGCGCAAGGGTCCCCGGTCGTCGATACACCGTCCGTGACGTGCACAAAGGTCACAAAGGCGAGGGACGACACACACAAAACTGTGCGATCATAGCAGCACTAAAGCACCGGATCCCATCAGAACTCTGAAGTTAAGCATGCTTGGGCGAGAGTAGTACTAGGATGGGTGACCCTTGGGAAGTCCTCGTGTTGCACTCATTTTTGTGCCCCGAGCGACCAAAACCTCTCCCGTCGACCTCCGAGGCGATGGTTTTGAGCCTCGAAATTTGCCGTGACCACTACGCAGTCAGTGTCGTGGGGCTCCGAGAGAGCTTTCTGGAATGGGGTCGCAATAGCGATTCCGAGTTCGTTCGAGAAAGTTCAGAGGGTTTCGGCGCACGCTTGTCGTGTCCGGTGCGCGGTCGGCCTCGTGGGCATCGGAGAGATCCGAGAATGGCGATTACGAGATCGTTCGAGGGTTTCGAGGCGCGCAAGGGTCCCCGGTCGTCAATACACCGTCCGTGACGTGCACAAAGGTCACAAAGGCGTGGGACGACGCACACAAAACTGTGCGATCATACCAGCAATAAAGCACCGGATCCCATCAGAACTCCGAAGTTAAGCATGCTTGCGCGAGGGTAGTACTAGGATGGGTGAACCCCTGGGAAGTCCTCATGTTGCACTCCTTTGTGTGACCCGAGCGACCAAAACCTCTCCCGTCGACCACCAAGGCGATGGTTTTGTGCCTCGAAATTTGCCGTGACCACTACGCAGTCAGTATCGTGGGGCTCCGAGAGAGCTTTCCGGAATGGGGTCGCAATACCGATTCCCAGTTCGTTCGAGAAAGTTACGAGTGTTTCAGCGCACGCTTGTCGTGTCCGGTGCGCGGTCGGCCTCGTGGGCATCGGAGAGATCCGAGAATGGTGATTACGAGATCGTTCGAGGGTTTCGGGGCGCGCAAGGGTCCCCGGTCGTCGATACACTGTCCGTGACGTGCACAAAGGTCACAAAGGCGAGGGACGACGCACACAAAACTATGCGATCATACTAGCACTAAAGCACCGGATCCCATCAGAACTCTGAAGTTAACATTGCTTGGGCGAGAGTAGTACTAGGATGGGTGACCCCCGGGATGTCCTCGTGTTGCACTCCTTTTTGTGCCCCGAGCAACCAAAACCTCTCCCGTCGACCTCCGAGATGATGGTTTTGAGCCTCGAACTTTGCCGTGACTGCTTTGCAGTCAGTCTCGTGGGGCTCCGAGAGAGCTTTCCAGAATGGGGTCGCAATAGCGATTCCAAGTTCGTTCGAGAAAGTTCAAAGGGTTTCGGCGCACGCTTGTCGTGTCCGGTGCGCGGTCAGCCTCGTGGGCATCGGAGAGATCCGAGAATGGTGATTCCGAGATTGTTCGAGGGTTTCGGGATGCGCAAGGGTTGCCGGTCGTCGATACACCGTCCGTGACGTGCACAAAGGTCACAAAGGCGAGGGACGACGCACAAAAAACAGTGCGATCATACCAGCACTAAAGCACCAGATCCCATCAGAACTCCGAAGTTAAGCATGCTTGGGCGAGAGTAGTACTAGGATGGGTGACCTCCTGGGAAATCCTCGTGTTGCACTCCTTTTTTGTGCCCGGCGACCAAAACCTCTCCCGTCGACCTCGGGGCGATGGTTTTGAGCCTCAAAATTTGCCGTGACCACTACGCAGTCAGTCAGTCTCGTGGGGCTCAGAGAGTGCTTTCGGAATGGGGTCGCAATAGCGATTCCGAGTTCGTTCGAAAAGTTCAGAGGGTTTCGGCGCCGCGCGCTTGTCGTGTCCGGTCTTGTGATCGGCCTCGTGGGCATCGGAGAGATCCGAGAATGGCGATTACAAGATCGTTCGAGGGTTTTGGTGCGCAAAGGGTCCCCGTCGTCGATACACCGTCCGTGGCGTGCACAAAGGTCACAAAGGCGTGGGGACGGCGCACACAAAACTGTCGCGATCATACCAGCACTAAAGCACCGGATCCCATCAGAACTCCGAAGTTAAGCATGCTTGGGCGAGAGTAGTACTAGGATGGGTGACCCCTTGGGAAGTCCTCATGTTGCACTCCTTTTTGTGCCCCGAGCGACCAAAACCTCTCCCGTCGACCTCCAAGGCGATGGTTTTGAGCCTCGAAATTTGCCGTGACCACTCGCGCCAGTCAGTCTCGTGGGGCTCGAGAGAGCTTTCGGAATGGGGTTATAATAGCGATTCGAGTTCGTTCGAGAAAGTTCGAGAGGGTTTCGGCCGCTTGTCGGTGTCCGTCTTGTGGTCGACCTCGTGGGCATCGGAGAGATCCGAGAATGGCGATTCGAGATCCGTTCGAGGGTTTCAGAGGCAGCGCAAAGGGTCCCCGGTCGTCGATACACCGTCCATGGCGTGCACAAAGGTCACAAAGGCGAGGGGCGGCGCACAAAAACTGTCGCGATCATACCAGCACTAAAGCACCGGATCCCATCGAAACTCGAAGTTAAGCATGCTTGGGCGAGAGTAGTACTAGGATGGGTGACCCACAGGAAGTCCTTGTGTTGCACTCCTTTTTGTGCCCCGGCGACCAAAACCTCTCCCGTCGACCTCCCAGGCGATGGTTTTGAGCCTCGAAATTTGCCGTGACCGCTTCGCAGTCGGTCTCGTGGGGCTCGAGAGAGCTTTCGGAATGGGGTCGCAATAGCGATTCGAGTTCGTTCGAAAAAGTTCAGAGGGTTTTGGCGCCGCGCTTGTCGTGTCCGGTCTTGTGATCGACCTCGTGGGCATCGGAGAGATCCGAGAATGGCGATTCCGAGATCGTTCGAGGGTTTTTGGGCGCGCAAGGGTCCCCGGTCGTCGATACGCCGTCCCGTGACATGCAAAAAGTCCTGGCGCGAGGGGCGGCACACAAAAAACGAAGTGCGATCATACCAGCACTAAAAGCACCGGATCCCATCGAACTCGAAGTTAAGCATGCTTGGGCGAGAGTAGTACTAGGATGGGTGACCCCAGGGGAAGTCCTCGTGTTGCACTCCTTTTTTGTGCCCCGGCGACCAAAACCTCTCCGTCGACCTCCGGCGATGGTTTTGAGCCTCGAAATTTGCCGTGACCACTACGCAGTCAGTCTCGTGGGGCTCTCGAGAAACTTTCTGGAATGGGGTCGCAATAGCGATTCGGAGTTCGTTCGAAAAGTTCAGAGGGTTTCGGCATACGCTTGTCGTGTGTCCGGTCTTGGTCGGCCTCGTGGGCATCGGAGAGATCCGAGAATGGCGATTCGAGATCGTTCGAGGGTTTCGAGCGCGCAAGGGTCCCCGGTCGTCAATACACCGTCCGTGGCGTGCACAAAAGGTCACAAAGGCGTGGGGCGGCGCACACAAAACTGTGCGATCATACCAGCACTAAAAGCACGGATCCCATCGAACTCGAAGTTAAGCATGCTTGGGCGAGGGTAGTACTAGGATGGGTGACCCCAGGGAAGTCCTCGTGTTGCACTCCTTTTTGTGCCCGGCGACCAAAACCTCTCCCGTCGACCTCCAAGGCGATGGTTTTGAGCCTCGAAATTTGCCGTGACCACTACGCAGTCGGTCTCGTGGGGCTCGAGAGACTTTTCCGGAATGGGGTCGCAATAGCGATTCCGAGTTCGTTCGAGAAAGTTCAGAGGGTTTCGGCGCACGCTTGTCGTGTCCGGTGCGCGGTCGGCCTCGTGGGCATCGGAGAGATCCGAGAATGGCGATTCCGAGATCGTTCGAGGGTTTCGGGGCGCGCAAGGGTCCCCGGTCGTCGATACACCGTCCGTGACGTGCACAAAGGTCACAAAGGCGAGGGACGACGCACACAAAACTGTGCGATCATACCAGCACTAAAGCACCGGATCCCATCAGAACTCTGAAGTTAAGCATGCTTGGGCGAGAGTAGTACTAGGATGGGTGACCCCCTGGGAAGTCCTCGTGTTGCACTCTTTTTTGTGCCCCGAGCGACCAAAACCTCTCCCGTCGACCTCCGAGGCGATGGTTTTGAGCCTCGAAATTTGCCGTGACCGCTACGCAGTCAGTCTCGTGGGGCTCCGAGAGAGCTTTCCGGAATGGGGTCGCAATAGCGATTCCGAGTTCGTTCGAGAAAGTTCAGAGGGTTTCGGCGCACGCTTGTCGTGTCCGGTGCGCGGTCGACCTCGTGGGCATCGGAGAGATCCGAGAATGGCGATTCCGAGATCATTCGAGGGTTTCGGGGCGCGCAAGGGTCCCCGGTCGTCGATACACCGTCCGTGACGTGCACAAAGGTCACAAAGGCGAGGGACGACGCACACAAAACTGTGCGATCATAGCAGTACTAAAGCACTGGATCCCATCAGAACTCTGAAGTTAAGCATGCTTGGGCGAGAGTAGTACTAGGATGGGTGACCCCCTGGGAAGTCCTCGTGTTGCACTCCTTTTTGTGCCCCGAGCGACCAAAACCTCTCACGTCGACCTCCGAGGAGATGGTTTTGAGCCTCGAAATTTGCCGTGACCGACCACTCGGCAGTCGTGTCGTCGGGCTCCGAGAGCTTTCGAATGGGGTCGCAATAGCGATTCCGAGTTCGTTCGAGAAAGTTCAGAGGGTTTCGGGCGCACGCTTGTCGTCGTGTCCGGTCGCGGGTCGGCCTCGTGGGCATCGGAGAGATCCGAGAATGGCGATTCCACGAGATCGTTCGAGGGTTTCGGGGCGCACAAGGGTCCCCGGTCGTCGATACACCGTCCGTGATGTGCACAAAGGTCACAAAGGCGAGGGACGACGCACACAAAACTGTGCGATCATACCAGCACTAAAGCACCGGATCCCATCAGAACTCTGAAGTTAAGCATGCTTGGGCGAGAGTAGTACTAGGATGGGTGACCCCCTGGGAAGTCCTCGTGTTGCACTCCTTTTTGTGCCCCGAGCGACCAAAACCTCTCCCGTCGACCTCCGAGGCGATGGTTTTGAGCCTCGAAATTTGCCGTGACCGCTACGCAGTCAGTCTCGTGGGGCTCCGAGAGAGCTTTCCGGAATGGGGTCGCAATAGCGATTCCGAGTTCGTTCGAGAAAGTTCAGAGGGTTTCGGCGCACGCTTGTCGTGTCCGGTGCGCGGTCGGCCTCGTGTGCATCTGAGAGATCCGAGAATAGCGATTTCGAAATCTTTCGAGGGTTTCGGGGCGCGCAAGGGTCCCCGGTCGTCGATACACCGTCCGTGACGTGCACAAAGGTCACAAAGGCGAGGGACGACGCACACAAAACTGTGCGATCATACCAGCACTAAAGCACCGGATCCCATCAGAACTCTGAAGTTAAGCATGCTTGGGCGAGAGTAGTACTAGGATGGGTGACCCCCTGGGAAGTCCTCGTGTTGCACTCCTTTTTGTGCCCCGAGCGACCAAAACCTCTCCCGTCGACCTCCGAGGCGATGGTTTTGAGCCTCGAAATTTGCCGTGACCACTACGCAGTCAGTCTCGTGGGGCTCCGAGAGAGCTTTCCGGAATGGGGTCGCAATAGCGATTCCGAGTTCGTTCGAGAAAGTTCAGAGGGTTTCGGCGCACGCTTGTCGTGTCCGGTGCGCGGTCGGCCTCGTGGGCATCGGAGAGATCCGAGAATGGTGACTACAAGATCGTTCGAGGGTTTCGAGGCACGCAAGGGTCCCCCATCGTCGATACACCGTCCGTGACGTGCACAAAGGTCACAAAGGCGAGGGACGACGCACACAAAACTGTGCGATCATACCAGCACTAAAGCACCGGATCCCATCAGAACTCTGAAGTTAAGCATGCTTGGGCGAGAGTAGTACTAGGATGGGTGACCCCTGGGATGTCCTCGTGTTGCACTCCTTTTTGTGCCCCGAGCGACCAAAACCTCTCCCGTCGACCTCCGAGGCGATGGTTTTGAGCCTCGAAATTTGCCGTGACCACTACGCAGTCAGTGTCGTGGGGCTCCGAGAGAGCTTTCGGGAATGGAGTCGCAATAGCGATTCCGAGTTCGTTCGAGAATGTTTAGAGAGTTTCGGCGCACGCTTGTCGTGTCCGGTGCGCGGTCGGCCTCGTGGGCATCGGAGAGATCCGAGAATGGCGATTCCGAGATAGTTCGAGGGTTTCGGGGCACGCAAGGGTCCTCGGTCGTCGATACACTGTCCGTGACGTGCACAAAGGTCACAAAGGCGAGGGACGACGCACACAAAACAGTGCGATCATACCAGCACTAAAGCACCGGATCCCATCAGAACTCTGAAGTTAAGCATGCTTGGGCGAGAGTAGTACTAGGATGGGTGACCCCTGGGAAGTCCTCGTGTTGCACTCCTTTTTGTGCCCCGAGCGACCAAAACCTCTCCCGTCGACCTCCGAGGCGATGGTTTTGAGCCTCGAAATTTGCCGTGACCACTACGCAGTCAGTCTCGTGGGGCTCCGAGAGAGCTTTCCGGAATGGGGTCGCAATAGCGATTCCGAGTTCGTTCGAGAAAGTTCAGAGGGTTTCGGCGCACGCTTGTCGTGTCCGGTGCGCGGTCGGCCTCGTGGGCATCGGAGAGATCCGAGAATGGCGATTCCGAGATCGTTCGAGGGTTTCGGGGCGCGCAAGGGTCCTCGGTCGTCGATACACCGTCCGTGACGTGCACAAAGGTCACAAAGGCGAGGGACGACGCACACAAAACTGTGCGATCATACCAGCACTAAAGCACCGGATCCCATCAGAACTCTGAAGTTAAGCATGCTTGGGCGAGAGTAGTATTAGGATGGGTGACCCCCTGGGAAGTCCTCGTGTTGCACTCCTTTTTTTTTTGGTAAGTAAAAGTAAATTGATTATGTGTAAAGTTTTTACAAATAGCTTTATCTATACAAGTCATAGACAAAGCCAAGTAGCTCATGGAGTTCGAATGCGATAGTTATGACTACACATGCTGTAGACTATAACTCCTAATTATAATCGATATAGAAAATGTTTATCCAGATATATCAAAACTACCTGTGGGTACATAATTTGGCATCATTCCCAAGATCTTTAGCTAATAGCAAAATTAAATTTGATAAAAATATCTTTTTCTCTTTGGGTAAAGTGCTTCGTTTTGAGATCTTGCTCCAAACAGGATCTTGAGTCTCTATTAATATCTTTCAATAACTGAGCATTGTTTGTGTGTTGACATTCAAAGATTCTGTTACATCTCTCCTTCCACATCCACCAAATAGCGCATCTGAAAGTAACCTTTGCCAGTTGTTTGAGAGGCCCTTTCCTTGAGAAACATTGCATGAGGTCGCCTAGTTCTTGGTGCAAGTTTGGTTGCGGCAATCTATTGAGTTCAAATTGCTGGAGAATCTCCTTCCATATCCATTTTGTATAAACACAAGCAAAATAGAGGGGGTCAACAGTTTCTTCTTGTTGCATACAAAGGGAGCATCGGTTAACATGCTAGATACCTCTTCTATTCATATTGTCTATTGTAGGTAGTTTATTGAGAAGGGCCTGTCATGTACATAAGGAATGTCTTTGTGATCCCGGTCGATCCCATGTCCAACTGCTTGGGACCCATTTGTTATTTCTTTGCCTAATTTGATTCCATGCGGATGTGGCACTAAATTTGCCATTGTCATGAGGCCAAATAATTATATCTGAAGAGTTGTTCCTGATTGGAATAGCTATAATAGTCGGCCAAAGTGATAACAACACCAGGTACCGTTAGCAATGAACTCAGAAACCTTCCAATCTTTGGGAGCCCCAAGATCTTTTCGTATTCTGTCACCATATAATTGAAATATACTCTTCCCATTCACCCAAGGATCGTACCACATATTAGTACTAGTTCCAAAAGAGATTGCATAGGAAATGTGTTTGATTAGCCAATTCCTTGCCTTTAAAATTCCTTTCCAAGCTACAGAGTGGTATGTTCTTGTTGAAATTTCCCAGATTGATTCCTTTGAAAGATACCTCGCAGAAACCAAATGTGACCATAAGGAACATTTATTTTGCAAAAGATCCCACAATTGCTGCACCAGACATGCTTGATTCCAATCTCTAATATTTCTCAAGTTTAGCCCCCCTTCATCTTTCGGTTTGCAAATGCTATCCCAATTTACCATATGCATTGCCTTATCATTTGTGCCATTCCAGAAGAAGTTCATTAATAACCGTTCAATATCTTGGAGAAGTCCAGCAGGTAGAAGAAATGCGTTACACCAATATATAGAGTAGGAGTGCAATACCGAACGGATGAGTTCGAGTCATCCTGTTTTTGATAGAAGCCTATTTTTCCAAGAAGAAATTCTATTCTTTATTTTTTGCAAGATAGGCTGACAGTGGGTTTTGTGAATGCCTGTGAATATGAGCGGGAGACCCAAATAAGGAACTGGCAAGCTTCTCTCACTAACCCCCAAAGTTTGTGCAATAAAGACATTATCCTCAACCTAAGGGCTCATATATACTTTACTTTTCGCATGATTTAACTGAAGTCCAGAAACCATACCGAAGTCATTCATAATAGTAGCCAGGTTCTTTACTGAAGTTGATTCATTTTGAAGAAAGATAAGTAAGTCATCTGCAAATGTTATATGTGATATATGAACAAAACCAGTAATGGGTACCTTATTGCTGCCATTTAAGACTGCGTGTTCCAACATACAGCTAAGTCCTTCCATCGCAATAGTAAAAAGATACGGAGAGAGTGGATCACCTTGTCGGATGTCATTCGTGTTCCGAAAAAAACCAATTGGTGAGCCATTAAAGAGTATCGAAAACTTTGGAGTTTCCAGGCAAGATTGAATCCAATTAACCCATTGTTGTGGGAAGTTCATATCGAGGAGCAACTTATAGATAAACTTCCTATTAACTGAATCAAAGGTTTTCCGTAAATCAGCTTTAAAACAGATTTTTGTCCCTCTTGCTTTTGAATGCAAATCTTTGACCAAGTCATTAGCAAGCAAAATGTTATGATGTATACTTCTCCCTTTGATGAAAGCAGCTTGATTTGGGCTAATGATCTTGTGTATTACCTTTTGCATTCTATTTGCTAATACTTTGCAGATGATCTTGTAAATAAAGTTGCATAATGATATGGGTCGATAGTTCTCTAGTGAATCTGCCCCTACATTCTTCGGAATTAAGGAAATAAAAGTGCAATTCATCTCTCTAAGAATATAACCTGAAGAGAAAAAATGTTGGCAAGCCTCGATCACATCATTTCCAATAATAGACCAAGCAGTTTGGTAAAATTCAGTTGGAAATCCATCTGGACCTGGGCTTTTGTGCTTTGGTGACTTAAAGACAACACATACAATTTCGTCATCTGTAATTGGGGCACTGAGGATTGAAATAGCTTCTGAATCAAGTTTTCTAGTCGGCTCCACATGAATGTTATTAGGTTTCTCATCTTGATTGAGTAAGGAATAAAATTTTTTTTTTTTTTGGTAAGTAAAAGTAAATTTATTATGTATAAAGTTTCTACAAATAGCTTTATCTATACAAGTCTGAATAAAAATAAAAAATAAAAATAAAAAAATTGCTCTGTGTGTGCTTTAATCTCGTCTAAATTCTCAATAAGATTATCATCTTTGTCTCTACATTTGCTGATACGGTTAACAGCCCTTCGAGTAGTAATTGAAGCATAGAAAAATTTTGTATTGGAATCCCCTAGTGTAAGCCAATGTTGTCGAGACTTCTGCTTTGCAAAACATTCCTCCTGTTTTAAGGCTTGCATGAAGTTATTGTTAGGATCGAGAGCACTAAGAGGGGTGAATTAGTGCAGCGGAAATCTTTCAGCGATTTAAAAACGAAAGCTGCGTTCGTCCGATAAAAACGATTTCGATGTAAAAGCCGATTCGCAGTTTGCGTCTAAATGCAGTTTGCATCTTAATGCAGATTGCGTCTAAGCGCAGTTTGCATCTAAGCGCAGTTTGCGTCTAAGCACAGATTGCGTCTAAACGCAGTTTGCGTCTAAACACAGTTTGCGTCTAAACACAGTTTGTGTCACGCCCCTTAAAAATATCGACAATATTTAAAATTTTCATCATAACTAACCCAGGTTCCAAGCACACATTTGAGGTCACTAAGAAAACATTCAGATCAAAATTTCACCTCTATAGTCTACAAATTCATAACCCTGTGCAATTCATAAACATACCACACATCACTCGATAATTCATACAATCAGAACTCAACTCATCAAAATAATAACCACAATATAAATTCACAAATGGGGAAGTCTATGCAGTCACCAAACCAACGATTACCATAAGATCATATCATTACACCTAATATAACTTAACATACCAAAATCCTATACATGAGGGATCCTTTATCTTACACAAAATCCACAGTGTTTAGATTCATCGTCACATTTCATAAGATGCAGAGTATCTTATACAACAAATACACACATGCTAACAAAGAACTGCCCAAAATCTTCTAAACTTTCCAATCGCCTCAGCCCAATCTTAACATTTAAGCATGCAATATGCTATCCCAAAAATTTATCAACAAACGGGGTGAGCATAAAGAGCTCAACAAGTGACTAACATATCCATATCAAAATAGTACAACTTCCAAAGAGATACGGTTCCAAAATACAAGGCAGAATATACGATTTAATTTCAGACATAATATCATTAGGAGCAGAAACACAATTGTCCTTTCAATCTTACATATTTGGTTCCCCATGATTGGGGCATAGAGTAATTAGAGCATATCAAGAACAAAGGAAACATATCGGAGCTTATCAATGGCATATAAAAAATTTCAAGCATATCAATGGCATATGGAACATTTCAAGCAAAAAATCATCAATTGAATGAAGCATTTCAGAGCATATAAAAAAAACAAATATCGCATGAAGCTCAAACGTCGTCCTTGACGCTGCAATCATATCATTCTTATCCGTAGCATGAACAAAACAACTCACCAAAACTCGATGTCATATCAAACAAATAGAAGGTGTGGTGGGATCTCCGGTCAAATGTGATTCATCCATTTCTGAATGACCACCGACAAAAGTCTCCCACGTCCGGGAGATCCCTCCACCCACGCCTAGGTGAAATCGGAGGGGTCGACAGAGCATCGCAGGGCTCTAAGCACATACCCTTTACCATTTCGGCAAAGGTCCGAATATCCCACCTGAGCTGGGACACCACAAAGCGGGTAATAAGCGCATCCCACGAAGCGGGACCCCACGGAGCTGGTATTAAGATACCCTTTACCATTTCTGGCAAAGGTCCGCACAATCCCACACACCAGAGTACAAGCGGGCAGTTTTAACAATAAGTAGCATATATCGGAAGCACACGCGGAACAACAAACGTGCATGTGCCTTTTCGAGACAATACGAAACAAAGAACAAATCTCTCACAAATGTATTCAGATTTGGAATGAAATAAAAACAAGAGTGTACAGGGATTCCAAGCAATCATATTTAGACCAGAGTACAAGAGGGCAGTTTTAACAATAAGTAGCATATATCGGAAGCACACGCGGAACAACAAACGTGCATGTGCCTTTTCGAGACAATACGAAACAAAAACAAATCTCTCACAAATGTATTCAGATTTGGAATGAAATAAAAATGTGAGTGTACAGGGATTCCAAGCAATCATATTTAGCTCAATTCCAATAAGAAAGTTAGATGAATTCAAATATCCAAAGGAACGGAGCAGAATATGCGAAATCGACCAAAGCTCGATTTCGGACAGAATTCCAGTGGCACATCAAACAAATACTTCAGAATATCAATTATGCTCCAATACCCATAAGAAAGCTATGGCCGAACCATATATCAATCTATATTCTGATGGAACAAATGTCATATGAAACAGGGTTCCCAACGCGGAGTTACCTTTGATTTGGTAACACAAGGTCAAAAACACAATCACTGTTTTGCAGAATTTATAGGGTCGGATTCAACAGATAATAGGGTAGGCAATTGAATTCCAAAATTTTCAAACTATATGTCAAAAGAAAGATTTTCAAGTCTAGTTTCAAATAAAATCAGTTTAGTACAATTCAGAATTTTCACAGGGAGTTATAGGTATTTTAGTATCGACAGGTCAGAAATCTTGAACCCTGTTTTACAGCGTCTATAGGCTCAATTGAAACAGATGTTTGGGTAAGTATTCGGTGTCCAAAATCTACAAAATCAGTGTCAAAAGGAAGATATAAGAGTCTAATTTCAAACAAAATAGTTCCTGACCGAATTCACATTTTGTACTAAACCTTATAGCTGAAACAGTGTATAGGGGTCAGTTTACCGAAAAGAAAACTTCAAAATCCATGGTTCTATGTCCAAATAGAGACATATCAGTTTCTAAATAGAAATCCTTCAATTTATTTTGATTCAACATAAAAATAGAGACTAAAAATTCTGTAGGATGGGGTTAGAACACTTGCCTTTGAGAATTTTAGCCCTAAATGAGAAGAATTGAGCAAGAAACATTAAAGCCCCAATTTCTTCTTCCTCTTCTTCTTCTTCTTCTTTCTTTCTTTCTTTCCCAGATCATCCACGCAGCTGCCTTCACTGCTTCCTTAAGAACGAAGGCAGAGAGGCTTAAGCGGTGGAGTTTGTATTTTTGTACATTTTACAGTTTAGTCCTTGTATTTAACATATTTATGATTACGTCCTCAGGATTTACATATAGGTCCTCAGATTTTTGTTTGAATAAATCCTCCAACTCTAATGAATAAGTTCTCAGATTCATATTTTGACTTTTTATCAAATTTAAAATAGATACATACATTACAACTAGAAACTTATACCTAAAATTGAAATGAGGGTGTTACACCTTATGCCTAAGCGCAATTTATGCCTAAACACAGTTTTCATTAATCGCGCGGTTTATGCCTAAGTTTAGTTTATGCCTAAAACGCAGTTTTACATCTAAACGCAGTTTTACGTCTAAGTGCAGTTTTACGTCTAAGTGGAGTTTTACGTCTAAACGCAGTTTTGCGTCTAAACGCAGTTTTACATCTAAACGCAGTTTTGCGTCTAAACGCAGTTTTACGTCTAAAAGCAGTTTTCGTCTTTTTTGGTAAGTAAAAGTAAATTGATTATGTGTAAAGTTTCTACAAATAGCTTTATCTATACAAGTCATAGACAAAGCCATGTAACTCATAGAGTGCGAATGCGATAGTTATGACTACACATGTTGTAGACTATAACTCCTAATTATAATCAAAATAGAAAATGTTTATCCAGATATATCAAAATTTGGTATCATTCCCAAGATCTTCAGCTAATAGCAAAATTAAAATTGATAAAAATATATTTTTCTCTTTGGGTAAAGTGTCTGCTTTTGAGATCTTGCTCCATACAGATCTTGAGTCTCTAATAATCTCTTTCAATAGTCGAAAGCATCGTTTGTGTGTTGACATTCAAAAATTTGTTACATCTCTCCTTCCACATCCACCAAATAGCGATCTGAAAGTAACCTTTGCCAGTTGCCAGAGAGGCCCTTTTCTTGAGAAACATTGCATGAGTTCGCCTAGTTCTTGGTGCAAGTTTGGTTGCGGCAGTCTATTGAGTTCAAATCACCGAGAATCTCCTTCCATATCCATTTTGTATAATCACAAGCAAAATAAAGGTGGTCAACAGCTTTTTCTTGTTGCATACAAAGGGAGCATCGGTTAACATGATAGATACCTCTTCTTTTCATATTGTCTATTGTCGGTAGTTTATTGAGAAGGGCCTGCCATGTACATAAGGAATGTCTTTGTGATCCCTATTTATCCCATGTCCAACTCGCTTGGGACCCACTTGTTATTTCTTTTGCCTAATTTGATTCCATGCAGATGTGGCACTAAATTTGCCATTATCATGAGGCCAAATAAGTATATCCAAGAGTTTTTCGTGATTGGAATAGCTATAATAGTCGGCCAAAGTGATAACATTTCTGGAGAAATAGGATTAGGGAGACACCAAAATGTACCGCTAGCAATGAACTCTAAAACCTTCCAATCTTTGGGAGCCCCGAGATCTTTTCAGATTCTGTCACCATATAATTGAAATATACTCTTCCCATTCACGCAAGGATCGTAACACATATTAGTACTAGTTCCGTAAGAGATTGCATAGGAAATGTGTTTGATTAGCCAATTCCTTGCCTTTAAAAAAATCTTTCCAAGTCAGCAGAGTGGTATGTTCTTGTTGAAATTTCCCAAATTGATTCTTTTTGAAAGATACCTAGCAGAAACCCAATGTGACCATAAGGAACATTTGTTTTGCAAAAGATCCCACAATTGCTGCACTGCACATGCTTGATTCCAATCTCTAGTATTTCTCAAGTTTAGCCCCTTCATCTTTTTCGGTTTGCAAATGCTATCCCAATTTACCATATGCATTGCCTTATCATTTGTGCCATTCCGTAAGAAGTTCATTAATAACATTTCAATATCTTGGAGAAGTCCAAGGGTAGAAGAAATGCATTACACCAATATATAGAGTAGGAGTGCAATACCCAACTATGAGTTCGAGTCGTCCTGCTTTTGATAGAAACCTATTTTTCCAAGAAGAAATTCAATTCTTTTAACTTTTGCAAGATAGGTGACAAAGGGTTTTGTGAATGCCTCGTGGATATGAGCTGGAGACCCAAATAAGGAACTGCAAGCTTCCCTCACTAACCCCAAAGTTTGTGCAATAAAGACATTATCCTCAACGTAAGGGCTCATATATACTTAACTTTTCGCATGATTTAACTAAAGTCCAGAAAACCATACCAAAGTCATTCATAATAGTAGCCGTTCTCTTTACCGGTTGGTTCATTTTGGAAAAAGATAAGTAAGTCATCTGCAAATATTATATTTGATATATGAACGTAACCAAAGATTGATACCTTAATGTCGCTATTTAAGACCAAGTTCCAACATACAACCTAAGTCCTTCCATCGCAATAGTAAAAAAGATACGGAGAGAGTGGATCACCTTGTTTGGATGTCATTCGTGTTCCCAAAAACCAATTGGTGAGCCATTAAAAAGTATCGAAAACTTTGGAGTTTCCAGTGCAAGATTGAATCCAATTAACCCATTGTCGTGGGAAGTTCATATCGAGGAGCATCTTATAGATAAACTTCCTATTAACTGAATCAAGGCTTTCCAGAATCAGCTTTTAAAACATATTTTTGTCCCTCTTGCTTTTGAATGCAAATCTTTGACCAAGTCATTAGCAAGCAAAATGTTATGATGTATACTTCTCCTTTTATGAAAGCGACTTTGATTTGGGCTAATGATCTTGTGTATTACCTTTTGCATTCTATTTGCCAATACTTTGGAGATGATCTTGTAAATAAAGTTGCATAATGATATGGGTCGATAGTTCTCTATCGAATCAGCCCCCACATTCTTCGAAATTAAGGAAATAAAAGTGCAATTCATCTCTAAGAATATGACCTGAAGAGAAAAATGTTGGCAAGCCTTGATCACATCATTTCCAATAATAGACCAAGTAGTTTGGTAAAATTCAAATTGAAATCCATCCGGACCTGGGCTTTTGTGCTTTGGTGACTTAAAGACAACACATACAATTTCAATCATCCGTAATTGGGGCATTAAGGAGTGAAATAGCTTCCAATCAAGTTTTCTAGTCGGGCCCACATGAATGTTATTAGGTTTCCCAGCTTGATTAAGTAAGGAATAAAAAAAATTGCTCTATGTGTGCTTTAACCTAATCTAAATTCTCAATAAGATTATCATCTTTGTCTCTCAGATTTGTTGATACTGCTAACAGCCCTTCGAAAGAGTAGCAATTGAAGCATAGAAAAATTTAGTATTGAATCGCCCTAGTGTAAGCCAATGCTATCGAGACTTCTGCTTTTTTGCAAAACTTTCCTCCCTGCTTTTAAGGCTTGCATGAAGTTATTTCGCTTCATTCTTTGTAGATAATATTTTCATCATTTGGTCAAGTTGTGACTCTTCTTGCAATGACATTAGTTCCTTTCTGCAAAATTGAACTCTTGGTTTTAATATTACCAAAGGTATTTGTTTTCCACTCTTTTAGTGCTGCTTTAAAGGCTTTGAGCTTTTGACATAAGATGTAAGGGGGGATCCATGCACATTAACATTCCAAGCAGATCTGATAACATCAAGAAATTGAGGATGAGTACTCCACATGTTAAAGAATCTAAACGGTTTCTTGCCTCTTGGTATCGCTTTTTCTGTATATATACATTAAAGAATGGTCGAAAACAAAGGAGCACCATACTCAAGAAGTGAATCTGGGTAAACCGTTAACCATTCATGATTAATCAAATACCTATCAAGTCGAGCCATTATTTTTCTGTTAGCAGCACCTTGATTACTCCAGAGAGCCAATTACCCACAGATTTCATATCAAACAATGTCAGTAGTGTCAATGTAATCATTAAAACTTTGAAGTCGGGCTTTCCTCAAAGTTGTCTACCCCCCTGTTTTCATTTGTGTAAATGTCAACAGTATTAAAGTCTCCAAGAACAATCCAAGGTACATTGAGACAGCCATTTACAATATTAGTCGTCGACCAAAGAGTATTTCTTTCTTGTATACTGTTTTGAAGCACATATACCAAAGAAATTGAATTGATGTACCATTCTTTTTATCCTCTACCTTAAGTGAATGAATTGATCAAGAGCAGAAAATAAACCAAGCATTAATAGAGTTAGGATGCCATAAGACACATATTCTACCAAAAGTTTCATTTGAGTCATTGGTAAACAGTTTTATGTCCGGCCATATTAAATTCTTTTTGAGCTTGAACGCTGATTGTTTAATTTTTCGATTCCACTAGAATAACAATATCACATGCAGACTTTGATTATTCTGTTGAGCTCCCCGACATTTCTCCGGCTTATTAAGTCCGCGAACATTCCAGCATGTTATCTTCATTAGTAATAAACAAATGAAAAGGTAGTAAGGTATTCCTCCTACGACTTTGGATGGATTATACCTTCCTTTTTCTTATCCTTCGGTTTTGTATTTTCGTCTTGCACAATATCCTTACCTTTTATGGCTTTATTCCTATATTTATCCACTTTATCTACAGCTTGCAGATTTTTAAACTTTAAAATACCTTGAATCATGTGGTCTTGATTGGCAAGGTTTGTTGAAGCTCGATAAGATTGTTGCAGCACAATATCCTGGATAGTACTTGTTGGAGCAGTATGGCTAGAGAGGTTTATTGAGGCATGAGTTTGTTCAGACAGAATATCCTTGTTGGCGATGTTTGTTATGGCCTGAGTTTGTTGAGGAAGAATATCCTTGCTAGCTTAGATTTGCTTGGACCAAAGTTCGCTGAGCTATTGTGGATGGATCCGGCGATATTGGAAGAGATGAAGTTCTCGACTTATGTTTCTCCCGTCCACTAGTACCATGGGAAACCTCTCTTTGTGGAAGGCTCACATTATAGGTAGAGATAAAGTTTTGGAATTGTCCTTCTGTCCATGCCTTGTTTTCCTTTCGAAATGGAATGCTCAATAGTTTTCGCCACCATCGGTGCTACTGCCATTAGAGAAGAATCACTTTGTTGCCGAGGCTTGAAAATGGTTGATAGACCTTTGTGGTTGGTTTTAGGGTTTGTCGACAAGCTCCATTTGCATGACCAAAAGATAAGCAACGCTAACATCGCTTGTGGCTTCCGTGAATATGAGACATGTACCTTCCGGGTGTTCCCCACAAGATCACGATAGAAAACCTCATTAGGAAGATCTTCATCTAAGAAACCCGCACACATGCTCGTGCAAATGCTAATCTCGCCCGAAAGCTACTATTGCTTTGTCGATGTAGAGTGGTCTGTCCCAGAGTGCTGCATAACTTTGTAATAAAACGTCCGACTCCAAAGATGTAGAGATAGTCCTTGAAAGGATACCCATAATGGAATAGACTGTAGGCTATCTAACTCCAAACGGACATCGAGACCAATGTCATAGAATCATTGGATGACCATGATAGTCCGTAATCCTTCGAGGATTCGTTTGCAAATCTTTCTTCAGTATAGTCGGCAAACAAAGAATCCGCTTCTCCAAAGATATGAAGATCAAAATGACGATATTCCCCATCGAAGTTTTGATAAATGAGGATAGTGGGAAATAAGATGTTTTGAGACCCACCACATAGCCAACAATCGCCATAGACCATGTCTCAATAAGCTCACTAAATCGCCAGCCTCAGATACAAAGAATCTTCTTATCACCAAACTTCGAGTAAAGAATTCCAAGCTTAGATCTGACTTCCAACTGGAGCCTTGAAGAGGCTAGTCCAAGGTCGAGGATCGCAGGAAATGAGAGTAGGCTGCCACATCTAGAGCGCCACCTGCCTGCTTCGGATCTTGGTCTTGGTCGAGGAGTTTCTCTTGAAAGGATATGGTGGAAGAGCAACTTGGGGGGTAGCGGTAGGGAGCCTTGCCATCGCTTTCAACCTCTCGCCACCATCACCAGCCCTAGGGGGCATCGCTGCCATGTTTGATCCCTCTGGTCGCCGCCACGTAAACGACGCCATTGGGAAAAGCCACCGCTGCAGTATATTAGATCGCCGCTGACGGCATTGTCGCCTCTAGGGATTTCTGGTTGCTGCAATAGTATTGTCACCCTTTGGGGAGAAGCCGACGCTTCGGATATTTGGTCGCCGCTACGTTGTCGTCGCCTCTAGATCTGGTCGCCGCCATCGTACCATCGCCCAAGATCTGGTCGCTGCTACGGTCGCCGCCGCCGCTACAGCACCGTCATCCTTGGGAGATCTGATCGCCTCTACGCTGTCGCCACCCTTCGCCGGGGGAGAAAGCCGAAGCTGCAGGAGTTAGATCGCCTTAAGGAGATATGGTCGCCGCTGATACCGCCGCCCTAGATTGGGCCACCGCCGCCACAAGAAGGCCGCCTTTGGGAGATCTGATCACCGCTACAGCGTTTGGCCTTTCGCCTGCGGGAGAAAGCCAACGCTGCAGGAGTCGGATCGCCCTAGGGAGATCCGGTCGTCGCTATAGTACCGTCGCCTAGATCTGGTCGCCACTGATGCTCGCCGCCGCCCTACTGAGATCGCCCCTAGATCTGGTCCGACCTTTTCCTCCCCGTTCTAAGGCTTGCATGAAGTTATTTCGGGCTTCGCCTCTTTGTAGATAATATTTTCATCATTTGGTCAAGTTGCAGCTCATGTTGCAATGACATTAGTTCCTCTCTGCAAAATTGAACTATGGTGTTAATATTGCCAAAGGTATTTGTATTCCACTCCTTTAGTGCTGCTTTTACGTGCTTTGAGCTTTTGACATAAGATGTAAGGGGGGGATCCATGCACATTAACATTCCAAGCAGATCCGATAACATCAAGAAATTGAGGATGAGTACTCCACATGTTAAAGAATCTAAACGGTTTCTTGCCTCTAGGTGTCGCTTTTTCTGCAGTGTATATACATTAAAGAATGGTCGAAAACAAAGGAGTACCATACTCAAGAAGTGAATCTGGGTAAACTATTAACCATTCATGATTAATCAAACACCTATAAAGTCGAGCCATTATTTTTTACATTAGCAAACACCTTGATTACTCCAGAGAGCCAATAACCCACAGATTTCATATCAAACAATGCTGCAGTGTCAATGTAATCATTGAAACTTTGAAGTCGGCTTTCTCAAAAGTTGTCTACCCCCCTTTTTTCATTTATGTACCAACAGTATTAAAATCTCCAAGAACAATCCAAGGTACATTGAGACAGCCATTTACAATATTAGTCGTCGGACCAAAGAGTATTTCTTTCTTGCATACTGTTTGAAGCATATATACCAAAGAAATTGAATTGACAAATATTCTTCTTTTATCCTCTACCTTAAGATGAATGAATTGATCAGTAGCAGAAATAAACCAAGCATTAATAGAGTTCTGATGCCATAAGACCCATATTCTACCAAAAGTTTCATTTGAGTCATTGGTAAACAGTTCTACGTCCGGCCATATTAAATTCTTTTGAGCTTGAACGCGCGAATGTTTAATTTTCGTTTCCACTAGAATAACAATATCACATGCGGCAGACTTGATTATTCTGTTGAGCTCCCGACATTTCTCCGGCTTATTAAGTCCGCGAACATTCCAACATGTTATCTTCATTAGTAAAAGATAGTAAGGTATTCATCCTACGACTTTGGATGGATTGTGCCATCCTTTTTCTTATCCTTCGGGTTTGTATTTTCCTCCCGCACAATATCCTTACCTTTTATGACTTTATTCCTATATTTATCCACTTCATCTACAGCTTGCAGATTTTTAAACTTTAAAATACCTTGAATCATGTGGTCTTGATTGGCAGGGTTTGTTGAAGCTCGATAAGATTGTTGCATCACAATATCCTGGATAGTACTTGTTGGAGCAATCGGCTAGAGAGGTTTGTTGGGGCATGAGTTTGTTGAGACAGAATATCCTTGTTGGCAATGTTTGTTGTGGCCTCGAGTTTGTTGAGGAATAATATCCTTGCTAGCGAGATTTGCTTGGACCCCGAGTTCGTTGAGCTAGTGTAGATGTATCCGATGATATTGGAAGAGATGAAGTTCCCGACTTATGTTTCTCCCGTCCACTAGTACCATGGGAAACCTCTGTTGTGGAAGGCTCGACATTATAGGTAGAGATAAAGTTTTGGAATTGTCCTTCTGTCCATGGTGCTTTCCTTTTGCGAAGTCGGAATGCTCAATAGTTTTTTGCCACCATCGGTGCCGCTGCCATTAGAGAAGAATCACTTTGTTGCTGAGGCTTTGATGTGATAGATAGACCTTTGTGGTTGGATTTGGGGTTTGGTTGACAAGCTCCATTTGCATGACCAAAAGATAAGCAACGCCACATCGCTTGTGGCTTCCGTGAATATGAGACATGTACCTTCCGAAAAGTTCCCCCAGCCAAGATCACGATAGAAAACCTCATTAGGAAGATCTTCATCGGAAGAAACCAGCACACATGCTCGTTAAAATGCTAATCTCATCCGAGCCGGCCGCTGTTTTTGTCGATGTAGAGTGGTCATCCCAAAGAGTGCTGCATAACTTTGCAATAAAACGTCGACTCCAAAGATGTAGAGGCAGTCCATGAAAGGATACCCATAATGGAATAGATCAGTAGGCTATCTAACTCCAAACGGACATCGAGACCAACGTCAGAGAATCATTGGATGACCATGATAGTCCAGAATCCTTCGAGGATTCGCTGCAAATCTTCTTCGAGTATAGCTTGCAAACAAAGAATCCGGTTTCTCCAAAGATATGAAGATCAAATGACGATATTCCCCATCGAAGTTTTGATAAATGAGGATAGTGGGAAATAAGATATTTTGAGACCTACCACATAGCCAACAATCGCCATAGACCATGTCTCAATAAGCTCAAATCGCCAGCCTCATATACGCAATCTTCTTATCACCAACTTCGAGTAAAGAATTCCAAGCTTAGATCTGGACTTCCAACCGAGCCTTGAAGAGGCTAATCCAAGGCCGAGGATCATTGGAAATGAGAGCAGTCTGCCACGATCTAGAGCGCGACCGCTTCGATGTCGCTTCGTCGAGGGGTTTCTCTCTGAAAGGATATGGTGGAAGAGCAACTTGGGGAGCGGTAGGGGAGCCTTGCCATCGTTCAACCCTTCTCGCCACCATCGCCAGCCCTAGGGGCCATCGCTGCCATGTTTGATCCTCTCGTCGCCGCTACGTAAACGACGCCATTGGGAAAAGCCACCACCGCAGTATATTAGATCGCCGCCACGGCACCGTCACCCTAGGTTTTTTGGGTTGCTACTACAGTATCGTCGCCCTTGGGGAGAAGCCGACGCCACGGAGATCTGGTCGCCGCCACGTGTCATCGCCTCTAGATCTGGTCGCCACTACTCGTACCATCGCCCAAGATCTGTTCGCTGCTACGTTGTCGCCGCCGCCGCCACTTCTGATTCCATCTTCCTTGGGAGATCTGATCGCCTCTACAGTGTCGCCGCCCCTTCGCCTGTGGGGAGAAAGCCGACGCTGCAAGAGTTAGATCGCCTTAGGGAGATATGGTTGTCGCTATAGTAGCGTCGCCCTAGATCTGAGCCGCCGCCGCTACAGTAGCGTCGCCCTTGGGAGATCTGATCACCGCTACAGTGCCATCGCCCTTCGCCCGTGGGAGAAAGCCAACGCTGCAGGAGTCGGATCGTCCTAGAAAGATCTGGTCGCCGCTATAGTACCATCGCCCTAGATCTGGTCGCCGCTACAGTATCGCTGCACCGCTACAGTACCGTCGTCGCACCTAAAGGAATACATGTTGATCAAGAAAAAGTGAAAGTTATTAGGGAGTGGCCAAAACCTACTAGTGTTAGTGATGTTAGAAGCTTTCATGGTCTTGCTAGCTTTTATAGAAGATTCATTAAGGATTTTTCTACAATTGCTGCACCAATAACTGAATGCATAAAAAAAAATATGGGATTTAGATGGGGTGAAAAACAAGATGATGCTTTTAATTTGCTTTAAAGACAAACTCTGTTCAGCACCTTTGCTTTGCTTTTACCGAACTTTGCTAAAACTTTTGAGATTGAGTGTGATGCGAGTGGAATAGGAATTGGAGGAGTCTTAATGCAAGAAGGCAGACCCATTGCATTCTTTAGTGAGAAGCTAAGTGGAGCAAGTCTTCACTACGCAACATATGACAAGGAGTTTTACGCTTTAGTAAGAGTGTTAGAGACATGGCAGCACTATCTTTGGTATAAGGAATTCGTTATACACACCGATCATGAGTCCTTGAAATATCTCAAAGGACAAGGAAAACTAAACCGAGGGCATGCAAAATGGATGGAGTTTATTGAATCCTTTCCATACATCATCAAGTATAAACAAGGTAAGGAAAATGTGGTTGCCGACTTTTTTTCTAGAAGGTATGCTCTAATTTCTCAACTTGATGCAAAATTATTGGGTTTTGAGTATATTAAAAATTTATATAATTCTGATCATGATTTTGCTAATATTTTTGGGGCATGTGAGAAAGGGGGGTTTTGATAAGTTCTTCAAAACATGATGATTTTTCTTTTCAAAGAAAATAAGTTGTGTATTCCTCAATGTTCAATGAGAGAATTACTTGTGAGAGAGGCACATAGTGGAGGTTTAATGGGGCATTTCGGGATTAGAAAAACTTTAGATGTGTTAAGTGATCATTTCTTTTGGCCACACAAGAAAAGAGATGTTGAGAGATTTTGTAAGAAATGCATTACTTGCAAACAAGCTAAATCTAAAGTAATGCCTCATGGATTGTATACTCCTCTTCCTAAAACTAGTGAGCCTTGGGTTGATATATCCATGGACTTTGTATTGGGTTTACCAAGGTCAAAAGGAGGGAGAGATTCTATTTTTGTTGTTGTTGACAGGTTTAGCAAGATGGCAAGAAACCGTTTAGATTCTTTAACATGTGGAGTACTCATCCTCAATTTCTTGATGTTATCAGATCTGCTTGAAATGTTAATGTGCATGGATCCCCCCCTTACATCTTATGTCAAAAGCTCAAAGCCTGTAAAGCAGCACTAAAGGAGTGGAATACAAATACCTTTGGCAATATTAACACCAGAGTTCAATTTTGCAGAAAGGAACTAATGTCATTGCAACATGAGCTGCAACTCCAGCCAAATGATGAAAATATTATCTACAAAGAGACAGAAGCCAGAAATAACTTTATGCAAGCCTTAAAACAGGAGGAAAGTTTTGCAAAGCAGAAGTCTCGACAACATTGGCTTACACTAGGGGATTCCAATACTAAATTTTTCTATGCTTCAATTGCTACTCGAAGGGCTGTTAACCGTATCAGCAAATGCAGAGACAAAGATGATAATCTTATTGAGAATTTAGATGAGGTTAAAGCACACACAGAGCAATTTTTTTATTCCTTACTCAATCAAGCTGGGAAACCTAATAACATTCATGTGGAGCCGACTAGAAAACTTGATTCGGAAGCTATTTCACTCCTTAATGCCCCAATTACAGATGACGAAATTGTATGTGTTGTCTTTAAGTCACCAAAGCACAAAAGCCCAGGTCCAGATGGATTTCCAACTGAATTTTACCAAACTGCTTGGTCTATTATTGGAAATGATCTAGTGTGGATGGATCCGATGATATTGGAAGAGATGAAGTTCCTGACTTATGTTTCTCCTGTTCACTAGTACCATGGGAAACCTCTGTTGTGGAAGGCTCTGACATTATAGGTAGAGATAAAGTTTTGGAATTGTCCTTCTGTCCGCCGTGCTTTCCTTGCGAGTCGGAATGCTCAATAGTTTTCACCATCATCGGTGCTACTGCCATTAGAGAAGAATCACTTTGTTGTCGGGCGCTTGACGTGGTCGATAGACCTTTGTGGTTGGATTTGGGGTTTTCGACAAGCTCCATTTGCATGACCAAAAGATAAACAACGCCGACATCGTTAGGCTTCTAGGAATATGAGACATGTACCTTCCGAGTGTTCCCGCCAAGATCACGATAGAAAACCTCATTAGAAGATCTTCATCGGAAGAAACCAGCACACATGCTCGTGCAAATGCTAATCTCGCCCGAGCAGTCATTGTTGCTTTTTCGATGTGTAGAGTGGCTGTCCCAGAGTGCTGCATAACTTTGCAATAAAAAAGTCGACTCAAAGATGTAGAGGCAGTCCTTGAAAGGATACTCATAATGGAATAGACCGAGGGCTATCTAACTCCAAACGGATATCGAGACCAACGTCGAGAATCATTGGATGACCGATATAGTCCGTAAATCCTTCGTGGATTCGCTGCAAATCTTCTTCAAAGTATAGCTTGCAAACAAAGAATCCGTTCTTCAAAGATATGAAGATCAAATGACGATATTCCCCATCGAAGTTTTGATAAATGAGGATAGTGGGAAATAAGATGTTTTGAGACCTACCACATAGCCAACAATCGCCATAGACCATGTCTCAATAAGCTCTGCCGAATCAGCCAGCCTCAGATACAGCAATCTTCTTTATCAGCCTAAACTTCTGGAGTAAAGAATTCCAAGCTTAGATCTGGACTTCCAACCGGAGCCTTAAAGAGGCTAGTCCAAGGCCGAGGATCGCTGGAAATGAAAGTAGGCTGCCGCGATCTAGAGCGCAACCTGCTTCGATGTTGCTTGGTCGAAGGAGTTTCTCTCTGGAAAGGATATGTTGGAAGAGCAACGTGGGGGGTAGCGGTAGGGAGCCTTGCCATCGTTTCAACCCTCTCGCCACCATCGCCAGCCCAAGGGGCCATCGCTGCCATGTTTGATCCCTCTAGTCGCCGCTACAGAAACGACGCCATTGGGAAAAGCCACCACTGCAGTATTTTAGATCGCCACTACGGTACCGTCACCCTAGGGATTTATGGTTGCTGCTACAGTATCGTCGCCCTTGGGGAGAAGCCGACGCTACGGAGATCTGGTCGCCGCTACAGTGTCGTCGCCCTAGATCTGGTCGCCGCTACTGTACCATCGCCAAAGATCTGGTCGCTGCAACAGTGTCGTAGCCGCCGCTACAGTACCGTCGTCCTTGGGAGATCTGATCGCCTCTACAGTGTCGTCGCCCTTCGCTCGTGGGAGAAAGCCGATGCTGCAGGAGTTAGATCGCCTTAGGGAGATATGGTTGTCGCTAGAGTACCGTCGCCCTAGATCTGGGCCGCCGCCGCTACAGTAGCGTCGCCCTTGGGAGATCTGATCACCGCTACAGTGCCATCACCCTTCGCCCGTGGGAGAAAGCCAACGCTGCAGGAGTCGGATCGTCCTAGGAAGATCTGGTCGCCGCTATAGTACCGTCGCCCTAGATCTGGTCGCCGCTACAGTATCGCCGCACCGCTACAGTACCGTCGCCACACCGCTATAGTACCATCGCCCTAGATGAGTCTTTTTTTTGGTAAGTATCGCCCTAGATGAGTCTTGATTATGATCTCAAAATAATGAGACTAAATATTTTACTTAAAAGGGAACATAATTTCATGGTCCGTTTTCGAACCCGGGTGAGGGTAAGAAACTGACCACCGCCACCAAATCACCAGAGTGCTCGTGTTGATGTGATCAAGGCTTACCAACATTTTTTCTCTTCAAGTCATATTCTTATAGAGATGAATTACACTTTTATTTCCTTAATTCCGAAGAATGCAGGGGCTGTTTCACTAGAGAACTATCGACCCATATCATTATGCAACTTTATTTACAAGATCATCTCCAAAGTTTTGGCAAATAGAATGCAAAAGGTAATACACAAGATCATTAGCCCAAATCAAGCTGTTTTCATCAATTCTAGTGGAAACGAAAATTAAACAATTGGGTACTGTAGCGGTGCGGCGATACTGTAGCGGCGACCAGATCTAGGGCGACGGTACTATAGCGGCGACCAGATCTCCCTAGGATGATCCGACTCTTGCATCGTTGGCTTTCTCCCATCCGCGGCGGGCTTACGCAATCAGAAGCGGTGATCGATCTCCTGCGCGACGCCATCAGAAGGCGGCGCCCAGATCTAGGGCGACGGTACTATAGCGACAACCATATCTCCCCTAAGGCGATCTAACTCCCCAGAAGGCCGGCTTTCCCCCCACGAGCGGCGAGGCTTACGACACTGTAGACCAGACGACCATCTTGGGCGATAGGGTACGAGTAGCGGCGACCAGATATAGGGCTTACGACAATCAGAAGCGGCGACAGATCTCCGTAGGCCGGCTTCTCCCCAAGGGCGACGATACTGTAGCAGCAACCATAAATCCCTAGGGTGACGGTACCGAAGCGGCGATCTAATATACTGCAGCGGTGGCTTTTCCCAAGGGCGACGTTTCTATAGCGGCACCGGAGGATCAAACATGGCAGCATGGTGGCCCCTAGGGTCTGGCGATGGTGGCGAGAGGGTTGAAACGATGGCAAGGCTCCCCTACCCCCCCCCCAAGTTGCTCTTCCAACATATCTTTTCTAGAGAGAAACTCCTTCAACCAACCAAAGATCGAAGCGGTCGCGCCTAGATCGCGATAGCCTGCTCTCATTTCCAGCGATCCTCGCCTTGGACTAGCCTCTTCAAGGCTCGTTGGAAGTCCAGATCTAAGCTAGGAATTCTTTACCCGTAAGTTCAGCCGATAAGAAGATTGTCGATATACTGACTTGTTGATTCAAGAGAGCTTATTGAGACATGGTCTATGGCGTTGTTGGCTATGTGGTAGGTCTCAAAACATCTTATTTCCCACTATCCTCATTTATCAAAACTTCGATGGGGAATATCGCCATTTGATCTTCATATGCTGGAGAACGATTCTTTGTTTGCAAGCTATACTCAAGAAGATTTGCAGCGAATCCTCGAAGGATTCTCGACTATCCGCGGTCATCCAATAATTCTACCACGTTGGTCTCCTGATGTCCGTTTGGAGTTAGATAGCCTACAGTCTATTCCATTATGGGTATCCTTTCAAGGACTGCCTCTACATCTTTTGAGTCGACGTTTTATTGCAAAGTTATGCAGCACTGGGACAGCCACTCTACATCGACAAAGCAACAGCAGCTCGGACGAGATTAGCATTTGCACGAGCATGTGTGCTGGTTTTCTTCCGATGAAGATCTTCCTAATGAGGTTTTCTATCGTGATCTTGACGGAACACTTCGGAAGGTACATGTCTCATATTCCCTCGAAGCTAACAACGATGTTACGTTGCTTATCTTTCGTCATCCAAATGGAGCTTGTCAAGAAACCCCAAATCCAACCACAAAGGCCTATCGACCACGCCAAGCGCCTCAAGAAACAAAGTGATTCTTCTCTAATGGCAGCAGCACCGATGGTGGCAAAAAAAAAACTATTGAGCATTCCGACTTGCAAGGAAAGCACCGCGACGATTAAGGACAATTCCAAAACTTTATCTCAGATTTTATAATGTTAGAGCCTTCCACAACAGAGGTTTCCCATGGTACTAGTGGGACGAGAAACATAAGTCGAACTTCATCTCTTCCAATATCATCGATCCATCCACACTAGCTCAACGAACTCGGTCCAAGCAAATCTCGCTAGCAAGGATATTATTCCTCAACAAACTCGTGCCACAACAAACATTGCCAACAAGGATATTCTGTCTCAACAAACTCATGCTCCAACAAACCTCTCTAGCCGACTGCTCCAACAAGTACTATCCAGGATATTGTGATGCAACAATCTTATCGAGCTTCAACAAACATTGCCAATCAAGACCACATGATTCAAGGTATTTTAAAGTTTAAAAATCTGCAAGCTGTAGATGAAGTGGATAAATATAGGAATAAAGCCATAAAAAGGTAAGGATATTGTGGAGGAAAATACAAAACCGGTTGATAAGAAAAAAGATGGTACAATCCATCCAAAGTCGTAGGGATGAATACCTTTACTATCTTTTACTAATGAAGATAACATGTTTGGAATGTTCACGGACTTAATAAGCGGAGAAATGTCGGAGCTCAATAGAATAATCAAGTTCACCGATGTGATATTGTTATTCTAGTGGAAACAAAAATTAAACAATCGCTGCTCAAGCTCAAAAGAATTTAATATGGCCGGACGCAGAACTGTTTACCAATGACTCAAATGACACTTTTGGTAGAATATGGGTCTTATGGCATCCTAACTCTATTAATGCTTGGTTTATTTCTGCTACTGATCAATTCATTCATCTTAAAGTAGAGGATAAAAAGAATGGCTGTCTATTCAATTTCAATGGTATATATGCTTCAAACAAAAGATGCAAGAAAGAAATACTCTTT